>VYZX01017243.1:211160-350904 GCA_013401335.1 Brachypteracias leptosomus | reverse complement strand
GGGTGTTTTCAGGGGTGGGGGGGGGGGGGAAGTGGACAGAGAAGACAAGGAGACAAACAAGGATCTCATGCTCTCATAAAAGGACCAGGGGATTGACATGATGCCCCAGCCCACAGAACCCACCCCTCTGTACAGCATCACCATCCAGGCCTGGGAAGGTCTTCCCAGGAGCTTTTTATTTCTGTTAACGTCATAAAAACTTCTAAACAAAAGCCACAGGTTTGCTGGAGAAACAAAACCCACGTGTTGTGGGTTTTACCCACATCACCAAACCTGGTTCTGCAGGGAAGGCTTCCTGGAGATTGCCCACAGCTCTTATTTTCTGTAAAGCATCAGGAGCTAAGTATAGTGATCCCTTAGAGTGACAACACTGAGGTTGGTGTTATTGCTCCTTTAACAGAAAGCTCTGCAGTTCACCTTGCAGTAAACACAGCCAGTTCACCATGGGTTAAAAAATCAGCTCCTAGATTCAATTGAAAAAGCTGCTGAAAATTAGGGATAAAAAAGTGTAACTCCTGGCTTATCTCAGGCATACACCAATTCAGAAAAAAAACCTTCCTTTCTTCCTTGTGTTCTAGGATGGTCCTCAACCAATCCTCCCATTTCAGTATGAGAAGTTGTCATGGAGGCACCCCCAAAATAAAAAGCAACAACTGTTAAAATGGAGATTTATTAACCCGACGCTCCTAACAATAACATACAGGTTCAGATGCCCATCAGGAATTTGTCTGCTACACAATTAATAGCCAAATCTCAAAAAAAGATAAACCAAAATGGGCACACACTCACTACCAAAAGGGAAACCTTCCCCACAAATGCCCAAATTCATCACTCAAAGAGAAGGTGAGGGTCTCGGGAGAGGATCCAACCGTTAAGCTTACTACTCTGTGAAGAACTATCTCAACTGGTTCCCAGGTGGGGCTCCATTTATACCCAAGTTGAGAGTGCACTGTGGTCATTTTTATTGACTAAAAGGAAAAAGCCCAAGCAAAGCAGGCCAAGGGTCTAAGCCCTGAGGCACCAGTTAAGTCACCCTCAGGTTCAGTTTGTTACAAACTATTCTGACATACCCTGTTTTGTTTGTTGGGGCAGCTGTACCTGCCACAGAAGCCACCTGCCCAAAAAATAACCATTTAAAATAGCTGTTTGCATTTTAGGGTGCCACAACACTCATCCAGTGGTCACCACCAGCTCCATTCCTTTCCTGGAAAAAAAAAACAAACCACCTTGGTATGTGGACTTGGGCTTTGGAGTGGAGCCTGCAAATAATACCTGCTGAATTTGGGGGTCCTCAATTTCTCTGGGCACCTAAGGACACAAAGGTGTCAGGCTGTCAGCTGAAAGCCACAGTGAAGAGCAGACTAAAAGAAGACAGGGTCTTGGGGGGAAAAAAATACATGAACTCCAGTGGTGGCTGGAGGAGAGAAGAACCAGGAGATGGACATGCTTGACACCCAGGATCTCATGGGTTTCAGTGCGGGGTCAGGAAAGTCACTTTGACTTAGAAATAAGATTTAATTATGTGACTTGAGCTTTCAAAGCAATGAAACTTCAGGGTTTACTTATTTCAGGGGATTCCTCAATGAATAAGCACCAACGGCCAAAAAAACACCAGGCAACTTTCAAGTCTTTGGTCTCCCATTTTATGAAGCCATCACTTCCCAACATACATCAGAAGCACCACTTCCGTCAGGGAGGCTGTTGTGGTGAGATAATTGACCCCGGATGATCTGAAAAACGAAAAATCCAGGAGGGAAAAAAAAAAAGGATCCATGATCAATCTGTTATGATGAGATAATTGATCCCAGATCATCTGAAAAAATTACCCAGGAGGAAAACAAAATGATCCATGATCAGTCTGTTATGGTGAGATAATTGACCCAAGATCTTCTGGAAAAAAAACTACCCAGAAGGAAAAAAAAAAAACCTACAACAAAACACATGATCAATCCTCCATATGTTCTCAGAGGTAAATAGTATAAAAAGTTGTATTTACTGAAGCATCCAGAAATCTCATTCCACACTATTTTTTTATGTAGCAACTCTCTACAATTAACTGTCAGCCTGGCTGTGATGTAATCACACTGTAGCTTTAATTTATATATGTGTATATATGTAATTATGACATAACCATATTTATAATTACTGCATAATTAGAGGGAATAGGACTCTCCTACAAATAACCCAGCTCTTCCCATTGGAGATGTGTTGCAAGGTGCTATCTGACCTTCACAAAGGGTCTAACTAACCCTAACAAAGAAAATTCACTCAATTTTATGTGTTACAGGAGAAATAACATCACACAACCAGAGCCCCAGTTAGAAACTACCCCAACCATCATCTCACCACAGCTAGTGGTGGAGAGGACAGTATGTGATGTTCATGGCTCTTCCTGAAAGCAAGGTGGTCTTCATCCAGTTTGGACTTTGAAAGCAACCATGAAGACACAAATTAAATTGCTATTTGTAAGAGGGGAGAGAAGACAAGCCAGGAGTGAAACAGAAGATTAGCAGCCAGCTCCTTGGGTTAGCAGAAATTTCCAGGAAGCCCAGGTTTTTGGAACTGTGTAGCTGGAGAAGATCCTATTTCTCATCACTCACATATACAGTCCTCAAAACTAAACTGAACAGAGGGCTTTGGGTTTTTTCTATTGGGTTTCTTTATTATTATTGTTTTTCCTTTCTTTTTCAAATAGGCTTTTTAAGTGCTGTTTTGGTTGAGTGCAGTGTAGCCAAGAACAGAGTTTCATCCAGTTTTGACTACAATAATGTTACATTTTTATAGCCAGACTCAGACTAGTTCTTATTAAATTAACCTTGGAGGTTAATTTCAGCAAAAGCAATTTATGGTGGAAATAAAGCCAGTGAAATTGCATTTTCTCATGTAAAATCATGCAGCTCCCAACAATTACTGTGCTGTTTCTGAAGGTGCACATGATCTATTATCCCACTCTTTGCTGCTTTAACAACAAATGCATCACTCCACCTGTATAACCCCTCATTTGCCTGATGAGATGGGTACCTGAGATCAACATGTGTCAATGGTTAGAATCATAGAATCATTTAGGTTGGAAAAGTCCTCCAGGACCATCAAGTCCATCCTTCATCCCAATATCTCCCTAGACCATGTCCCAAAGAGTTTTTTGAACCCCTTCAGGGATGGTGACTCCACCACCTCCCTGGGCAGTCTGTTCCAATGCCCAGATTCTTTATAGATAACTGAGAAAAACCTCCCTACTTGTAAAACAGCAAATGAAACAACATTCAATTATTCCTTCTACCAGGAAGAAGGAATTCACTCACCAGTGTTCAGATATATTCTATTTTATCAGCAAATTAAACCCACCTTGTGCTCCAGAGATACATCACCTAATGGTTGGGCTGAGGGAGCACTGACCATGAAAGCATTTCTGCTTTGGAAACAGTGAGGAGCAACAGGACATCCCTTGCAAATTATCCATGAGCTATATATAGATAGAAATCATAGAATCATAGAATCGTCAGGGTTGGAAGGGACCTTAAAGATCATCTAGTTCCAACCCCCCCTGCCGTGGGCAGGGACACCTCCCACTAGATCAGGTTGCTCAGAGCCCCATCCCCAAACGACAGGAAGAAAGCAAAATGTAGCTCAAGCTTTTGCACAAAAGGGAGTCAGAAGTGTCTTACTTGTGTGGCTGTCCTATTTGTGTAGCCTCTATTTTTCAGTCTTCTGTGGCTGGGAGGCCCTTTGGAGGTGAAGTCATAGAATCATAGAACGGTTTGGGTTGGAAGGGACCTCCAAAGGTCGTATAGTCCAACCTCCATACGATAAGCAGGGACATCTCTAACTAGGTCAGGTTGCTCAGAACCCCATCAAGTCCTCTGAGAAGATGCTCTTGCCATCCCAGCCAGTTTGCAGGAGTACATATTAGACACCCTCTAGACCCAGTTTTTCCCCCCACCTCGCTGCCTTGGGTCACCAAGAAATCCCTCTGGGAGTTGGGACAGAGCAGCAGGAAGGAAAGTCCTTTCTCTTGGCTCTCCTTGAGAAGGGGCACCTCCACAAACAGCTTCCCCTGAGATAATTGTCCTATGCACAACACTCATTCAAAAGCACCTGGATGTGGAGACCTCTGAGGGTATTTGAGCTAAATATTCTCCTTTAGGACAAACTCTAATACCGCAGTACATGCCTGAGTGCAGTTCGAGAATGCCATGACCAAGCAGCTGTTGTGCATCAGTGCCCCACCTGAAGAGAAACCTCAGGCTGAAGGCAACACTATGACTGAGCACTGGGCAAAGAAACCTGGAAAGCTGAACTGATGCCTTTTCAAGAATACACATGTGAGCACACACCAGAGGTCTCTTTCGCTTTTGTGTCAGAAAAAAAAACCAGCCTCCTCCGCAAGACAAAAACCACAGCCCACAACTTAATGACTAGTGCAGAGGTGGAAAACACACGATGAGATTGGAAAATCACGCACGGCTGCTCTTCTAGCAAAGCCAGGCTCCAGACACACCACAACCCCCTTGTGGGAAACAAAATGGCAATTAAAATAAAAAGAATCTGAAAATGCAATATGAACATCTTGATTCATCCTGCTCCCAACAGCAAAATTCCCGCTGACTTCAGGGTGGAACTTGGTGGATAGAAAAGTCTTCCACAGCCGTTTGGCCAGGCTAGGAGTGGCCACGTGCAATAGGAACTAATATTGAAATATCTGGTGTTTATACCACGTATACCAGTAAAAAAGAAAGATTCCAAGGAGGTTTTTCTTGAATATTCATTAATGACATCTCATCATTACAGTTTTTAATGATAAAAAACAGAAATGAAAAAGTTCATCTATGTCCTGCTAAGAAGTCTGTTCCCATCTTTCTTACAGGCTCCCCTTTAAGTCTGCCATAAGGTCTCCCTAGAGCCTTCTCTTCTCCAGGCTGAACAATCCCAACTCTCCCAGCCAGACCTCCCAGCAGAGGGGTTCCAACCCTCCCATCATTGCTGGGGCCTCCTCTGGCCCTGCTCCACTAGGTCCATGTCTCTGCTGTGCTGAGGACTCCAGAGCTGGCCCCAGCACTGCAGGGGAGTCTCCCCAGAGCAGAGGGGCAGAATCTCCTCTCTGTCCTGCTGCCCACACCGCTGGGGATGCAGCCCAGGAGGACATTGGCTGCTGGGCTGTGAGTGCACAGGGCTGGCTGTGCTGCTAATTCTCTGAATCCTGCCAACTTCATTTTTCATTCTTTACCTGTTCACACCTCTCAGTCTCAAACTCTAACTGGTCCCAACAGGACCACTCTTCCAACTGACCAATTCCTTTTTTCTTCTCTCAAACTGGTTGGTTCCTGGTTAATATATCTCTAGCCTCACCCACCACTCCAAGCAGGATCACCTGTGAGCAGGTGGACCCTCACACAGCTGGGCCAGGTTCTGTCTCTGGGGCCTTGGGGAACCACTTAGTGAAAAAAACATGTTGCTGTGTTGTGAGTCATCCATAGGTCAATTCCAACTCAGAGCCCAGGCCCCAGCACTTCACCAGCTCAGTTCCAGCTTCTCATCCACCAGCACCCCCAAGTCCTTCTCTCCAGGGTTGCCTTCCATCCCCCAGCCTGGGTTGAGAGCAGGGGTTGCCCCAACCCAGGTGCAGGATCTTGCACTTAGAATCATAGAATCATTTAGGCTGCAAAAGACCTTTAAGATTATCAAGTCCAACCATTCCCCCAGCACTACCAGGTCACCACTAAACCATGTACCTCAGCACCACATCTCCATGGCTTGGAAACCCCTCCAGGGATGGGGACTTTACCACTGCCCTGGACAGCCTGAGCTAGGGCTTGAAAATGCATTCAGGGACGATATTTTTCCTAATGTTCAAACTAAACCTTCTCTGGTGCAACCTGAGGATGTTGCCTTTTGTCCTATCACTTGTTTCTCAGGAGAAGA
The DNA here is from genome assembly GCA_013401335.1 of Brachypteracias leptosomus. Classification (NCBI taxonomy): domain Eukaryota; kingdom Metazoa; phylum Chordata; class Aves; order Coraciiformes; family Brachypteraciidae; genus Brachypteracias; species Brachypteracias leptosomus. The sequence goes on along the minus strand of VYZX01017243.1, from coordinate 344,985 downwards.
CACCTACCCTTCACTAAACCAAATCTGGTCTAGTGGAAGATGTCCCTGCCCATAGCAGGAGGGTTGAAACTAGTTAATGTTTAAGGTCCCTTCCAACTGGAACCATTCTATGATCCTCACCTGGCTCCAACCTCCTTTCAGGGAGTTGTGGAGATCCAGAAGGTCTCCCCTGAGCCTCCTTTTCTCCAGGCTCAACACCCCCAGCTCCCTCAGCTGCTCCCCACCACACTTGTGCTCTAGACCCTTCCCCAGCTTCGTTTCCCTTCTCTGGACACGCTCCAACCCCTCAAGGTCCTTCTTGGAGTGAGGGGCCCAAAACTGACCCCAGGATTCGAGGTGTGACCTCATCAGTGTTGAGTACATGGGAAGATGATCCCTGCCCTAGCCCTGCTGCCCATACTAGTGCTGATCCAAGCCAGGATGCTCTTGGCCTTGTTGACCCTCATGATGTTCACGGATAGTTTTGAACAAAGCCCTTTCAGTCTCCTGCCCCCGCAGCCCCCTCCGCCGCTGGCAGCCACCCCGGGGGCTCCGGGGCCACCCCGGGTCTCGGCGCCGGGATTCCCGGGCTGCCAGCTCTCTTCGAGCCGCTGCTGGAAAGGAAAGGAGAAGAGGGGGAACTCCCGCCGCTTCCACCCCTATAAAAGCGGCCGCGGTCCCGGCGGCACCGGCATCTCTCCCCCGGCAGCAGCATGGAGCAGCTCGGCGGTACCGGAGGCACTGGCAGCACAGGCGGTACCGGCGGCACCGGCATCCCCGGCGGCAACGTCAGGAGCGGGCGGGTAGCGCCGCGCAGCGCCCGGGCCTGGCTCCGCCGCCAGCAAGGGGCAAGGGCAGGACCCGGACCCTGGGTACTGCTGCCTGTGCTCTGCATGGCCCTGGCCCTGCCGACCCCCGCCCGGGCCCTGCCGCCGCCGCCGTTCTCCCGGTATCGCCTCGCCGTCGGGCTGAACCGCTCCCGGGAGCTGCTGGCGGCTGCTGACGCCTCCCTCCACCGGCTGAAGGTCTGCGAGGGGTCGGAGAAGGGGGGAGAAGGGCAGTGGGGAGGAGGGATGGTGAGGGGACATGGGCAGGTGGGAGCCAGGAGGGGAGTGATGGGATGGTGAGGGTACCCAAGCAGTCAGTGATGGGGCAATGGTGGTACCAAGGCAGGTGGTGATGGGTTGGTGAGGATGGTTGGTAGCCAGGAGGGTGATGATGGTACCCAGGCAGCACCCTCTGGGTGAGGGGTTGGTGAGGGTACCAAGCTAGCCAGTGATGGGACAGGGATGGTACCCAGACAGATAGTGATGGTACCCAGGAGGGTGGTGATGGTACCCAGCTGGGCTGCAATGCTAAACTCCCTGGCAGGAGTGCCAAGGGGATTTTTTTTTGGCTAAAACCCCCTGCTAACCTTGCAAGCTTCATCTCAGATAACTGCAAAAATCCCCACCACTGAATAGGTGTGTTGTTCCCACAGTGGCAGTGGGTCAGAAGCACCCTGAAATATCTATGCAGGTATTGCCTGTTTTCTCGCCTTTTAAGAGACACTTCACCTTTGAAACTGCAGCATCATGAAGTTCTCAATAGATTCGACACCTGAGAGAATAATTTGAAGTAACAGAGGCCACACAATTCACAATAACATCTAAAATCTGTGCAAAGCCTGAGCTTACTCCCATCAAACACAACTGCCACTTCTATTTCAGTCTCTATTTGCTTTCTTCTTTATCCATCATCATCACCCAGCCTCATTCCTGCGATTCACCTGAGCACAGACAGCTCTGATACATCATATGTAATTGTGTGTATATTACATACATACATATATATATATATATGGTACTGTGAAACAGAGTCAATGGCCTGAGTCAACCCTTTTTATTCCCTTTTCCCCACAGGAGCTCGGCACCCTGGGATTTGAATGTACCCTTGAAGAGGTTGATCTTGAAGATATCACTAAGAATCAAATCAACACGATAAAAGCCTGCATATCAGAAGATCCATTGGTAAAAAAATAACAACCAAACAAAAAAAGCAAACATATTTCAAGTTTCAGCATCCTATTTTCATGGAACAGTCGTATAATTCACACTTCCAAAACCACCATGTTTCATTTCTTCTTTAATTTGCAGGCTGGAAACTGTTCGGGACCAGAAAGATCTACATTTGACAGGGTAAATTACAAGTTTCCCAAAAGAACCCTTTTTTTGCTTGTTCTACGTTTAAAACACTTAAAGCCAGATTCCTACATTTCCTAATAAATCTGCTTTTTGCAGAGCAAATGCCTGGAGGGCATCTACGAGGATCTGAATGTCTACAGAGCAGAGCTGAAGAACTTTGACGATCAAAAAGTGCTGGCAACTATTGATGAAATGATGAAAGTAAGTAGCTCTCTCCTTGCTTTCTAAATCAGAATTTTTAATTCAGTTTGCTCCATCCTGTCAAATTGTGGACTTTCTTTAAGCTAGTCATTTAAAACAATTGTTCCTTTTTTTTTTTCCTAGAAGGGGCTTAATATGAAATAGGATATATGAATTTTGGTAAATATTATTAGTGAGTAGAGGGCATAGATGTTAAAAGCTAGTTTATTTAACAGAAGCTGATTAAAAAAATAATAATTGCCTTTGTATTGACACAACATCTCCCAACAGGCTGGAGTTTCTGGCCATGTGTAGACGTGCCCAGTCTAAGGGGTCATTACAGAAAGTCAGCTACAGACTTATTATTATAAAAGCATCTTTATTCCTGGGCAGAAAGAGCCTTTGTGCATGGATGGACATTTTTGCCTCAAGGAAAGTACAGCTGCACATTCTAAGTCTACTAATGATAGCATTCAATATTTCAAATTTTATCCTATGAATTATATCATTCAATATGTAAAATTTTAACCTATTAATTACATCACTTAATATTTCAACTTTTATCCTATTAATTATATTATTAAATATTTCAAATTTTATCCGAAGTCTACTCATTACATCACATTACAATTTTTCACTTATGAGAATTCATTCTTATTTCTAAGCCTTGCCATTTATCACTTGGGGGTGAAAAATGGAAAGAGGATTTTATTCTAGACACTTTCTGGGGATAGTTTTTAGCAGGGCCTGTTGGGACAGGACAAGGGGACAAGTTTTAAACTACAAGAGGGAGATTTAGACTAGAGAGAAGGAAGAAATTTTTGTTGCTGAGGGTGGTGAGAGCCTGTGCCAGGTTGCCCAGAGAGGTGGTGGCTGCCCCATCCCTGGAACCATTGCAGGGGAGGTTGGGCTCTGAGCAACCTGCTCTAGTTGCAGATGTCCCTGCAGGGGGAGTGGACTAGATGACCTTGTAAGGTCCCTTCCCACTCTATGATACCATCCCTACCTCTTCCCAGGAGCTGAGGAGCAGCAGCCAGAAGGTGCCCCAGCCGTCGGCAGGAGCAGGACTGGCCTCCTTCAAGGAGAGGATGAGGCTCTGCAGCATCCTTCATGCCTTCCAGATCCGCACAGTCACCATCAACAGGCTCCTTAACTACATGAGCTCTCCCGAGAGCTCACTGTGAGCACCCAGCCCTCCAGCAGCTTGTAGAAGTAGAAACTTAACCTAAGGATGTTTTTGGAGAAAAAAATACTAGAATCAATACCCTGCAAGGTGGTTGGGAGCTTTTAAGGAATCTAGCCTGTAATATTTCACAGTTTCTTATAAATCATGTTTTAGCCAGGCCCTTTTAAGCTATCGTGGTAAATTTCTAGAAAATAAGCTATATTGTAGTACCAAAATGTTCTCAGACCACTGAACACTCAACTGTCATTTGCTTTTACCAGTTTATGTATTCAGCTGTAATTTTAGGAAATTGAAATGTACTTATAATCATTGATTTATTTATAATATTCCTTATTTATTCTATTTATTGCCTAATAAAATTAAGGTTTGCATAAAAGATGTGACTTTTTTTTCCTTCCTTGCAATATAACATGAATCAATACGATAACATCGTATCAATCATATTTTTAAAATACTTTTGAGTATTGCTGGCATGTAAACATGTACCCTAGTAGCATTCAGCACTGGCATCATGTCTTACAATCCTGTTTCCATCTTGTACTTACATCAGATACGTTTCTTGGGCCTTTTCTCTCACACTGAGCACTTAATCCTTAATTTTGCAGAACTTTGAAGGCCAGGAGGGACTCTGGGATGATTCTCTTCCCAGTTCCTACCCACAGCACATAAACCAGCCTGGATGTGAAGGTGTCCATCCCTTTGGTGGGTCTGCCTTTGGCCAAGCCATGACTTTGTCCATGTCCCAGCCAGCTGCCCCCACTGCTCATCACCCCATCCACACCTTGCTCTTCAGCTCTTTCCCCTTGCTTGGTTTCTCCAAGCTCTGCCCTTTGGGTACCACCGAGCAGCCCCCTTTGATGTAAAGGGGCTGGTGGGACCCCGAGCTTTTCCAAATGCTGAGGGGACAATTGCCATCTTCATCCTCCCCCGTCCTCATCCTTTCCCCTTTTCCCCAAGCATTGGTGTTACCTGCACGCCACACCAGCCGTTAACACATGACCTTCTAAACTTCCACCAGAACTAGAGCCATGGTCCCTACACCCACAGACCACCCAACCATAGACCAAGCCATAAGGTAAGATCAACCTCATACCTCGGAGCTGTGATGCAACTGTAATGGTTTAATTTCTTCCGCCTGCAGGAATGGGACAAAACCTATCTGAAGATCACAGAAATACAATATACTTTTTTTTTTTAAAGCTTCTTGATATCAATTTAAAGAACCTGAAGGTTGAAGACCTCATCATCTCTTTTTGCCATCTGCTAGCTATCCAGTTACTCTCATTAGTACAAATAAGCATTTTATTTCCAGCTTAGGTTTAGTGATTTCTGCTTCTGAGCAGACGATCTTTTTAGAGGTTTATTTGGTATCTTAAAGGTCCTCCTGATGGCAATTTCCCCTGGCTTGTCCCAGAGAGAAGAGCTCAGGGTGACTCTTCTGGGGATGGAGAACCCCACACCACCTTCCTGCTTCCCACAGCTTTTTTTTCCCTCTAAAGACCTCATCAGCAGAAGGTCCTGGGCACCAACAGAGCCCTTTGCTTTGGCCACCCTCTGGGATCTACATGGAGCACCAAGGAAAGATGACCCACAACACAGGACAACCTTGCAACACTTCATCCAATAGCTCAAATTAAAAAAAGAACTTCATTTCCTTTTTAATCCATATTTTTTAAAAAGTATGCTGTTTCTTTCATAAACATATGCAGAGGAAGATGATGAAAAGAATCCTGTGTCTTTGAAAACAAGACAATTCCCTGTATTGGGTCACCACTCTCTTCTGCAAATCATGTTTTTTTCCAAATTTTTCCCAATTCTGTAGTTTGTGCATTGCCAACAGAGTAACAGCTTTGCAGAGATTTGGGCCTCTCCCATTTTAGTTGTAAGCACCTAATTCTATTCAAGTTAAAATCAATCAGGTAAAAAAAAAAAAAGTATCAAAAGTTTATAATACAAAAGAAAAAAAAAATATATACAACATAAAAAATTCTCTCAGAAAAATTGAGACTATACAGAAAAGAGCAAAGAAATTCCCAGGGAAAATTCAAAGGTGCCTGGAGATAATAGTGGTGCTCCCATGAAATGTCTTCGGGTTTCTAGAAGACAGAACCACAGCTTAACACAGACTGAAGGTACACAAGCATATACAGTAATTATCTATAGATACAGTGATTATGCAAAGGAATTTATCTGCACACTTGGGATTCTTCTTCCCTGATCTTGGGCATCTCTGAGAGACACAAAGTACCTCATGATTTTGGCAGTTCAATTTTTTTTTGTTTTTTAAGGGGAGGAAAGTTTCTGCATAACTTTTCTCCCTCTCTTTCCCTGATGTCAATAAAAAGGTTTCCAGACAACCATCATAGATCTGAACAAGGTAAAGTGGCTTCTTCCAGTGTTGGTGTCTTTTAGGACTGGCTCCAATCAGAGCATGCTGGGGTTGGGGTTCCCTGTATGTCAAGCCCGGCACTGCTGGGATGAGTCATTGCTCCTGAAAATCTGATGTGTGGTTATATCCGTGCCAAATTTCATTCACTTTTCTTGCCTAAGCTTTCTGTGCATCTTCCTTCCCAAAGCTCAGCATGATCCTGGGAAAGCAGATGGAGAATTGGAAGGCCTGGTTGGGGATGCTCCCACCACCCTCCTTCTTCTGCAGCTTCACCAGCTCAGCACTGAGCTGAGAAACCTGAGGAAAGGAACACACATGAACACATACAGATCATTTCATCTCTAGAAGTTACTGCAGTATTCCTGTTGAATAATAAATACATTAAAAACCTATGAGACAGATTGTGAGGGTCAGATGAGCAAGGGAGCACGAGCACCTCTCCACCCTTTGCAGCCAGGTTGCTTTTAAGAGAGAATTAAGAAAGAACAAAGTTTTGCCTGTTCCAGAAAAAAAAATATATTTCATTTTTGAGAAAGGTTCCCCCTGGTTGGCTGAGTTCTCAGCTCACTGAACAACTTTGGTTGGCGGAAGGTGAATCAAGTCTAAGGAGCTCCATAGAAATGAGTGGGAGCATCCATGGGGAGTGAGGAAATACATGGACACACACATGGGTCTGAAGGATTGGACCACTACATCATCCATCAGGGGAAGGGGATAATTAACTGTTCCTAAAATATATAAAAGAATAAAGACCCAAACATCTCTTAGGACTTGAAGAGAAGAACAAGAATTGGCTTGGGTATATCACATTGATTTGCTTGGCTGTGATGGCCAGGTCATGCTGGGAGTACTCTCAACACCATCAGTGTAAAAATATCATTATTTTTATATCAATTTCTAAAGGGAAGTATAAAACTCATAGAGTCATTGAATCCTAGCATCGTTTAGGTTGGAAAAGACTTTTTAAGATCATCAAGTCCAACCATTAACCCAACACTGGAAAGTCATTGCCAATGTCAGAAGGGAGACAGCTTTGATCTATGTAATAAAACATGCACCAGGTATCTGGTAAACTCTGAAACTAATTCTTAAAATAAATCTGAAACTTGCAGATGTAAGTAAATAAATACAAGGAGAAGGTGATACCTTGTAGGACCTGCAAGATCTCATAAGGTGCTTTATCACAGAGGCTTCCATACAAAGCTTCTGCAGTTCCATTGCTTTGTTCCCTGTCCCTCCACTTGGTCAACACCAAAAATTTTTGCATATTAACTTCCTCCTCTGTTGCCTGAATCTGCTCAATGTCTTTCATTTCCATCTGAAGACACTCGATGGCAATTTCTCTCCACTGCCTACCAAACAACTTTGCAATCACCATCAGCTGCTTATCCGTTAAGCCTTTGGGGTTGACTCCATCTGAAAAGACACACAACAAGGATCAGGTTTAATATTGCTCTTCTCATGGACCTTGTAACTAAATCACACTGTTACTTCTGCCCAGGGAGTGTATGATGAAGGTGATCTTGATTATCCAACAAGGTCAGAGCCAGCCAGTTCAGATATCTTGAAACCTTCTGATGTCTTGAAACCTACGGCCACCCCAGAAAGGTGATGTTCATTTTGCCTTTAATTATGATGGCTCAGAAGTCTCACCCCATGCTCTTACCTGGACTGAGCCACTTTCCTTCTCCATCTCACCACCAACACATAAAACAGGTTTGGAGGGATGTAAGCTCTCCTTCTGGTGCTTATGTGCCTATTCTGGTGCCTACGAATAAACACCTACATGGCTACTTTTGCTGATATATTTTTTTATTATTATTTATAGAACTAACATTATTTCTTCTGTATTTTTCCCAAGTAACTATTAGTAAATGAGCAGCTTTTGGGTGGGGGCTCCCAGACACCAAGTATCTCTCACCAGCAGGAAATCATGTCAACAATAAATAGGAGTTGATTTTTTTTATTATTTTTTTTTTTCAGAAAAACTCAGCCCATTGTGGCTCAGAAATGGCCCAAATGTAAAGTCAGAGACAAGTAGCAGGAACCTCTTTCAAAAATAGCCACTATCACCCAGTATTAGAAGAAAACACCATTTTAGCTGGCCCTTAGAAAGCCAGTTTCCCAGCTGCTTCTCCCCCTTTACTTCCTCAATGACAGGGAACCAAGGCATACAAATGTAGGCTAAAAATCCTACCCCTCCTCCTATATTTCTAGGTCATATTTGCAGAAGTCTTTAAAAAAAAAACCAAGCTCAGGTTCAATTCACGGAATACAAAAATAAATCCCCCAAACCTGTTACTTAAACAAGACAATACCTGCAATGTTGTTGGTCTTCTGCTTCTTGCTGAGGAGCTCTTCTTCCAAACTGCTGAGGGCTGGCTTCCGTTTTTTGACACCTAAAAAAGCACATGAGAGGTGATGTTAATTCTTTTGAGGTGCACAGAGAATAAGCAGTTTATCTTCAAATCAACTTACTGCCCGTGCTCCTTTTCTGCTCGTTTTTGTTCTGGTCGTAATGAATCCAGTCACCTGTTAAGTGGTTTTCAGAAGGAAAAAAAAATGTGAGGTAGGAATTCCCATTGCTACGCCCTCCATCCAACAATTCCCTGGCACAAAACCAAGCTGCTGAGCTAAGATTTTATAGAAAGAGATGATTTTTTCCCCTTTTATCCAATGTGCCAACCAGAATATGCAATAGAGAGGGTGGAGTTTTCCCAGGAAAAATCAGAGGATCCTCCTGCACACCCCACTCCCAAGGGATTTTACAGCTTACTGCAACATCTCCTACACGAGCTCTTCTCTTTGTGTTTTATCACTTCCAGCTCCCAATCTCCTGATTTCAATGGGAATTTAGGTGTATCTAAGGGCTGAAGGACACCCCAGCTCTTGTGTCTTTCCAGCAGGTGGAATGAGCAGGGACTCACTCTCTCTGAGCTTTGCCTTCCACACGGTCACATCAGACTCCAGCTCAACCAGAGACAAGGTGAAGTCATCAGGCTTCTCCAAATAGACTTCAATGTAACTTTTGAGTTTCAAGAGAGATCCGTCAACAAATTCAATTTCCTAGATAATGTAAATATGTTAGGGGTAAATATTTATCTGCAACAGAAACTAAAGAGGAAGTATTTGGCTGTTGGCACAGATCCAAGGCCAACTCCCATCTCTCCAGGGTTTTGCTGTTGACTTTAACGTCAGGATTTCATCCCAAAACTTTAGAGCCCTAAGGGGCAAATATTTTCTGCAGCAATGGCAAATTAATATGAAAAACGTCCTTAATGCCACTGCAGGAACATACAGGAAAACCTATTTTCATAGAATCATAGAATACCAGGTTAGAAGGGACCTCAAGGATCATCTGGGTCCAACCTTTCTTGGAAAAATCATGAAGCACATTTTAGACAAGATGAACCCTGTGCAGATGAATTTTAAAAGTGTCCAAATATTTGTACCATGTTTCTAATGAAGCTGCAATGCACAAAATGAGGGACTTACCTCTGGAGTGATTTCAGCTTCTGGCTCACAAACTAATCTATACCTTTTTCCTTTCTGCAGTAATTTTTGGCATACAGGGGGTTTGTCAATTTTAATGAATTTCTTATTTGAGTGTTTTACAGCTCTTGAGATATCCTAAAATATAAAAATACAGTTTAAAGGTTAACATTGCAGAATTAACATTTAAAACCTGTACTATAAACACCATCCTCAAAAAACATCAGCTAAACCTCTTCAGCTGTTGTGCTACATGGGTGAAATTAGATAGAAGAGCTCTGCAACCCAAATAAAAGGAAGTTTATTCACTGCTGTCCTCTTCTAGTGTTTCTCTGTGTATTGCAGGAGAGAATGGGTGGCAGGAGAAGCTCTTTCAGGTATAAGCCCTGAGCTCCATGGATTTTGGTGGCAAAGTGATGTATTTCTTTTCTATAGCAGCTTGTGAGTGAGGATGTGGGACCTTTACAGTATGGAAATCTTATTTTACAAATATCACAGAATCCCAGCATGGTAGGGGTTGGAAGGGACCTCTGCAGATCATCTTGTCCAACACCCCTGCTCTAGCAGGTCACTCAGAGCAGGGTGCCCAGGAGGGTTTGGAATCTCTCCCGCGCAGGAGACTCCACAACCTCTCTGGGCAGCCTGGGCCAGGCTCCAACACCCTCACACCAAACAAGTTTCTCCTTCTGTTCAGATGGAACCTCCTGGGTTCCAGTTTGTGCCCGTTGCCCCCTGTCCTGTCACTGGGCATCACTGACAAGAGTCTGGCCCCAGCCTCTTGCCCCTCATCCTTTAGATATTGCTCAGCATTGATCATAGAATTACAGTCTGGTGTGGGTTGGAAGGGACCTTTAAAGGTCATCTAGTCCAACTCCTCTACACTGAGTAATATATCATGTATAGTAACAGATCATATACATTATGTAGTTTTTATGGATTATATATTTATTATATTTTATGTATTATATATCAAATATATATATTATTATTGCATGCAAACAGTGGGGTAAGAGAAGAGCATCTCTTCACCATACCCCATCCTCCCATAACCAACCCCACTGGTATTTCTCCATCACTCTACCTTGCACCCCCAGCACAAGCCACACCTTTATAAAGGAGTCATTGTTCGTAGCCACGTAGACCCGAAAGGATAAGGAGGGATGCTGGTCCACGACTTTGTAGAGGATGACAGCACCATGATACTGCACAGGCTCTTGGCTCTGGATGAGTGGTCCCACGGGTGACAACGAGCTCACCAGCCACTTCACGTGGGACGCTGAGTACTCTGCAGAGGGCTCGATGGCTGCACCCTCCCCCTTGATATGCAAAACCTTGAAGGCCATGCCAGCACCATGATCTGTGGGGACACGGGGACATCTCAGCATCTCCTGGGCTGGGCAGCTGGGAGCCTCCTGCCCTGGCCAGCACTCACCACCCAGGCAGAGCGAGTGGGGGAACTGGATGGAGGTGAGAGCAGAGGCCGAGTCGCAGTGCACGTCAAAGAGGGGGCCACCCACGATCCATGGCTTCTCCACGAGGTTGGCGTATTTGCTCCAGGATAAGAGGGAATAGGTGATCTTGACAGCTCCTGTTACCTCAAAAATCAAGCTGGTGAGGCTGCACTGGTAGGTCCCCTCTCCATCCAGCTGCACCCTGCCATGGGCAAGAGTGACTTGGTTAGTTTAGTTTCCACCACCTAATAAATGCCATAACAATGTGGTTTGCAAGGGATAACAGAGAAACTCCCTTCCCAACAAGGGCAGAGCACTTTACCTGAATAGCACAGAAGCCACAACCCTTTTTTTCTCCAGTCGCTATGTTTAAATCGTCCCTGGAGTGTTAAAAACTGGCCAGGAGGACCCAGACAGTGCATGCAAAATAACTGTCATGAACATTTTGCATAAAGTTTCCTGCAAACAAAGCATCTGCTTTTACACAAATGGCTCAACCCAGCTCCCATCAGGTCAGGGTCAATGGACAACACCAATATCACACATGGACAACACCACTAACACACCAATTACAATTTCCAAGCCAGAGAGAGGGATTTTCTGGTATAACTCCAAATTAGGGCAGCAAATTAGTCTTTTCCCCACTTAAACCAAAGAGAGAAGTCTCTTGATGAGAACAATGTAAATCTACACCCATTATATTAAAAAAAATCCATACACATGTTGTCCTCCAGCAAGTCTCCTAGGGGTCACTTGCTCCTTCTGGTCCTATAAATAGATTTTTAAAAAGATATATTTAAAAAGGTGATGAGAGAAAATTTCAACTTGCAAATTATCTCATGCAAAATGTGTGGGTTGTTGGGTTTTTTTATAAACCTACATTTCCATTTCTGCAATGCTCACAAGGTGGCAGGCAGTTCACTCCTAATCAGAAAACAGGGAGATCAGCTCATTAAAAGCAAAGTAACTAAAAACTCAGAAAAAAATCCCAAACCCACAAGAGATCTGTTACTACCTGACTCATTGCAGCGTGGTGGCGATTCCTTCTCCTCCTGTTCTTCAGCTACAAAAAAGTTTGCAGCAAATACTTCAGCCTCCAGCTCTTTTCAGCTCCCATATTCAGTAAGGGCAACCCACTTAATTAATTAAACCCACCCATTTAATTTGCTTACATTAAACCCCAAGGAGAACATTCTGAGGACTAAGTTCTTGCCCATCTGCCTGCATAGGATTCACACAGTGTGGGGATGAAGCTGAATGGGGAGATACAACGTTTCTCATAAGCTCAAAACTTGCCCAAACTACTGGAAATTTTCAGAGGGATTAAAAAAATATTCATGCCCAGGATGAGTTTCATCATGCCAAGTACAAAGTTCAACCACCCAGGGTGGAAGCTGGCAGCAGTGAGCAGGTAACCGTGTTATTTGGAGTGTATTTAAGCCTAAAACGATTTAAAAATGTCCAAATCCTCCTTACTAACCCCTGGCACAGCAGCAAAGCTTTTAGCCTGGGGGTGGATTTTGCAGCAGAGCCATGGTGATGAGATGTGAGGAACATCTGGCTGCCTGCTCCCCATCCCACCACCACCTCTCCCTTCAAGCTGGGACCCGAAAGTCACCCTTCGGCCATCCTCACCCTCCCAGACAGGCAGATGGGCGTGAGGCAGAAAATGTACAGCCTGGAGAGCATCAGGCAAGCACCAGGCCAGCATCTTGGCTCCCTTCCCACAGTGATGCTGGTCCTTGAGCCACAGCGGGGTGGCAGTTGCTGAGGCAGGGAAGCTCAGCTCGGCTCCATCCGGCATCTGAGCATGAACCCCGCTCCCCCCCTCCCTGGGTACTCTCTCCAGCAAGTCCCTTTGCCCAAAGACATGAAGGTGGTGGCTGGGCCACCTCTAAATCACTCTCCTGCCATCCTTTATCTCTTTATCCCTTATCCCATCGTTTTCTTCACACCTTGCAAGGGGGATATAAGGAGTGAAATAAAAGCACACTCACCCGACCGCCTTCCATCCGACTCCTCCACATCTGATGAGAAAAAGCTTTGCAATTAGTTCACTGAGGACTATCAATCTTGCCTGGAACCAGAATAAAGTGCTGGTGGTGTAGCCCCTGCATCAGGAGCAAACCCGCAGGCTTTTCATCAACAGCAAACGCTTCCTCTAATTCTTTTCCTGCCCATCCTGTTTTGCCACTTTTGCTGCCAGCTTTGAGGTAGATTTATGGCCCCTTGGTGTTTGGACAACTACTGTGGTGTAAAAACGTCTGTGGGCATTGTGTCTACAAGGCTAAAGCTGCTCTTCTGTTACTGCTCTGCTCCAAACTGGAAGCCTGAGCTCACAAAAATATTCCGCTTTTTATGCAGTCACTGAATTAACGGTCTTATACAACAACCCTGGGACTATTCCTGTGAAAAGGAGCTGGTTTAAACTATGTATGTTTTTAAAAGGGAGAAAACACATGAATTGCAGGGTGATGCTCACCTGACTCCTCCTCTGAGCTGCTGCTGGAGCTGGTTTCAGAGCTGTCCTCTCCTTAATGAAATTAAACCCCGTTAGTCACAGTGGAATGAAATAAAGCAACGTCACAGGCAAGGAAAAGGATACTCCAGTTTAGATACATCAGGTTGGTCAGCAAGTTAGATAATGTGACAGAGAAGGAAAAATACTGAGGCACCCTCAGGCAGAGAGGAGCACCAAAGCATCAAACCCCAGCATCAGAGGAGACTTAGGGTCCCCCAGGCTCTTCTGAATGGTACGTGTGGTGCTGAAGATGCTGAATTTTAATGTCTTACACAACCTGGGATGGTTTTGGAGCTTCAGCCATGGCACGTCCCAGCTCACTCTGCTAAACTGGACATTAGGAAAAAGTTCTTTAAAATGAGGGTGGTTGATCACTGGAACAGGTTGCCCATGGAGGTAGAGGAGGCCCCATCCCTGGAGACATTCAAGATCAGGCTTGATGGGGGTCTGAGCAATCTGACCTAGGTAGAGATGTCCCTGCTTGTTGTAGAGGGGTTGGACTAGATGACTTTTAGAGGTCTCTTCCAACCCNGGCTCATGTTGAGCTTCTCATTCACCAGTACCCCCAAGTCCTTTTCTTCAGGGCTGCTCTCAAGCCAGTCACTGCCCAGACTATAGTGGTGCTTGGGATTGCCCCGACCCAGATGCAGGACCTTGCACTTGGTCTTGTTGAACTTCATGAGGTTGGCATGGGTCCACCTCTCCAGCCTGTCAAGATCCCTCTGGATGGCATACCTTCCCTCTAGCGTCTCGTCCACACCACACAGCTTGGTGTCATTGGCAAACTTGCTGAGGGTGCACTCAATGCCACTGTCCATGTCGCCAACGAAGATGTTAAACAAGAGCGGTCCCAGTGCTGATCCCTGAGGGACTCCACTTGTCACTGGCCTCCCCTTGGACATGGACCCATTGACACCCACTCTTTGGGTGCGGCCATCAAGCCAGTTCTTTATCCACTGAGTTGTCCATCCATTGAACCCATTCAGCTCAGTGGGAGCTGCTATGTCCCACCAGTGACACAACTCATGGAGATGCACCATACGTGGCTTTAATAAATTATTCTGTCAAATTAAGCTAAAGAGAAACCAGCACTGCAAAGCAAGTGACTTGAGGAGTCACAGCAGGATCTACACGTTGGTTTCACCATGTGAAGTGCTGGGGCCTGGGCTGTGGGTCCCAAGTTGGGAGTTGACCTATGGATGAGTCACAACCCAGCAGTGTGTCATTTCCCAAGTGGTTTCAGGTCCCAGAGGCAGAACCTGGCCCAGCTGTGTGAGGCCTCAACTGCCCCCAGGTAATCAAGACTGGGGTGGTGGGCGAGGCTAGAGATATATGAACCAGGATCCCAATCAGTTGGAAGAGAGTTCCTGCTGGGGTCACTTGCTGAGCTCTCTCTCAGTGCTGTGTTCCCCCTTGGCTGATTAAAGATGGAGAAGAGCAAACATGAAGAATAAAGGATGAAGATATGCTGAGGGGATGTTGCTGAGTTTGGTGTTGGCCTGAGGAAGCAGAGAGCTGGCAGCACGCCGTGTTGTAGGGAAATGGTGGGTGCAAGGCTGGTCCCATCACCCCAAGCCAAGCAAAGCCTTCAGCCTCATGGCTGCTTACCTGCTGGGTGTTCCTCAGATGAGCCCTCTCCTTCTGTGCCACCAGTCACCACCTCTGCAGAAAAAAAGCAGCTGGGTGACAGAAACTTGAAAAATATTTAACTCAACTCTTGGCATTTTTGCACTATGCAGGTCAGAAGAAGGGCAAAAAATAGCAAAGGAATGTGAATTTTTAAAACCAGCTTAAAAAAAAATCAAAAGTCTTATGCATTAAACTAAATGTAGTTTAAAAAACTGCATTTTTTAAAGCTAGCAGTTACAAAATTGTCATTTCCATTCAAAATGGAGAGGTGGTAGAAGCCTCATCCCTGGAGACATTCAAGGTCAGGCTTGATGGGGCTCTGAGCAACCTGACCTAGTTAGAGATGTCCCTGCTAATTGGGGGTGGGTTGGACTAGATGGCCTTTGGAGGTCCCTTCCAACCCAATACGTTCTATGATTCTATGAAGAGATGGACCTTTCTCATAACAAACCCATATTTCACAAAACAACCATACCTTTTTCATCTGAAGAGAGGGACTCAGCTCCACTGGAAGACAAAACAGAAAACACATGAGCAGATTCACCTCTACACAAGGGGCATCTCCCCCCTCCCTTCCTGCTGGCATCGTTCTTGCCTTTGGCCAGGGAACTGGGGGCTCTAAGGAGCTTAGGATGGGGAGGTTGGTGATTCAAAACTAACTGTCTCCAGCATCGCCCACGGCCCTGGCTCTGCTGCTTGTTTCCCATTGGCATAAGCCCTCAGTCCCAGCCTCTCTTGCAAAGTACCAGCGTTTGTGTGGCAAGTGCCTGTTGGTTTTGGTAACAAGCCAACCAATGTTCTTCAGCAGTGCATGAAGCTCAGATAAACATGGTGGCTTGGTGGCAGATGACTCCAACAGACCCCACCGCCCATTTGTGGCCTGTGGCAAATCCAGATCAACCTTCAGTCTCTGCTCTTGAAAAGGGGAAATGTGCTGGGTTTGTCATTTACGGGTAAAGATCAGGTCTGGAAATCTTCCTGTGGAGCTCCACAATGTCCTCCCTGTGGCCTCACCAAATAAACCACCATAAAGGCTGCTGCTGAGTGAAGGAATTGCAGCAGTTACCACAAACCAAGAGGTGATAGGCAGCTCTCCTTTGCTTTGGTGGCATGAGTAAACATCTCAGCCTCTCCATCCATGGAACAGCAACCATATGCCATTTGGGCATAGAAAGAGCATCTATCTCCTCACTTCTTGGAAGCAGGTGAGGAATTTCAGTGCTGCCCTGGTGATGCTGAGGGATGGTGGTAATGGCAAAACTGAGCTGTGGCAGCTACTCTTCAGCAGCTCAGCTTAGAAGGCTGATTCTGACCATCCCAGGCTGCCATCGTGCACCCACAGCCCGTCCACTCCGGGCCCCAGCACCCTAGGGTGCAGATGGGGTGAGTGGGCATCACCACAGAGGTCAGAGCCTCTGGGGCAGTTCAAACACCAAATCAAAAAATAAAAAATAAATAGGTAGCAGTGGTAGAGGCAGGAAAATAAACCCTCTGATATACGGCTGAGGCAGGAAGCAAGTGAAGCAAGGGAGGGAGGACCTGGGTGAAGCAATGCAAGGAAGGGGGGTCCTGGGTGAAGCACAGTGGGGTGGGTGGGGGGCATGCTCCTACACAGCCTGGAGCTGTAAGAGTTTCTCAGTCAAGGGCAAGGAAAGTGATGCTACAGCCAGTTAGACACTCAGGAGAAGCTGAGGGTTTCACCACGGGCACGACTGGGAAATTACACAACAGGCTGTGCGCTTCCAAACTGCATCTTAAAAANAAAGGCTGGGGGTGCAGGGGGGGGAAGGGTTAGGGGTGCAGGGGAGCAGAGGGAGGGGCTGGGGGGTGCAGAGTCGGATGGCGGGAAGATGCAGCGAGGCGGGTAATAGGGGCGGAGGTGGCCGGGGGTTGCCGAGGGGATGCTGGGGAGGGTCCCGGGGGATGGGAGGCAGCCGCGCCCCCCCCCCCCCCCCACCCCGCCCCCCCGCCTGGGTCCTGCCCCTGNTGTAAGAGTTTCTCAGTCAAGGGCAAGGAAAGTGATGCTACAGCCAGTTAGACACTCAGGAGAAGCTGAGGGTTTCACCACGGGCACGACTGGGAAATTACACAACAGGCTGTGCGCTTCCAAACTGCATCTTAAAAAAAAATAAAATAAATAATGCTATAGTATCTGCAGGCGTTGGACAAAGCCTGGATATACCCCAGAGACAGGACCCGAGCCAAGAGCTGTTTGTGCAACCCTTCCACCGAGGCTGGGCTGCAGCAAACTCCTGGTAACCCCCCCTCCCAGCTGCACTTCCCTCCTCCCAAGCTAAAAAGAGAAGCAGGGAATAAAAAAAAAACAACAAAACTTGGAATAGTCGACTTTAAGAAATGATTATCCACCATTAATTACTGTAAGGCACGGAGGCTTTGCCAGCTTCACCGCCCCCCCCCGGCCTGCACGGTCGCGATATTGTTTCCCAGCCCCCGATGACGGTTTAGAGAGAGATGGGGGTGGGGTGGGAAATAAACCAGGCTCGGTTCTAAACGGTCACAGCTGCCGCTTGTTGGGGCAATACCCGGGGGNCGGGAAGGGGCGGGCCCGGAGGGCGGGTCTGCTGGGTCTGGCTGGTGTGGCCGGAACCCGGCTGTGTGGGAGAGCAGCACGCTTAGAGAGACACCCCCCCTCGCTGTAGGTGCACATATATACGGTGTACTTCCATAAATAGGTATATTTTTCATATACCGGACATATGAGGTGTTATATGTTAAGATGGAATAGGAAGAAAAGAAAAGGAAAAGAGAAAAGAAAAGGAAAGGAAAAGAAAAGAGAAAAGAAAAGAAAAATAGAAATAGAATAGAAATAGAAACAGGATAGAATAGAATAGGAATAGAAGATATTGGTATATACTTACTAGATAGATAGTGTCTATAGGTATATGTCATTAGAATCATTTAGGTTGGAAAAGACCTCCAGGATCAAGTCCAACCTTTGTCCAACATCTCCCTGACCCCCAAACCATGTCCCAAAGCACCACATCTACTCATTTGTTGAACCCCTCCAGGGATGGTGACTCCACCACCTCCCTGGGCAGCCTCTCCCAGTGCCTGACCACTCTGTCAGGAAAGAACTTCTTCCTAATGTCCAATCTAAACCTCCTCTAGTACAACTTAAGGCCATTATACACAGTAAAACAGAATGATAGAATATTTCTGGTTGAAAGAGACCTTTAAGATCACTGAGTCCAACTGTCAACCCAATACTGCAAGGTCACCACTAAACCATGTCCCTCAGCACCACATCACCATGGCTTTGAAACCCCTCCAGAGATGGGGCCTCTCTATCCTCCAGCAGATCAACACTCCTACCCAACTTGGTGTCCTCTGCAATCTTACTAAGGGTGCCTTTAATCCTCTCATCCATCTCATTGATAAAGACATTAAAGAGAACAGATCCCAGTACTGAGCCCTGGGGACACGACTTGTGACCAGTTGCCAACTGGGTTTAACTATAACACCTCACCTCTGCAGACACACAACCTGCCAGCCTGGGCACAAGGGCTGCTGGTTCATGTGGTGGCAGGGACAAGGTCCACACTGCTGGGGAATGGTAAGTTATTCCCCAATTCAGGCATGCTGGCACAGCTGCCAGTTTCCATAGTGGAAGCCAGGCACCTGTGCTGCTCCCTTGTCCCCTTCTCTAACCTTGTGGGCCACCCTAGCATCATCCACCATCCTCTGCCAGCAGAAGACACCATGGGCAGCTCCACACTCTACCAGGGATTTTGTGAAGGAAAATGCTAGACGCCACCCTTGCAGCTGGCACATTGGGATCTGCCTCTGAGATGCTGGCAGAGCTGCTTATTAAAAAAAAATTAAAAAGAAAGAAAAAAAACAGCCCAAACCTGCAGCAGTCCCAGCCCAGATCTCATCCTCCTCCTCCTCCCCTTGTGCCAACCCCAAAGCAGCTTCTGGGCAGAGGCAGGGTACAGAGTCACCCTTTGTTAGTCTGCCTGGGGCACGCCAGAAAAAAAGATAAGCTTTATAAACAGGCAGAAGTACATAAGCAAACATAGTCTGGAAATGCTGTTCCAGGTGCCTTTGAAGTGCTCAGCTCCCACCTGCTCCATATTCTCAGGAAAATACATGTGTGGAGCTCACAGAAACAAGCAATAATGCTCTGTCTGCAAAGGGTGGTTGTAAACCTGCTTGAAACCTGACCAAATTAAAAAGCAATAAATTAATGTGAGACTCCGGAAAAGCAACATGAAGGGTCAGTTGAGGCAGAGGTGAAAAGACCAATGAAAGAGCTGAAGGAAATCCCCTCTCCAGCAACACCCTGCCCCTGGGCCAAGTCCAGCCTGGAACAAGCTGAAGGAGGCGGAAAAACTTGGTGGAACAATGACACAAGGTTGACAGTGAAAATAAGTGCTCACAATAGGACACAATGAAGAGTAAATAAGACCAAAAAAAAAGCAAGATGGGAGAGAAATGGGAAACGGAAGCTGGTTATGGGATCTGGGCTGGTGGTTTTGTCTGTCCTGGCCCCATCCTTTGACTGCTGCTCTGAGCTTGCCAAGTGATGTCCCGACCCATCGTTTCCCTGAGTTTTTCCAGACATCCTCACACTGAGGTGAAGAAATATGTTCATGCAATAAACGTCCTGCTAATGATGCCAACACAAAGTATTCATCAATTATCCCAGGGCAGGCACAACCCGGCACACATTGTTTGTAGAGTCGCACTCCAGCTGTATCACTTGGTCCAAAAACACTCAAATTAAGTCTTTTCCTTCAAAGACCTGATTCACCACCAGCACATACTGGTTCGGTTTTGCATTAGCAACCCTTTCCCAGTTTAAACTGGAGGCATGCAGTGGTGAAGCAAGGCTTGAAATGAGTTTCCTGAAGCATAAATAATCTTTCTTTTAAGGCCAGGGACAGAATGGACAGCAATTTATGGCTAACTTTAATGGCACTTGATAAGCTAGTCCTTTCAAAAGAAATTAGAAAGTTGAACTGTTAATTGCAGCCAGGACAAGTTCTTGCAGGCAGCACCACGGGACTTTCCTGCCTCTCCTCTCTGAGGAGGCACCTGAGTTCCCATCACCAAGGTCTCCTGGGAATCCAGGACATAGAACTTGAGATGCCTTTTGATTTTTCTGAGGATGCCAGACATTTGTCACCTAAAAATCAGGCTCTGCTTGAGCCATTCAGGTGGGACAAGGTGAACACAGCCACCCACGTATCCAACAGATACATCGCCCAGAAGCAGGTTTTTCAGCACAGAAGTTAATGACACTTTATTATTATCATCATTATTACTTAGGACAGCCTATACTTTTTGGGTACTATTTCAGCAACTGATGTATTTACCAGAATACTTCCAGAGAACAAGACAGGCATCAAGAAAACTGATTTAAATGCTCCTGAACAGTCCACAAAGAAGTCTCAGATATTTTTCTGCCCAAGCCAGCCATGCCAACACTAAGTCCCAAGGCTGCAGGATTTTCAGTGCTCAGGGGACTCGTATTTTTTTAAGAAAAGCTCAATCAGCAACCAGTCGTACTTGTTGGTTTTGGTTGGCTGGGCACCATCCCAGTACAACAGCGGGTGTGTTCCAGCCATGTATGGGCTCATTAAAATACATGCAAAGCAAGGGAATTTGTTTGAATATACCCAAAGAATGGCTTTTTACATATTCATGGAGGGATTTGTGAGAGCACCCTTTGCCAAACTGCAGCTCTGGGCTGTGATTGTTGGCTGGGACAGAGCTTTCCCCTGCACAGTTAAATCCCTTTTGTCAGGAAATCGAGGTCTTTTCATTCGCATGACAAACGAGTCGCATCCTTTGCATTCAATCCCTTTGCAATTAGCTTAGGGGTGGAATTTGAGTTCAAATTGCAGAGGCAGCATCCCATCGGTCTTCCAAAGCCTGGCACTTCTCCTTACACATGTCCCTCATGCCGCTGCTGAAGAGCTTGCCTTGGAACCCCACCACCAGCTCTGCCTGAGCATGGGCCAGCTCCTTATTCATTATTGTGAAATTAGATTGTTCCTCTCCAGCTCTTCCTCCATCCTCAAGTTAAACAGGCTCTCCCTGCAGCTGCAGGACCATTACTTATTGATGGCAGCAGAGTTAAGTCCTCTCCCTGAGAGGAAGGAATTGATTTTAATACTGTAAGTTTCCAACTGCTACGTCTTGCCTCCTTGATACCATTATACAGCATAGAAACACAAAATCATTTAGGTTGGAAAAGACCTTTAAGCTCATCGAGTCCAACCATTAACCTGGCACTGCCAGGGCACCACTAACCCATGTCCCTCAGCAACACATCTCCATGGCTTGGAAACCCTTCCAGGGATGAGGACTCCACCACTGCCCTGGGGAGCTTGGCACAGCCCTTCACAACCCTTTGGGGAAGAAATTGTTCCTCATGTCCAACCTAAATCTCCCCTGGCAAAACCTGAGAGAGTTGGGCTTGTTCAGCCTGGAGAAGAAAAGGCTATGGGGAGACCTTCTGGTGGCCTTTCAGAAAGATGGGGACAAACTTTTGAGCAGAGCCTGTTGGGACAGGATAAGAGGTGATGGTTTGAAACTAAAAGAAGGAGATTTAGACTAGAGAGAAGGAAGAAACTTTTGTTGCTGAGGGTGGTGAGAGCCTGTGCCAGGTTGCCCAGAGAGATGGTGGCTGCCCCATCCCTGGAACCATTGCAGGTGAGGTTGGTCGGGGCTCTGAGCAACCTGCTCTAGTTGCAGATGTCCCTGCTCAGTGCAGGGGCGTTGGACCAGATGACCTTGGAAGGTCCCTTCCTACCCAAACCATTCTATGATTCTCTGAAGAGAAGGGAGCTCCTACCTTGCCTGCTCATTATGCTAACAGGATTAGCATAATGAGTTGGGATTGTTCAGTCTGGAAAAGAGAAGGCTCCGAGGGGACCTTCTTGTGGCCTTCCAGTATCTGAAGGGGGCTACAAGAAAAGTGGGGAGGGGCTTTTTAGGATGTCGGGTAGTGGTAGGACTGGGGGGAATGGATCAAAACTAGAGGTGGGGAGATTCAGATGAGACGTTAGGAAGAAGTTCTTCACCATGAGGGTGGGGAGACACTGGCACAGGTTACCCAGAGAGGTGCTGGAAGCCCCATCCCTGGAAATTTTGAAGGCCAGGCTGGATGGGGCTCTGAGTAACCTGCTCTAGTGGGAGGTGTCCCTGCCCATGGCATGGGGGGTGGAACCAGATGATCTTTAAGGTCCCTTCCAACCCTGACAATTCTATGATTCTATGATGCTTTTCCCACCTCACGGGCATGCCACAGAAAACCATAATTTTATAGGATCATAGAATGGTTTGGGTTGGAAGAGACCTCTAAAAGTCATCTAGTCCAACCCCTCTACAACAAGCAGGGACATCTCCAACCAAGCAGGGTCCCTTCCAACCCTGAGAATTTTATGATTCTATAATTAAGGGAGGTGCTTTGAGCTGAGGGACAATTGGTTTGAGATGGGTGCTCCCCAGGGCTGGATACCCCTGAACCCCTTTCCTTGCCCCCCAGCCCACACCAGCATCATTCTGGCTGCCCTTGTAATGATCCTGAGGAGCACCAAGGCAGAGCTGCCTGCAGATGGCAACAGCTCCCCAGCCCCGGCTCGTTGGAGGGCGAAAAGGCTCATTTCCTAAAAAAAAAAAAATAAATTAATGTTTCACTGCGCGGCGATAAGAGTTATGGAGAAGCCAGTACTTGGATGCTTCTAAATTGGGGAGGGGGGGGAGCTGTTTAATCACATCCTAAGGTGTGGGTGGGCTCGTTGGGAAGCCCTCACCTCCTACTGCATCGCTCAGGATGTTCTCAAGTTTTATACTGTCAAAATATTTTTATAGTTTCTATATCGTAAAGCAGAACTATGTGGGGTTTGCAAACCCAGTTTTTCTTCCATTCCCAACACTTAATTTTCCTATTATAGTAGATTGTCTTGTCAAATCTTCTACAATATGTATAAAAGATGCCAACGCAGCCTTATATATGCCCTAATATTCAATAAATCAACCCCATGCTCACTTTTTTGACAGCTGAACCTTTATATTTTTTAAAATTAAAAAAAGAAGTTAAAAATCCTAATTTCTGATGACCTGGCTCTTGTGTTACTGCAGCTCTGCCGAGGTGGGCTTGGGGCTCCGCAGCCTCCCAGTGAAAAGGATGTTCCCAGTTGGAAATCCAGATTTAGAGAGATTTAAGTTTATCTTTTATCCAGGTAAAAGGCTTTTTTGCTATGTTGGGTGTGCGTGGTTTTTTTTCTCTTTAAATAAAAAGCAGGGGCTGGCTGCTCCTAGCAGGAAAAGAGCAAGTAAGGAAAGAGGAAGACTCTGAGCTGGGAAAAGAGAGGAAGGAAACCAGATGGAATTGCTGGATGTGGAGGAAAGGACAAAACCTCTGGCTGTGGCCAACAGGAAGGGTGGTGGAAAGGCAGGTCAACTGGGCAAGCACAGGAAATGAAGATGGAAAGAGGAAAAATGGAGTTTTAGCCTCAGATATGCATTATCCTGTTCACTAAAATACATATAAAGAGGCACCACAGGGTTTGAGGAAGAGGTGGTCAGAAAATCAGTGTTTTTTCCCTTGAAATGACATCCAGGAGAGGTGACACATCACAGCCACGACAAACACCCCTGGATTTTAGCTCAGAAGACACCAGGGGACAGATCCCAATGCCTCCATCTGCATCCTGCTTTATTTCTGATTCCGTAATTGCGCCCAGGCCTGTCTATAATACACAGGCTCTGGCTGGTTTTAATTTCCCCTGACTTCTCTGCAGACAGGCTTTTGTCTGGAAGCTGTAAATGAAAGCATCACACATATATCACCACTTGTGATGTGGTGTCGTCACTTGGAGAATTAATTCCCAACAGCCATCTTCTTCTTTGGGGTGAAAAGGCCAGAAATATGTTGCTAGAGCCCCTGCTACACAGAAACTGGTGGAGACCCATGTCTTGTAATTGTGCCACCCATATTTATTGGATATTCAGTGTATTTTCTCCATTGT
This sequence comes from Brachypteracias leptosomus, assembly GCA_013401335.1. NCBI lineage: Eukaryota > Metazoa > Chordata > Aves > Coraciiformes > Brachypteraciidae > Brachypteracias > Brachypteracias leptosomus. Next base: position 320,973 of record VYZX01017243.1, on the reverse strand, counting down.
GCTCCATATTGTGTCCTCATCTTGGATCCCTGAGCAATGACAAATTGCAGGAGGCCTTAGAACATCTGTGAGGAAGATACAGCTCATGGCACAAGGAGGGAGGATGATGCTCTGGGCTCAGCATCACATTTTGAATCTCTCTTTTTAAAATCATATTAACTTGAAAAAAAGCCCCACACCGACAGGCACACTGCACATGGACTTTAAGCTTTCCATCTTCTTAGGGAAAAAACTATTTGGGAATGGTGCATAATAATATTCATATCCCAAATGATACCCCAGCACTCCTGAGTCCTTTCTTCTCCTCCACCATCAAAGCACCTTGCAGCTTATTTTGTTAAAATAAATCAATCAATGCCATTGTCAAAACCACTTTAAACCATCAGTATTTCAGAAAGTTACCCACTGTGGTCAGAACTAAGAGCTTTCCACACGCTGTCACCTGACAGTTCAAGTCTCAATGCTGCAAAGCTGTTGGCACAGGAGGAATCCAAAACATGTGGCCCTACAAAGTAGGGCCAGAAAAAAACCTTCACCCACATCTAAAATAATCAGAGCAATTCCAGCTTGTGTTGAGACCATCAAACACATTTAGCAAACTCTATTATTTACTGAAAATCTAGTTCTTTACATCTATCCATAGAATGATAGAATTGTTTAGGTTGGAAAACATCTTCAAAATCATTGAGTCCAACCGTTCCCCCAGCACTGCCAGGGCACCACTAACCCATGTCCCTCAGCACCACATCTCCATGGCTTGGAAACCCCTCCAGGGATGGGGACTCCACCACTCCCCTGGGTAGCCTGGGACAGCCCTTCACAACTCTTTTGAAGAAGAAATTATTTCTCATGTCCAACCTAAACCTCCCCTGGTGCAACTTGAGGCCATTTCCTCTTGTCCTATTTGTGCCCATTTAGGAACAAATCAACCTGCTGTGCTGTCTGGGGTGAGATGAGGTGGGGACACGCTCACTGCCTCCCCCTCTCAGGCCAGTTTTCCACCCCAAACCCTCAGCAGGAAAACCTGGGATACAAAGACTTCACCTGTGTGTATCTTCTTAAACCACAACCCAAAACGGAAGCAGCCCAGGAAGCCCTTGGAAATGCCCCAAGCAGGTCCCACACTAACAGGGCTTCAGCTTCCCAGCTGCTGGACACACCAACAGAATCATAGGATCACAGAATCGTTTTGGTTGGAAAAGGCCTTTAAGATCATCAAGTTCAATTGTTTAGTTTAAGCCACCTTGGAAATGTTTGTGCAGATGGGAACTGGGGTCACCAGTGCCATTCAGCATGTCCAAACTGGTAAGGCACCCATTAGGTGCCTGAAAACCAGGCTCAGAAGGGTTGGGAGTTAGCAGCATACCAGCCAGATAGCAAATCAATAGCAGAGTCATTAAATAATGACTCTAAAAAGGTAACAAGTTAATTAGATAGCAAATAGGGAGCGGCAACCCCACCAACTACAGAGGTTGCAACCAGTAAATCCCACCAGGCAGGGGCTGACAAGGTGCACCAGGACCTGGCTGGAGCTGGAGGGGAGGTTGGCACTGGGGATAGTAAAAATCACCCAAAACCTTTATTGTAGTGACCCAGCTGCTGGCAGGACTGATACATTTGTGCTGATTTATTATTCTGGAAGCAATGAAAGAAAAAAAAGCAATTTAACTGATTTAGTTCTTGGAGAATCAGCCAGCAATGGCGTCTCTCATATCAGTTAGCTCAGGTGTCTCTTCCCTCAACCCTGGGCCCCACCAAGAGCTACTTCACATTAAGTTGGGGTTTTTTCTTCCATTTTTTTGGTTTTGATCAATTTCTGTGGGGTTGAGGCGGTTGCTCCCCCCTCATTCCAGCTCCATATCCCTGTCTGAGCTCAGCATCCCCTTCACTGCTCCCTTCTCCGTGTCCCCAGCCTTGGTGGGGCTGAGCTTCGGTACAGGGCAGGGTGGGGTCTTCTTCTCCCAACCTCAAAATCATGACATATTTCCCATATTTTTATCTTGACTTTCAGAAGTTAAATGTCAGCTCCCCAGACGCAACCAAACTGATGCTGGGGCTGGTTCAGCAGTGAGGAGGACACAGCAAATCTGCTGTTTTGGCTTGACCAGCCCCTTGTACCTCATTTCCCAACATGGAATATTTGCCCTTTTACATCCAGACTCCCCCAGTATGTGGGCTGCTGAAAAGGGACCCACTGAAGCCCAGCTGTGTGGTGGCCAGTGGGACCTCCCAAGCCCAAGGAGTGGACCTGGGGGGGCCATGGCAGAGACTTTCCTCCTTGCTGGGCCACCTCCGAGGCCAGCACGGTTATTTATGGTGTGTAAACACCACGGTTAAAAATAGCAGGGTCAAACCACCCCCTCTCCTCCATCCTCTGCCCGTGGCTGCAGCCTCCACACTGCATCCTCAGCATCCTCACCCCTCCTCTATACAATTCCCTACCTATGAATCATAGAATCATTTAGGTGGGAAAAGACCTTTCAGATCACTGAGTCCAACCATTAACCCCACACTGCCAGGGCACCATTAACCCATGTCCCTCAGCACCACGTCTAGAGGAGATGCTCGTGGGGCTGCATCGCTTGGTGGGGGCAGGATGTGTCCCTTGTCTGCCCTGGCACGACCATCACAGCCCTCCCAGCAAAACAGACAGCAGCTTTTTCACCCTTTTTTTCTTTTTTTTTTTAACAAGCTTCTGACCTGCTGCCCAGGTGATGCCTTGCCCAGGTGATGCCTTGCCCAGTCTCGTTTGGTGTGGCTGTTGGGTTCACTCCCAGCAAAACCCCTCCAGCTGCAGCACGTCATCCATACATGGGAGGGCTGAGGAATTCAGGCTGGTGCTGGCAAATGTTTAGTTTAGTAACATTAAAGCATCTTCAGACAGAAGGGAAGAGCAAGAGGGGAATGGGAGGGGGTTTTGGCAGGAGGGTGCTCCCTCCTTGTGCCCAGGGGATCCCTGTGTCCTCCGTGGTGGTGGGTTGCCCAGAAACTGGGGACACCTGAAATTCAGAGAATCATAGGATGGTTTGGGTGGGAAGGGACCTTCCAAGGTCATCTGGTCCAACGCCCCTGCACTGAGCAGGGACATCTGCAACTAGAGCAGGTTGCTCAGAGCCCCGGCCAACCTCACCTGCAATGGTTCCAGGGATGGGGCAGCCACCACCTCTCTGGGCAACCTGGCACAGGCTCTCACCACCCTCAGCATCCAAAATTCCTTCCTTCTCTCTAGTCTAAATCTCCCTCTTTTAGTTTCAACCCATCAGCCCTTGTCCTGTCCCAACAGGCCCTGCTCAAGTCTGTCCCCATCTTTCTGACAGGCCCCTTTGAGTACTGAAAGGCCACAGGAAGGTCTCCCTGAAGACCTTACTCCTGCATGGGATGGTAGAAAAGCAGCTGAGATGCAGGCAGGGTGACCCTGCTGGGGATGAGGGAGCTGATGGAGGGGAGGAAGATCCCTGTGATCAGACAGACAGCATTTCACTTCCTGATGCTCACTTGGGGTGAGCTCAGGATGCACAAAGGGCTTGGACAGCTGGGAAGAGCTCCTTTGTGTGCCTCCTGACTCATGCGAGTCGTGTGGGTGGCAGAGGAACTGCTCCGAGAGCAAAAGGAATGGGAAAGAATTTGCTGCTATATTTAACCACAAATAATAGGAAGAGGCTAAGATTTTGGGCTGAGTTGTAAATAACAGTGAGATGAAGTAATCTCAGAAATTCATGACTGGATCATGGCAGCCTCTTGAGAAACAACATGACTAGCGAGGAGCACAGCTCAGAAAAATGTTGCCCCTGGTGAAAAAAAATAATTAAAATAGGGTTGTTTTTTTTAATTTCAGATCACTGCAGCCATCCTTCCAACAGTGACAAATTGTCCTTTATTGCCTTTTGAATGTTACTGTTTTTGAAGACATTTCAGCATTGATGTGTCCAGCTGCTCATCCATCCATTGGTGGCACATCAGCCTCCCCCCCAGCCGCTCTCCCAGGGCTCCAAATTAAACACGAGGATGGTGATGGATGAAGGTTATCATCCAGGAATCATTTTTCAGAGATTAAAAGAATTTGGTTCAGTGCAAAAATGGTGATTGGAGCAAGTCAGTCCAGCAGTGATGAAGTCACCATCCCTGGAGGCGTTAAAAAAATGAGTAGATGTGGTGTTTTGAGATGTGGTCTAGGGGTTAGGGAGGTGTTGGATGAAGGTTGGACTTGATGACCTTCAAGGTCTTTTCCAATCTAAATGATTCTATGATTCTAAGTCATCCTTATGACAGGAGCATGATATGAAGAGATGTTCACGATTTGTACCACTAAATGCCTCAGCCAAAACTCACTGCATGAACAGGAGCCTTTCCACAGAGTCACGAGGTTTCAAACCCTAATTGGAACGAATTAATACAAGGGGAAAACTGGTATAATCCAATCTTTCTAATGCTTATTTTTAGGAGAAAGAATAAACCAGAAGCCATCAACTGCAATGTGGAGTCTGGGCAGCCTGACGACAATGCTTGGTATCAGTATCATTGCCCTGAGATATCTCCACCTCTCAGTTAGCTGAAGAAAATACATTTAATTTCTGGAGGACATCCGAAATTGTTAACAGAAAGTCTGACCTAGCTTGGGAAGGAATCAGAGTCACACAGGAGTGTCTCAGCCTATCTCTCTCCCTTTCTTCATTTTTTAATAGTCTAACAGCAAATATTTGCTGGCAGTAGAGATTTCTGAGCTGTGAGGTAATGGATTTTTGATTTTTTTTTTTTTAAAACATATGCAGAGTCATCTTCTTGTTTCTCCAGCCTTATTGCAGTTACAGATGTGCTGGAAAAATGTGAAGCAATAGATCTGGGCTTTGTGTGGTTCATTCAAGCAGAGCTCTCCCTGAGCACAGCTCCACGCTCGCTGATGATGGGCTTTCTGTACCAGTATTTACACAATTATTAACAATTTATTCTTTATTTTGACAGATCATTGTGATGATGGCCCCACGGATGATGTGACCAGCTGCTGCCATGGAAGCCCTTGGTCTCTCCTGATGTCAAGGGAGCTTTTAAACAATTGGGTCAAAAACAACCCCCCCAGGTACAGCTTCACCCACTGAGCACCCCAAACATGGCACCACTTTCACTTATTTAGGGACCAGAGAAATACTTGCAGGGGGGCTGTAACAGAGACCAAAATATGAAGAAAAGGACCTGGGGGTGTTGGTCAACAGGCAGCTGAAGATGACCCAATGTGTTCCCAGGTGGCCAAGAAGGCCACAAGCATCCTGGCTTGGATCAGCACCAATGTGGGCAGCAGGACTGGGGAAGGGAATGTCCCCCTGGACTGGGCACTGGGGAGGCTGCACCTCAAATCCTGGGGTCAGTTTCGGGCCCCTCACTCCAAGAAGGACCTTGAGGAGCTGGAGCGTGTCCAGAGAAGGGCAACGAAGCCGGGGAAGGGTCTAGAGCACAAGTGTGGTGAGAAGAGGCTGAGGGAGCTGGGGGTGTTGAGCCTGGAGAAAAGGAGGCTCAGGAGACACCTGGCTCTTGACAACTCCCTGCAAGGAGGTTGGAGCCAGGTGGGGTCTGGCTCTTCTCCCACAGAACATGTGATAGGACAAGAGGAAATGGCCTCGAGTTGCACCAGGGAAGGTTTAGGTTGGACATGAGGAACAATTTCTTCCCCAAGAGGGCTGTTGAGGGCTGTCCCAGGCTGCCCAGGGGAGGGATGGAGTCCCCATCCCTGGAGGGGATTCCAAGCCATGGAGATGTGGTGCTGAGGGACATGGGTTAGTGGTGCCCTGGCAGTGCTGGGTTAACAGCTGGACTCGATGATCTGAAAGGTCTCTTCCAACAAAACGATTCTATGATTCTATGAAGTACCTGCACATCTCCCAACACAGCGGCAGTTTGCTCCCTAATTCCTATAACATCAGCTATCACGAGGTTTAGGTCTAATCGATATTCTAATATCACTGAGGATGTGAAAGCTGAGCTTGTTTCTACCTACAATCCAGATCATCATCCAAAGCTGTGCTTCCCTCCAACAACCCACGGGATTATTCCAGGGACAATTACATGACCTATAAAATAATTATTTTGCCAGGTCAGCTCCTTGGCACCATTTGAAAGATCTGGAAGTCAAGTCTTTAATGATCCACCACTCCAAAGGAATCGATGTGCTGCTGCAGGGGTCATTTGGAGTATCAATAATTGTCCATCTCCTGCAAAACTGGAGAATATCAACTTCTAAATCTCTTTCCCAGAAACCATTCAGTGGCCCCAGAGTTCACTTGAGACTCCAGGCAGCCACAAAATGGGTTTCTCACAGCTTGGAAAAAGAGCAGATTTCAGGATGGAGGCAGCATGATGTGGCCAGTAATGATGATTTATTCATGCCCAGCAGCTCCTGATGCTACCCCAGTGCTCTGTCCTGCTTGGGGGGCAGAAGAAAGCTCCTCACAGGCCTGGGGACAGCGTTGGCCATTGGCACAGACCACTGCAGGCTGCCACAAAGGTCCTGACCAGCATCCAGAGGAAGAGAAGAAAGTATGAAATAGGAGAGCATCTTGGATGGGGCCTTCAGCAACCTGATCTAATAGGAGGTGTCCCTGCCCATGGCAGGGGGCTTGGAATGAGATGATCTTTGAGGTCTCTTCCAACCCAAAACATTCTATGATTCTACGATTCCATGATGTTCACCCATGCCCTCCCATCCCTTTCAAAAGTCTCACAGGAAAATACACAAGCCTGGCATTCAACGAGTCAGAAAGAAGGCAACTAAAGGTTTGCTCTGACCAGCAGAAACCTCTCAGAGCACACGGGGACGGTTCTGGCGCACAGGGACACTTGCCACCCTTCAGTGGCTGATGGCATTGATTTGCCAGGAGGTTTCAGTGCCATGGATCAGTGTGAAGGTTCAAACAGCTGAATTTGAGCTTTAATATAGATGTAATTAACTGATTGGAGGCTCCTTTAAGAGAAATACAAGGCTAATGACAAATCATAGAATTGTTTAGGTTGGAGAAGACCTTTAAGATCATTGAGTCCAACCATTAAACCAGCACAGCCAAGCCCACCACGAAACCATGTCCCTCAGCAACACATCTCCATGGCTTTGAAACCCCTCCAGGGATGGGGACTCCACCACTGCCCTGGGCAGCCTGGGACAGCCTTTCACAACCCCTACAGGGAAACCACTTTTCCAATCTAAACCTCTCCTGGTATAACCTGAGGCTGCTTCCTCTTATCTTTGGAGGAGAAACTGACCCCACCTCACCACAACTTCCTTTCAGGAGGTTTGAAACCCACATTTTCCTGGCTGCTTTGATGTGACAAGTCTGAGCATCACCTTGAAAACAAGCACCCCTGGTCAGTGGGCCAAGAGCTGCCCCTGTACCACAGACTGTGCCTGGAGGACCCCTACACATCTACATCACCAGTACTGCCCAGTCCACCGCATCTCCTTCCTCAGACATGGCAAATCACCAAACCTGGTTACCACACTCAGCACATCTCATGGGAGCCTCTGCTGCCTCCATCCTTACCTTGAGTAAGTTGGGAACTCCTTTTGCTCCTCAGCTGGACAATTGTGGATGAGCCAGGCTGCTGGTGGGGATTTATCACCCAGTTTTGAGGTCCTACATGTGGAGGAGAGAAGAAGGCTGGTTCCTCAGGAGCTGAGCTGGGTGCTGCTGTGCCCCAGTTCTCACTGCTCTGGTGCTGTCATCTCCCCAGCCAGGCCAGCTTGGTGATGGGACTACCCTGCATCCCAGAAGTTGCTTCAGCCCCTCTCTCACCAGTTACCATCCCAGGGAGCTGGCAAGCAGTCTCCATACCATGCTGACCCTCAGAATAATCATGCTCCAAAAAGCTCCAAAAATCCACCTCTCCCTCACCCCTCTTAGCAGCTGCAGCTGCCTACGATTTCATCACTCACACTGGTGACACCAATTACTGCTGGTAGAACCAATTACCCTTTGAAGGCCCACCATACCCACCTGGGAACCCACAGCTGAGCAGAAGACACTTTCCATACAATTTCCAAAAGCCCAGCCAGCAGATGACTTAAAGTTTCTCCATGAAAAGGGTTGTCAAGGCCTGGCCCAGGGAGGGGTTCCCCATCCCCGGAGGGGTTTCCAAGCCGTGGAGATGTGGTGCTGAGGGACATGGTTTAGTGGTGCCCTGGTAGTGCTGGGTTAATGGTTGGACTCAGTCTTAAAGGTCTTTTCCAACCTAAACAATTCTCTGATTCCATTCTATGACCCAGCTCCACTGAGCACCACCCCAAATCCACCGAGGACGCAGCATCCATGCCCATAGCTGCCCCAGGATGGCTGCAGGCATCTCCACACAGTGGGGACCAGCCCCCTGGTCCTGACCCTTCTCAGGAGCTGGTATTTTGGCATTTTCTCAAGCCAGGCTTGGGGCTGCTGGAGCTGGGGCTGCTGGGCTGAGCGTAGCTGCAAACCAGGATCTTAATTCTCATTTCTTCTCGCACCTTGGTCCCTCCAGCCGTGGTTTTCCTCATCTTGGGGGGGTGTAGAGCTCATCCTCAGCCACTTCTGCAGGCTGAGCACCAAAGCTCGGCCCGTGGCAGATGCTGGAGGGCCAGCCAAAAAATTTCGTTTTAATGAGCTAACAGGCTTTAATATTTCATAGAGCTCTGATTGTGGAGCTGCAGCTTATCAGAAATGTTGTTAAAATGCAGCACTTCATTAATGGATAGGTCAGCCTTGACAGGCGCCTGCTGTTTACTCACTGTTGTATTTGCCTTTTCCCCCTGGACTCAGCACCAGGGAGGCCGCACCTCAAATCCTGGGGTCAAATCCTCACTCCAAGGTGTCAAATCCTCACTCCAAGAAGGATTTTGAGGAGCTAGAGCGTGTCCAGAGAAACGCAAAGAAGCTGGGGAAGGGTCTAGAGCACAAGTGTGGTGAGGAGCAGCTGAGGGAGCTGGGGGTGTTGAGCCTGGAGAAAAGGAGGCTCAGGGGACACCTGGCTCTTGACAACTCCCTGCAAGGAGGCTGGAGCCAAGTGGGGTCGGTCTTTTCTCCCACAGAACAAGTGATAGGACAAGAGGAAATGGCCTCAAGTTGTGCCAGGGGAAGTTTAGGTTGGACACGAGGAACAATATCTTCCCCAACAGGGTTGTGAAGGGCTGGCCCAGGCTGCCCAAGGCAGTGGTGGAGTCCCCTTCCCTGGAGGGTTTTCCAAGCTGTGGAGTTGTGGTGCTGAGGGACATGGTTTAGTGGTGCCCTGGCAGTGCTGGGTTAACACTTGGACTTGATGATCTTGACCTTTTCCAGCCTAAACCGTTCTATAATTCTATGATTCTAAGCATCTGGAGTGAATGCAGCCCCAGGCAGGGCAGGGATCTGCTTCCAGAGCCAGTGCTTGACATCCCTGATCCTGCCAGTCACTGGCTGGGACACATCCCTCAGGCACAGGACCAGGGTCCCCATGGCCACCCACTCAGCACTGCCTGGGTAGGTCTGTCCTAAAGCTACTGGGGCTGGGGCCCCTCTTGCTTCGCTCCATGTCTCCATCCCACTTTTCCTGCAGTCCCCAGCTCCAGCTCTGCAGGGAGAAATGTCCACACAGTGAGAAAATGCAGAATAAAGCCCTGCAGATATGGAACCAAACCACAGTTCCTTGTTGCCTGCCAGGAGCCCAGCCTGGAGCCCTCCTTCTTTTCAGATTATTTTAATGCAAACTCTGCCCGATGCTGTATCACTGTTGAGAAGCTTTCCTCTCAAGCACCACAAGATCTGTAATAGATGCAGCAGGGTCGAATTACCCAAACTCAGGGATGAGAGCAGAGATTTGCTTATGGATAATCAGCAACCAAATCATCACAGGGCGAGTAAACAGGACAAAGGAAACCAACATATTAGATGTGACGGCCACGTAGGTGGGTTAGTTGCTGCCTATTAGATTTGGCATAATCACCTAAAAGGGAACCAAGCAGAAAAGTCCTCCTCATTTTTTGCCATGCTTCATATTAGTAAGTTTTTCCATGATCAGACCTCCCTCTCCTCTCCTGGTTGCCTGGGTTTAGCAATTGAGCTGAGATCAATCAGCAAACAACACAGACAAGGGTCTGCAGTTACGGGGGCTGAATGAAGTGATGGATTGAGTCCCCAGAAGTGTGGGCAATGGACACGGGGAATCCCTGACCTTGCCAACAGGTGAAAACCTTAATGGTGGGAATGAAAACCAAAAGATAGGAAGGACGAAGAGCTTGCTCTCAGCTGTGCCCTGCAGAGGCTGCAGGGAGCCAGTCTGTCGCTGCCTGCTCTGACACAGGTGCCTGTTTTCAGCTGCAAAATCAGTGGTAGGTTCTGCCCCTTCCATTTCCCCTCCCAAGGGTTGCTCATGGCTCAGGTATCACTTATCCCCATGGTCTTGGGTACTGCTCATTGCCACGCTGTTGGGTGCCACTCATCCCTGCATCCTCAGGTTCGTCCCCACCATCCTTGGATGCTGCTCATCCCTGTATCCTTGGGTACCACTCATGCCCCCATCTTCAGGTTCATCTCCATATCCTCAGGTACTGCACATTCCTGCATCCTTGGGTTTATCCCACATCCTTGGCTACTGCCCATCTCTGCATCCTTGAGTACTGCTCACCCCCACATCTCAGGTTCATTCTGCATCCTTGGGTTCATCCCCACATGCTCAGGTACTGCTCATCCCCATGTTCTCGTGTCAGGGAGCCTGCCCCCACTGTTTCAGCTCAGCAGTAAGTTTTGGGGCACTTTTAGCACGACATTTGGGTGGCAGGGCCACCCCGCTGGCAGAGGCCAGGCTGGGGTGTGGGGCTGCTGGACCCCATGTCGCCCGGGAGCAGCGGCCGAGCCTGGCCCGGTGCCCCGTCCCGCTCCACCACCACCACCCCATTAGCCCGTGAACCGCCGCCAAATGNCCGCCGCCCCGCCGCTGGACACCGCGGGTCCCGCCGCCGAGCCGGGAGCGGGGCTGGAGCTACCGCCGCTGCCCCGCTATGAAGAGGTGAAGCATCTGCCCAGCTACGAGGAAGCGCAGCGTTGGCCCCGCCGCGGCCCCGGGAACGGGGAGGGGGAGCGAGGGGTCTGCTGCTGAGCCCCCGGCCCGCTGCGGGGCGGGGGGTTGGGGGGGGCGCCGTCGGGATGGGAGCCAGGACATCGCCGGAGGGACTGACAGATGTCCCCAGGAGGGCTGCGGTGCCGGGGGTTGGGGGGGCGCCGTCGGGATGGGAGCCANACGCGGGCGGGGGGGGGAGGGGAGTGGGTACCGGCCCCGGCAGCCTCGGGGAGCTCCGCAGAAGGTGCGCGGCGGGCCCGGCGGAGGATGGCGGGCGGGCGGGGACCGGCGCCGTGCNAGGACATCGCCGGAGGGACTGACATGTCCCCTGGAGGGCTGCGGTGCCAGACACGGAGGTCGCTGGAAGGGACACAGCTTAAAGGACATTGTGGATTCCCGGGAGAGACTGGGACAACCGTTTCCTGGGAATGTTGTCCACCAGGAGCCATGGTGGGACGGCTTGCTGGACACCAGGTGCTGCAGAAGTGATGTGCGGGGTTCCCACTGTGCCTGGGAAGCAGATGCTGGTGTTCTCAGTGAGACAGGCTGCAGGACACCAGGGCTGCCCAGAGGGACACATCAGTCTTAGAGGAACCTGCATCCTAGGGAAGCTTGTCCTGCTCACCTCTCCAGGAATATGGTGGCCAGAGATGGCTGCTCAGCCCCCAAAACCTAGTGATGGCTGGTTAAGAAGAGGGAGAAGTCATCTAGGAGGAAGCTGACTTGGGGACATCGACTCCAGTACGATGACATGCTCTTTGTGGGGTGACACAGAGCTGGGTGCAGTTGGGTGCAGCACCCCCAGCTCCCCTCAGCCAGGTGGATGCCCTTGGCTTGTGTGTGCAGGTTTGCTCATCTGTGGAAGCAGCAGGAGGCTCTGCATAGGGTCTGCATGGACATGATTGCACGAAGTTGGTCCGATGGGCTGATCCTCCCACCTTCTGCGCCCATGGGTGGTGGGGTAGATGCAAGTGTGGGGGAAAGGAAGATCAGGCTTCCCCTTCAACATCACGCAGACAAAAGTCAATTTCTCTTTTTTTTCATACACATATTATGGGCTACAGTGTAGCTACTCACTGGAGCTAGAGCATGAGAACACACACCCAGCTCCAAACGAGACTGTAGTAAATAAACAATTCTGTCATCCAACAATTACCAAGAGCTACATCAATTCTCACTTCTTGATCCCTGTGAAATGTTTGCCATGGTTTCTTCTATTTGTTTGTTAAAATACTTTGTACAAAACACTCAAAAAGCAGTTACTAAGGTGGCCAAAAGGAGTGTTACTGCTGCACAGTGACACTGGCTCTCACCGTGGGACTGGCTGCGGCTCGTTCTCTTTCTTTAGTGATTTCCATCTCTATTTTGGCTTTGATTTTATTCCAATCAACTTCCAGCTGTAAGAACAGAAAAGTGAGCACGCAGAGGTCAACTAACATCATATAAAGATGGCTGCTCACCACCAGGACAACTGAAAGTTGCAATTACAAAATGACTACATCAATCATTATCTAGCTCTTCATGTAAGTAACATCTTATATTCATGTAAGTGACATCTTATATTAATGGAATGTATGAAGGCACAGCTGAGTTCTAAAACTCAGAGCTTTCCACCTTCAAAATAAAACAACAGTGATATATTTTAACAAATACTAGTACATCTCATTGTGTCTAGCAAAAAACATTAAACCATGAGAATAGCTTGGATCAACTGGCACCCAACTGAAACATCTGATTACTGAGATGAGAATACTGTCCTTTATCAACACCACACACAGGGATGTCTGTTGACTGCACCCAAGCTCCACCACATAAACTGATAGCATATTACACTGGTTGGCTGATGGAAAAGAAATCAGATTTCTGCCTGAAATTTGTCTTCTGCATCAATAAATGGTTTAGCTTTACGATGGCGTTTCTCCAGCTGCAGAGAATTGTCATCTTCTGGCTGTATTTCCTTTCAGGGAAACTCCAGACACGAGATATAGCACAATATCCATGACACAGTGGGGTACAATAGTTGTCTTTTTGCTCCAAAAACACTTGACAAGAAAGACTGGATCACGATGCCTCTAGTGACTATTAAAACATGTCCAAAAATGTAATTGCAAAGTTCAGTTTCCTTGATGGAGAATTCAGATTGTCAAAGGTGGGATGGGACAGAAAAGCTCAATTGCTGCATGGGGAATTTTCAGAGTAGCTGGCACTCCATTAAGTCATGAAATAACACAGAAGATTCTCTATGAGGGAATATGCAACTGCAATACCGCCATTTTCACGTTCCATTCAGGGTACATTTACTGGGTCAGGTGCTTTGGATCCAAGGACTGAAATCTTTATGGAGCTCTAAGGAAGAATACGTTTGCTTTAACAGATGTCACACAGATGCTAAAGACACCATGTGCAGGGCTAATTCTGCCATCCAGTCCTGGGAGCTACTCGTCAGTGAGGGCAGCAACCCTTGCCAGTGACACCTACTAAGTGCCAAGAGATGGCCTCTCAGTAGACAATGAGGCTCTTAATACCTTATATAAAAGATGTGAGATATAACAACTAAGCATGCTGTTTAGACTCTGTATCTGATTGCAGATCAGTGTGCTCAGCTGCAGTATAGAAAAAAGGTAAAAACACCTTACTTAAGCATGGGGTTTAGGTGGTGAGAGGGAAACAAAGATCCTTTTTTCCCCCCGAGAAGGAAGAGCAGCACAAAAATCTTGCTTTTCTCTTCAATGCACTTCACATTTTCTTCTAACTTTGCTATATGATCCTGACAGGCTGCATTAAGAATTTAGTTACCACTGTAGCCAAGAACTTAAGATCCACTTCTTTAAGTAGGTTCCCTCCTAGTTTCAGATCCAGCAGAGAAGACCTTGAGAACACGGATGTGGAAAATGACTGATTTACTCCAGGAACCTTTTGCAGCGTGGGACTCACATTTCAAGATTAAGCCTAAGGTGAAACAGGCTCCACTTGCACCACTCTGCTCACACCTTGTCACTGGCAAGGTGTTATTGCTCAGGAACCCTTCCAGAAACTGCAGCTTTCTTGATGACTTAAAGACAAGACAGCATCGTCTCTTTCAGAAGCACCAGGGGATTAACATGATTCTTGTTCAAGGATGGATTTAAAGCACGTAGAAGATGTACTTCCAGCAGAGCAGTTGAAATTGTTGCATGGTAAGAGGACTTGCAATCTGCTGTTATTTTTTGGTATTTTCTAGGTAAAGTACTGCAGAATGGTTCATTGCGGGGGCTAGATATTATGCAGACTTTTGTTCTTGTTCAGGAAATGAAACATCCTTAGAAATGCTAAAAGCTAATGACTTTACATTAGAAATTGAGCTTTATTGGAAGTGAAATGGGCACTGTCCGATGGAATGATTCAAGTTAAGCCCTCCCAATGTATCTCCCGATCCATCAGCTGCAGTGGATGGAAGGATCTGACACAAAGTACATGTCTCTTTGCATTGTCCTACCCTCAGAATGTTTGGGAACAGCAAGGGAAGAGCAGGAAGGACATCAGGGCTGCCTAGTGAAATCACTGTCTGAGGTGCCTCTCATAAAGGACATGTGCAGAAATGCTCCAGTGGAATCCAAGATATTTCTTCTACCTTATGAACTGTAAGATCTTTCCTCAGGCTTTAAGATCTCGGACATGCTGATAAATTGATCTCCTGATGATGGAGAGGGGTGTCCAGAGGTTTGATGACATTTTATGTTCAGCTATTTATCATATTTGGCAGAGTGGTTTGGAGTTCACCCTCAATATATATCTGGATACCTTCAAAGTTTGTTATTGTTGCTATCCATTAAAATATATTAAAGAGAGACCTTCAGCCATGCTAAGGTTTAGCTCCCTGTTTATAGAAAACAACTGTGCCTTCACTTATAGAACCCTTGCCAGATACTAAATATATATATTCCATATCTGTGCCTTCCCCTAAAATACATGCACAACCATTACTAGCCAAGCAGCCACATATCAAGCCATGAACTCATACTCAGATGTAGATTCCTAAGATTTATGTCCACATTTGAATCAAAGAAGAAAAATATAACAGCAATTCCTCCCCCACCCTCCCAAACTGGCTGCAAAGAGCAGGCTGGAGGAATAATTCTGAGGAATACTTACACCTTCAGCATATTGCAAAAATCTCTTGTTTGTTTCTTTTTTACCAAAGTCCTCTAGGAACTTCTGTCGATAAGCCAGGACTGTGTCAACATGTGTCTTGTGCTTCACTGCTAGTTCTAGAGCCCTGGGATAAAGCAGAAAGGGGCTTGTCAGGCTGTGGAAATGCTCTGGCACAACTACAACCACCATGGCTTTGATATGCTGAAAAGCCTTGGGGCTGCAGGCAAAGATTCCTCATCTGTGGTGCCCAGAGGTTTTGTGTTAGTGTCAGTCACAGGGGGTTAAAAGTAGCCAGAGAAGGAGACTGTGTGATCCGTGCTATGAAAAATATCCAATGATTATTTCCATTGACAACTTCAGCCCATCACTGGAGTTTGACAATAGGAGGGTTTTGATTGCAAGGAAATAAAACAAAGTGGTGGGCGTTTAGCACTCTTCATATAAATGGGCAAAAGTAGTAATTTTTTAATCACTTTACTATAGTCAGGAATTGCTTCTGAAGTGTCATAATACATATTTATGGGGTATGCTACGCAGCATTTATGAATATTCTATAGGAGGGAAAGATTAGGCATTGGATGAGTATAATTGATGACACATCTGTTTTATTCTCACTGGCATAAGGAATACTTATGTTTGATAGATGCTGGTTTTAGATGATACCTATTAAGCAACATAGTAAAAACCACAGATTTGTGGTGAAAAAACAACTTGTTGCCCACAGTGATATGAATACAACAGCAGAAAAATTAGTAGTAAATAGCCTCAGAAGATTCTGTTTGAAAATGTAGGGTTTTGTTTAAAGGAGAAATTCCTACTTTGTTTTCTCGGGCCTCATGCCTATTTCATCCACCTACACAGTGCTGGGAGCCTGAATAGCCACAGATCTATTTTTAGCAACAAGACATTTCAAAACAGCTTTAATTCTTTGAGGGTCACCCACAGTTTGAGGTATCGTGAAGGGCTTTTCTATGTTAATAACAATGAAAAAGCAAAATGGTATTTAAAAATGCTTCCAAGCATGTTTTGGACTTTAATCATGGAATACTTCTAAATATGACAGAAAAACAGCTACTTCTTTGGTTATCATCAGGATGTGATTTACTTCATCTTTTTAGAGCTCTAGGCGAGGACAGATAGGAAATTAGTCAGTGAAGTATCTGCAATGAAACAACTGATGTCAATAATTTACCAGTTACCCCAGTAAGGCTGCTTATAAACATAGTGTGAAGAAATCCCACCTGTCCCAGTTGTAAAGATTAATGTTGACTTGAATAGCTTGGTAAACAAGGCCTGCTTGAAGCAGCAGAGTCTCAGCCTCTTGGGTGTTGCCACTGAAGAGCAGTATATGAGCCATCCTGGACTCTTTTGATGGAAGATCTTTGATGGAATTGATGTACTGGACTTTGTCAATCTGTTAAGGAGATATACCAGGGTTTAACAAGGGCAATTAATTCATAGAATTAGTTTTGCAAGTGTAACTGACAGTCAGTAGCACCATTTCCTCACCTCACCAGTTGATGCATAGGCAATTTCTGCTGTAGCCATGTCTTTGTTGGCAACTGCCATAGCAGCTAAACAAGCCCACATAGTTTGATCCTGAAATTTAAAAAAAAGCAACTCCTAAACCTTCAAATATTTATTATCATGCTAAAAACGACTTCCCAAAGGAAGTATACAAGTCCTGAAAATAACATATGACAACACAACATTTCTCTGCATGCCTTTTATGACACCGTGGGCTACGTCGTGGATTGCAAAGGCACTACTTCATTATTTCTCAGAACTCCTTCATTATCAAAAGGTTGATGTTGTGATCAGCCAACACTCCCTGGCTTTTCATAGACTCATAGGATGGTTTGGGTTGGAAGGGACCTTAAAGCTCATCTAGTTCCAACCCCCCTGCCATGGGCAGGGACACCTCCCACTAGAGCAGGTTGCTCAAAGAGCTGTCCAACCTGGTCAATCTGGTCTTGAACACATTTTGCATTACCTTTTCTTTTTTTAACATAACCTTAAGGAAACAGCACTAACTGAAAAAATAATTTAGGAAGATCCTGATATTTTGATACCTTCCCTTTTCAAGTCTGACAAAGATATACTATGAAAACATACTAGTTAATATAGTTTAGGTTACCACATCTGAAAACTCTGGTTCAGACAGGAAGAACAGAATTTTGAATGCACTCCTAAGTCCACATGCACTCTAGGAATTAAGTAGGTTTTACTATTTTTAAGTTTAAAGTTCAAAAACAAATTTGAAAATAAACTCTTTGATAGGTTTTTAGGATTACTATTGATCTAAATCAGAATCAACAGCTCAAAACATCACCGTGCCTTGTCTTGCTATTGCTTTTGTATGAAACAAAACCGGAAAGACCCACTAAAGGCAATGAAATACAGTAATTTAGCTTAAGGCTGTGGTTTCATTATCACCATCTCTGTTCCTGCTCTTTGCCATGATTCAGGACCTCCCTGCTGGTAGCCCATAATCCAAGAGAACTCAAATTGTTCAGAGAATCAAATGCACATAAAATCTTTGCCATGTTCTCTTCCCACTTCCCTATTTATTTAGTAAATTAGGTGATAAAATCTGAAAGCTCAGCCTGGAATGACACAAGAGACCAAGTTTCTAGGGGTGTCTATGAAAGCACTAAACTTTTCTAGGAGTAAATAGGAAAATGGAAGCAGGGTTTGGGGGGGATTTTTGTCTGTTTTAAAAGACTACCAGACTCACCTCATCTGTTGCTGTTGTCTAAGTGCATACAAAAGAAAGCAAAGGAAAAAAAAAACAAACCAAAACCAAGTGAAATAAAAGATGAAAAAATACTAGGCAGCTGTATGTGGAGATGCAGTTCATTTTTAATTGGTTAGATTAAAGCCTAATCCTAAAAATTTAAGGTTATTACTAACCCCTGCGAGTACCTGTGTTCAATCCATCTGGATTTTGGTGTGAATAAAATTAATAATTTTATCATGTATAATGCAAATGATGAAAAATGCGTATGTATAATAATTTTATTATGTATAATTCAAATGATGCAAAAATGTAGGTATATATTATGTAATGATGAAAAATGTAAAATTTTTCATGACCAGCCTTCAAATAATGAGCAACAAGGCAGAAGAATGTAACATCTTATATGCAATTATCATTCTTAAATACTGAAAATATAAATATTACAGTGACAACATATTTGACTGGTCCCACTAATTATAATTTACCTTGACAAAGCGACACAGTCTGACAGCATCTTCCCATTTTGAGCCACTAACATATTCATGCAGAATCGCAGGATAAGGTGAAATATTAAGGTGAATAAGTGAACCATCTGCTCTTCTAATTGTTACTTGATTTCCTACAAAATGTACAATCTGGGGATTTTTGCTAAATTCACTGGGTAGAGAAAAAAAAAAAGTCAGTTAATATTCACTTCTTTCTTACTGAAGAGAAATTCCAATTCCAATTTAAATTGGGATTTAAAGAAATATTTGTTTCACAATTACAAGATGATTAGACTTCATTTTCAGAGCAGGTAAAAACCTAAGCACCTAGTTATTCAACAGTTATATCCAACAGGTAGTTGTAATGTCCTCTGAAAATAAAATTATAGTTATGCACATTCACTGGCTGGAAGGCAAATGCAAACTGGGTATTTGTACAATGATTTTAAAATACATTTTTCAGTAAAATTACTTGGGCATACATAACTCTTAGAATGAAATAATGAATTCAGGTATTTTTTGTGAAGAATTTCATATCCCAAAGGGTACAGGCTGAAGTAAAGATGCTGAGCTAGAAATATATTACCTATATCTTGATACTTTTAATTTCCAACAGATACTTTACAGTGATCTTGTTCGTAAAAAGCAACGAAACAAAAAATAAAGGCAATATTTCAACAGGTATGATTAAATGTTGCTTTAGCATCAAGATGTTATTCTACTTTTAAACTCCACAGAGTCATTTCAACTCCAAACTTTATGATACACCTTATAAAACACTTTCTCCTCATCTCCTAATCAAGAAGTAATAACATGAAAAAAATTTAAAAATTGCAACCCTGGCTTCTGCTTCAACTGCCCAAATTAATAGAATTCTCGAAGGAATGAGAAAACTAATTAAAATACATATTAATACTAGTTTGATCCTCAGGGATGTATTACCTTGCATCTTTTTCATACAGAGTTTTTGGCAGAAGATCTTTATCCACGTAGACTGTGTTGGGATAGTACCAGACTGAGAGACGAGTGTCTTGAATTCCACAGAGAATATTAGATGTGTCATTCCAAGCCAAAGTTTGAACCATTGTCCCTTGATTTAAATAATAACAGAAGAGTAATAGATTTACTATTAATCTATTAATTAAATAGATTTAAATAGTAACAGAATAATTCACATTTCCACAGGAATTTAAAAATAAAGGCATGCTTCTCAAACTGTAGTAAAAGAGTAATTATTAATTGTTCTTGGTTCCTTTTATATTATTTCTTTATGGTTTTAACCCCTTGTTTGTAAGGGAACATCTTACCAACTTTCAGCCAAATTCAGTTCCCTCTTGCTGAAAGAAAGTTCTTTACAGAACAATGTTTTTGGACTCAGTTTTGAGCTGGAGGTCAAAATTAACACCGTGGTCAGACCACATCTTTGTACTTACTGGGTCATGCAACTGTCTCCAGCATTTGAACTTTTAATTAAAAATATTAAGAACTTAAGAGTTTGCATTTGCAAGAAAAATGTCTGAAAGGTTCAGTATAGAATGCAGTACCAAGTGCTTAAATGTTAACTGCTTTTGTAACTGATAGAAAAAATATCAGAATTTAGATAAAATGTACTAAAATTCTTTCTACCTCTATCTTATGAAAGCCATGGGACTATTTCTAATGTTTCTTCAAGTCCAATTTCACTATTAATTAAAAAGTAAAATCGTCCTTTGTATTAGAGAAGAGTTTCTTTGCCTGCCAGCATGTAGATAAAAATTATGTTGAATTTTTCTTACCTATTTTGACAATCTTCTGCTCTTTTCCAAACCGTTTGACTGAAGTAATGTAAAGATCTCTGTTCTTATCAATAAAAGCTATTTTTCTTTCACTTGTAAGTCCTCTCTGGTCCAAAGCAATCTCCACAATTTCTGTCTGAAAAGGCAAAAGAAAAGATGTGATTTTTATTTTGGAGACTGGTATCACAGCAATCATGTGATACTCAAACAAATGAATGCTTTCCTAAAACCAAGGCACAAAACTCTTGAAAAACTGGATTGCAAAGACACTTTGTGTGTGTCTCCTCTGAAGCATTATATGAACTGAATTTTGTGCAGATTAAAAGAAAACTGCAACAGAGAGGAGTGAGCAGTTTAGGAATTTACCACAAGACTACACAATACAAGTGGCAGTCCCAAAGCAAAGGCTGACATTTTTTTAGGCAAAAGCCTAAAAGATGACTGTTTATTCCTCTCTCCAAAGAAACCACCTAATTTTGCTTTTGTTGTATACCAGAAGGGGGAAGAAAAGTAAAATGTGGTTCAGGCAATAATTTTTGAAGCAAAACTAGTCAAAGCTCAGACAACTTTTCCCTGATGTTCTTTTCTTCAGTGTTAACAGGTCGGCACTAATAAAAGTTGCTTTGGAGCATGTGCAAGGGAAACTCAGTTGATCAGTTTTACTGTGTAATAAAATTATTTACCTGTAGTTTCAAACTCTTACATGCACAGGAAACAGACCAGTAATTGAGCACAACCTCTAGAACACCCCTTTGTGCATCAAAGCTGCATAAAGAACTTTGTTATTTTCTAAGACTCAGCTAGAATTGTCAAGCTCCCCTCTGTTAAGATTGTAAACCTTTAATAGGTTATCATACCCATTATTGAGGAAACACAGTATTGATTCTTCATTTCAAAGTGTAGTGAAAAATAGACTTTATATCTTTACCTTATGGGTTAGGGGCTTTCCATCACCCAGTGGCTTCCCAGTTAAAGCTTCAAATATGTAGATAACTGAAGAGAAGAGAAAAAAAAAGGTTTATTACTTAAAAGCAATAGTTCTTCATAAGACTTTTCAAGCAGTCTCATTCACTTTCAGAGTATAATTTCCTGCAAGTGGATCCTTATTACTGGGTGCTAGATTTACCAGTGACTTTCACACTCTGGTGGGAAAAAAAAGTAAATCTTATAGTTGGGAAAATGTAACTGTCATCAGCTGCTGAGCTTAGGAACGGTCTTATTTTGCAACTAGAGTAATTTTCAAATATCATTATTTTTGGAACATTGATAGGCACTAAAACATGACATTAAGGACTGATATAAAATTGAGAAAATTAATGTTTTACTTTCTTTCACAGCTCAGGTGGTTACTGACAGAAATGACAGTGAGTGAGCTCTACCTGATGCAAGTTTGTACCCTGCATTTGGAATAAATTCATGTTACCAAGGCTGGCAGATTTACTTAATCTTAACCCACAAGTCTGATGAATATAAAAGTTTAAGAAGTGATACCATTGACTGACATATTTTCCTAAGAGATTTAGTATCAGATATATAAAAAGTCGTCCTTTGAATTATTGGGAATGACATTCCTTAGAAGCATTCTCTATTTTGTTAATAATCTGCTCTATTCTGAGTTCTTAATACAGTGCTCCCTAGGCATGTTTTCCTCCAGAACACTTTAGGGTTTCTGCTTGTCATGTTGATATAGTTAATGACTTTAATGATATATAAATAATGACAATACTTTACGAACCAGCTTCCTTGAAAAGTATCTGCTTTATTCATATTTATTTATACATAGTCTATACACATGAATTTAGACAGACTCAGGCAGAGTCAAACCTAGAGAAAACAGTAACATTAGTGGAAGAGCAGCTGTAATTTAAAGCATGAAATTCTGTGTTGCCTCCTGGAAAGCAGACATGACAGTAACACCTCAGATGGTCCCACCTGTGGTTTCAAGGCACTACCTGTATGTATATACAACATACACGTTCACTCCAAAGGATGGCGACGTTGCCGTGTGAATCCTGCTGGGAGCTTCTTGCACCAGGACACAGGATGTTGGTTTGAGGTCAATGGTTATAAAGGAAGAATTAAAAAAAACAAACCCAAAGCAAGCCTGTAAGAGGTGTTCAGAAAGCAATGGTTTGCAGAGGTGGCAAAGAAAGGGGTTTGCACGAGTGCTGCTCTTGGCAGCTGGAAGTGCTCTTTTTCTCACTTCTATGCATGAAATCTACTTTGATCTAGCTGTAAAAGCCAATTTATTGCTATTATGCTAGCTATAGGAAGTGAGATTAAGAGAGTTTTAAAGAAACACCCTGTACCTAATTGACAAGTACAACTGGGTAACTTTTCATTAATCTACAATGCTTATTAAGCTATTTCAGAAAATAAGTTTGGGGTTGCCTCGGGGTTTTTTTTCCCTAGCTGGAAAAACTCCACATCACTTTACAATCAGAACCTAAAATAAACCTTTTCTATTTACCATTTATACATATAAACACACTTTGAATATGCAGAGCAAGAGGGCAGCTACTCTGTCTTTTAACATATGCATTGTATTATTATGGAATAACTGCTCCCGGGGTCAGGAGTCCTCTCACCTCTCTTCCAGCATCATCAGAGGCTGAGGAAGGACTGTAAGAGCAGACGTACCAATCTTTTTTCTAGATTACTGAAAGAGGAAGAACAACACGGAAGCCCAGCAAGTCATGTCTGTCTCTGTTTCAGAGTAAATGGGCTTGTAGAAAGCTCTGTGCCACACCATGTGAAGTGCTTCCTGTATCAACCAGAGCTCTTAGATATTTCTATAGATAGATATTTTCTGTTATGAAAAAAAGACCTGCTCTCAAGATAGGGCAAAGAAAAAACCCCACTGCTGCTGGGGTGAGTGGAGAAGAATGAACAGGCCTAGATAAGCCACGGTTTCCTGTGTCAAGAATATGTTTTCCCATGTGCAGGCATATTAGTTTTTTACCACTGCTAGTGGGGCTCAGATCTAAAAAAGAAAAAAAAAAAAACCCAATTAAAAAACCCCAATCCCCATCCCTACTCATTGTCCTGATGGAAGCTGCTACCACCAGGATGATTTAGAAGGTTTATCCTGAAAATACAGCCAGAAAGTCAGGCTCTGTGAATGATGAGGATTAGCCTATGTGCAGAACTGGCTGACAAGATCTCCAGGACTCTAACAGGAACGGTTGGGAGATGAAGATGCACTTCAGTCTGCTCAGGAGGATGAGGAGAACAGGGCAAGAGAGTGAGTTTACCAGCAAAATCCTAAATATGCATGTATATGGACAGCAGCCAATATTTACACATTAATTTTCCATATAACCTCCTTTTAAAAATAAAATACTTCTGTTATTTTTATTCTAACTGCACCAAGGTGTCAATATGGCAATAAAGTCTGTGTTATACAAACTAAGTAATATACTAACATAGACTTGTGTAATATAAATACAGAGACACACACAAAGAGAAATGATCGGAAGTAAAATAGAACTTTTCACTTACCCATTTATAGTCATTTTACAAACTACTGTTTTCTTCTGAGTAACTTACACTGAAATATATTTTTCCTGATTAAAATCCACTTTAATTACTACACAACTATTTTTGATATCTTTAATCCCTTGATGCTCAAAGATATTTTCCAAAGTAATTTTCCTTAAAAGTGAAATGCACATAACAGTTATATTGCTACTCTTAAAAATAATTATTCAAAATGAAAGAAGATGTTTGTTCTCACACAAAAGATAAGGAAGTACAAGAAAAATACAAATACGGGTTGTACAGAGCAGCAAAAATGCTTTTGAACAAGGAAGTGAGAAAAACTTCACCTAATTTTCCCTTTGCTTGGGGAAGGGTATTTTAAAGGATCATTACAAATGTTTTTCTTCATTGACCAGGTAATTTAAGCTGCAGGTTAGAGATAGAACAAAGGAAAAAAGCTGACTGATAAGATATTCCTGTACCAATCATTCATGCAAAAATTTAATAGTGAATTTTTAAGCACTTTTGATGCCAAAACATAAAATTTAAAAGCATAAAAATCTTCAAGAATACCAGACTGAGACAGAACATCTCTAGTTTATATCATAGATAAACTGTTTATGCTTCATGCTTTCTTCTCTTTTTACTGTAACCACACTAATTAAAGTTATATGTGAAGATGCTGAAAAGTTCCTAAGGAATTATTGCCAGTGTTGTTTNTTTTAAGCTGGGAAAGGAGAGATTTAGACTGGATATTAGAAAAAAGTTCCTTAACGTGAGGGTGATAGATCAGTGGAATGGGCTGCCCAGAGAGGGGGTGGAGGCCCCATCCCTGGAGTCATTCAGGGTCAGGCTTGATGGGGCTCTGAGCAGCCAGACCTAGGTAGAGATGTCCCTGCTTGTGTAGGGAGGTTGGACAAGATGACCTCTAGAGGTCCCTTCCAGCCTGAAACATTCTAGGATTCATTCTATGATTTTATGAACTATTTCAAATATGGAATGATTAGAATGGAGAACTTACCCTTTTCATCAGCTTTGTCTTTTACTGCTAGAGTGTCATTACTCAGAGATACTGTCTGGGCATTTAAAATGTCTGTTCTCATGCCTGGAAATTTTGGAGAGGAAATTAATCTTCCTTCATATGAATATAAATAAAGTCCTCCACCATCTACAAGAAGAAAATGCCTACAAAAAACCAAACCAAAACAAAAAAGTAAAATACTAAACTGAGAAAAAAACAGTGATTTCTTGCAAATACAAATACAAATATGTAAGAAAAACAAAACTATTTATTTGGAATAGCTGGCAATATTTTCAATAAAAATTGGAGACCAAAGATAATTTATATAAAATATATCCCAGTTCAAAAAAAGTAATATAAACCAAAAAACACCTAGGTTATGTCAGAAGATCTACTTTTTTCTATAAATAAGAGTGTAAATGTAAATATATGAAAAAATTAATTGCTTCCATCACCGTCCTATGGCAAATGCACCACCTAAGCCTTTATTACATGCACTTTGCCAACTCTTGTCTACTTTTTGTCTATTTCTAATATTTCTGTGTGTGCTTATATTCTAGAAGACAGTTTTTGGACATGCATGTTCACATCTAATAGTGAGTGTTAGGAGAAGTGAGTTACCTCTCTGCTTGTAGAATCAAGCTGACTGTTCCTTCCTTCAGGTCAAAGATCAGGGGTGTATTCCAGTTCTTTGTACTGAAAGTAAAAAATTCAAATTCATCATTTCACCACTAAAAATACGAAGCTGAATTCACTAAGTATATCATATAGATTCAAATCATCTGGCATGTCTAAAAAGGGAGGTTTTTAAAAGGAAAATGGCATTTAGGAACCATGCAGTATGATCCACTTCTGCCTTCACTTTGCATCCCTTCAGACTAGCAGCAGTTGACCTAGGAGTCCTAGCAAACAGCAAAATCATATTTACACAAAACAATCATTTTTAAACTATTTCAGAACTGTGCTTCAACAATTCTACAGTGATCCAGAGATAGAATTGAGCCCCTCTCTTGTGTGTCCTGTTACACGCTGCATTATTCTTCAGCATTAGTCATCTCAGTGAAGAGACAAGTGCCTTTAAATTAAGACTTTAAATTTTGTTGTATGAAACAGAGCATCATGTTCTTAAAACATGACGCAGGATTGAACCATTCCCATTCTACTCCAAGATAATGGTGTGCCAGAAGAAGCATCCAGAAAAAGGAGTCTCTAGAAGGAGGCACTTATACACTTGCATCCAGCCACTGTTCCTGCTGCCTCTAGGTGAAAAAAAAAAGCTGCCAGATTTTTGTAGAAAATAAACATGTTTCATGCTGTTATGGCAGCAGCAAGAAGCTGAAAGAAAAGATGATGAGGAAAGGGAACTCTACTCTATGTATGTTTTGTTGTAATGATGCTAGGTTCCATAGAATATTTCAATTAGTTAAAAAAATATAAATAGTTAACTACTCCAAATAAAGTTTCTGCTGCTCTCTTACTGTTAATCAGCTTGAGAAAGTTTCCTGAATTTGTGTTACTTACGAAAACACGTAGCACTGAAGAGAAGTTGAAACAACCAAGTGCCCATAGTTCAGAGAGGCCTTAATGACCCTGTCCCGGAATTCCAGCAAATCCACTGCGTCGTTAAGGACATTGTGCACCTGGGCAAAAGAAAATGTTGAATAAAACAAAAACTGCAATGAAAACTAATGAAAGAAATCTGATTTTTTTAGTACGTGCTGATATTACGGTGCCATTAGCAGAACAGATGGAGGTGGGAACAGGCACTGGTGAAAACTTCAACTCAAAGGTTCTCTAGATTCTGAATGGACAATGAATAATTACCGTAGAGCTGGATGGAGTTCCTTAGAAGAAGTAATTAATGCATACTTGGGGTACATAAGCACAATGTTATATATGAGCTTGAGAAAATCATCTGAGATCAAGGAGGTCTGGAAATTCCCACTTTAAGACTGAGTAGTCAGTTGCTGATTATTTACACATTTGAAATAGAAAATATCAAACCAATCCAGCACTATCCAGGATTTGGATGCAGCTATGTTGTCTGGATGTTCAATAGCTCCAGCATATATTTGAATGCTACCACCTTCAGAAGGAAGGGAAATTTAGGAGATGGACTTGGCTGTGCCTCTGCCATTTCTGTGAGAATTTGCTCAAATGACAATATTTGCAGAAAATCACAGTCTGTCCCTAATCAACACAGAGTTTTGAGCGCCAAGACCTTAGGCAGCTGAATCTAAGGAGATATCTTATGACAGGTTTTTTGCTTGGGGTTTGGTTGGTTGTTTTTAAGATGTCACCATCTTGAGGGTGATAACTTCTTTTTGATTTTTTTCCATTACACAACCAATTGCTAAACAAGATCTGAACTCAATTATGAAAGCCTAGAAACCATTTCCAAAGATATATTAATTGTGATGTCCAGCACAGTGATACGTCCACCATTAACTTAGCTAGTGATTTTAAGCTAGAAAAGGGTAGATATAGCTTGGATATTAGAAAAATTTTTTTTAATATGAGAGTGATTGACCACTGGAACAGGTTGCCCAGAGGTGGTAGAGGCTCCATCCCTGGAGACATTCAAGGTCAGGCTTGATGGGGCTCTGAGCAACCTGACCTAGTTAGAGATGTCCCTGCTTCTTGTAGGGGGGTTGGACTAGATGACCTTTGGAGGTCATCTTCCAACCCAATACATTCTATGATTCTATTGTAATACTTGGAAAATAAGAAAGCATCCAGAACATTTTTGGAGGCAATATTTTTCCTACATAAATATATAGAAGTAAAATGAATCCACTATAAAATAATAAAAGAAAAGAATTACTCTTGAATCAGGGTTAGCTCTACTTCCTCAGTTGTTTGCATATCCAAACCCCCTGGGGATTATTCCCAGAGCCCATCTGTTACGAGTCGATGTCTGGGAATGAAAGAAGAAATATGAATTTCTACCTGCTAATTTGTCTTCTGTGTTCCCAGACACTGACTCATGTTATCCCACCCACTGGACCAAACTGGAATACAGCATTTCTGTTGTTACAACTTTTCCCAATTACATATTCAACATGAAAAAGAATCAAGACTGAAAAACATTTAAGGGCCTAATTAGGAATTTAGGAACTTGACTTCGATATTGAAAATACTGGCCTAGTGTCCAATACCAAATGTGTAATTTGGAAAATTTGTAAGAATAGAAATCTTATATTATCCCAGTGTTCAGAGAGTGAATGTTGTGAGTCAGTGTCTGGGAACACAGAGGACAAATCAGAAGGTAAAAAATTCATATTTTTGTATTAATTCCCAGATATTTGGTAACCTAAATGTGGAGTCAGGCCAAGATTTTTCAAAAGAAAGATCCTAAACTTAAGCTCCAGAAACCACATGTAGGGGCCTGTTTCATTTCCAGCAGTGCTGAGACTTGGCAGCTACCACTGAGGTCAAAGCCTGTTGCTCAGTACTCAGCTGGAGGCACCACGCAGGTACCTGATGTATGTTATATGATATATGACAAATTTCTGTAGCTCTGGAAGATCTGAATCTAGGCTGTAATAGAATATGTGGTGCAGAAAAGCACATTACAACCCTTCACGGTTACAGTCAGCAACCTAATTCATCTGGAAATGCCCTAAGACAGCAACATTCATCAGAGCTTCAGCAACAAGAGGAAAACAGGTTTTGGCCAATGTATTTGTATTGTTTTCTGCATAAACATTTTCATTACACTTGAAATCCTCTCTTTTAAGTGGCCTCTCACAGCTTATTTCACATGCTCTTCAAATGAGCTTGGCATTTTTCTGGAGGAAAAAGTGCTTCTGAGTTATGCAATTCTGGTCCATCCGGTGCTATGGTTTGGTTTACGTAGATCTGATCTTCTGTACAAATGAGAATTATTTACACCATTTGCTACCTCCAGCCATTTTATCATCTTAAATGTTTTCAGTCATATATACACAGGAACAACAACAACAAAAAGGATAATCATAGAATTGTTTTAGTTGGAAGAAATCTTTAAGTCCAACTGTTCCCCCAGCACTGCCAGGTCACCACTAAACCATGTTCCTCAGCACCACATCTCCAAGGCTTGGAAACCCCGGGGGACCAGTGGGGACTCCACCACTGTCCTCGGCAGCCTGGGAGGATTCAAAATTCCCATTTTGTATTAAAATAAGCCTTTGAAAGATAGCAATCAGAACACTCTGAACTGTGAACATTACCTCCATGGTTCTCCTCTTAATTAACGTGATTTCAAAGTTCTTCCACTCCCA
This sequence comes from Brachypteracias leptosomus, assembly GCA_013401335.1. Taxonomy (NCBI): domain Eukaryota; kingdom Metazoa; phylum Chordata; class Aves; order Coraciiformes; family Brachypteraciidae; genus Brachypteracias; species Brachypteracias leptosomus. The sequence goes on along the minus strand of VYZX01017243.1, from coordinate 292,039 downwards.
GTGTTGCTCCACAACATGGGCAAAGATGACGTGTCCATTTCCACAGGCTCCAGCCAGTTGAGTGCCATCAATAGACCATGCAATACTAAATATGCTGCCAGTGTTCGGCTTCTCTAAAGCATAGGACCACTTGCAGAAAAAGAGAAAAGAATTCTCAAATTTTTTTTGTTGGCATTTTCTGGAAATGATTGATTGTAATCAATAGAACTGCAGGGTTATAATTTTGCAAGAAACATCAATGAACTAACTTTTTAACAGCTTGAATAAGCAAACCAAAGAGATTAGATGTCTTAAATTGTAAAGCCTAAATCGTACAAGGCTCCTCTAAAGTTTAGCTGAATCCTTATTAATATATTTTTGACGAAATCTAGAGGAATTTTCAGACCAAGACACTTGTTTTCTCTTTCTTGCATCTCAGAAATACAGTTCATACAAATCATCCCAAAACTCCAAACAAGAGTTTCCCTGAAAGTGGGTGACAAAAAAAATGAAATAAACTTTTAGGAAGATATTAAAACTCAACTGTCGCCTCTTTAGAACTGTGCAGTAGAATATTTTTTAAAACATTTAGCAATTGAAGAATTACCTGAATATTCAAATACATTTGAAATCTTCAGAATCAAATCAGTAGGAAAAAACATGTGATTGAAGTTAAATGTAGACATTGGATTCTCATAACTTTTGGATACATGATATTATGCCAAAGGGAAGACAGCTGGAAGAAAATACTGGCCTAATGTTTCTAACACATTCCAGACTCTGATTTCTTTTGCAGCACACATAAAACCCCAGAAATATTAAGTCCTTCACAAAAGTCTTCATGTGATTTATAGAAAATGAAATCACAAAAACTGCACTAAAATAAAGGTGTCAGACTAAAATGCTGAAGAGCCAGGCAACACGACAGGGTGAAATTCAACCTCCTAGTTGTGCTCTGTGAGATGACCTACTAAGTTGAGGTTCTTTTCCTGTCTACACACATCAGGGTGAGGGAAAGACAATGTCAGGGCTGACTGAATTTCCCATTTCAAGCACCCCCTTTGAAGGCTTCAGCTTCCATGCCTCTTGGCTGACAGACACACCACTCACTGCTTGTAATAACTGCAATTTTTGGAGAAAAGTCCATAACCTACTCACTCTTCTATCCCAACGGGATGAATTCTGTATGAAACACTCTATAATAATTAAGAGCATAATATTTAACTATGTCCGACATGCTTACAGGGCAAATGAGTAAGCTCTTGAGGTTGTAGGACAAATGATTGTAACAAGCACACTCAGAGAACACTCTCAACATCCTCCATCTGAGACATATTTTTCACAGCTGGACAGATGTGATCTATCTGAGAACAGTTTGAAGAAGCAGTACTAGTTCCAAACTGAATATTGGGATCCTCCCAAACAGAGAAGGCTGTTTCTAAGGTCATTTCCCTTAGATCAAGGAGCTACCCATCAGTCAGAATGAATAAGAAAGGGTCATCAAGCCATTGACTAAGAACCAGTTTAAGGAGCTTGAAGAATGTGGCTTTGGTGCTTGTTTTTATACATAGCAGATACACTGCAGCTCTGAGAGGACAGACTTCCAAAACTACTTTTTTTTTAGAAAAATACAAAAGTCCTTTTTTTCAGGTAGTTGAAATACTCAGTAAAATATTTCCAGATTACAACCTAATTTTTAAAAAAAATATATAAGGCAATTAGAAAGTTTTATTTTCCAGTTCTTCTTGAGAGCTCCCAGTATAATTCTGACCACTCCTTGCAGATGTCTGGTACAGTTATTGTGTCCACCAAATGTTATAATAAAAATAATTTAGCTCTCCACTTGTAAGATAGGAACAATTTTTAAAAAAAATAAATGGCTGTTATGTATTTCCTAGATATACTGAGTTTTAAAAAAAGGGGGGAGGGTAAGAATATGACTGTATGAACACTGTTCTAGCATTAGCTGCAATATTATACCTTGGTATTACTGCTCGGCTTATACTTCTCCTGTGTCATAATTAATTTTTCATTGAATTTGACGAAGTCAAGAACAAAAACAGTAGTTCTAAAAGTTCCATTATATTAAATAAATACACAAAAGCAATAACTTAAGCTTTCCTTTTCCAACTGCACAACATAGCAGAAAAGATGAAGTACTATAGTACAATACTGTCTGACTTTCATAAATGGAAGCTGAGAAGACTCTTGAGATGCTGGTGAAATTATTTCAAATGAGCAGATTCAGAGAACTCCGTGTCCCAAGAACGAGGACAGTCTTTCACATGTACAATGATGATGTTCCAAGACTCAATATGAAGGATCTAGTTGGTTATTATTTCTGGACTGAAATCTCAATTAAGAATGGTTATCCACATAATGCCAGAGTATCGACGTTTTGAAGACACCTAGTGAAGAAAGAGTCTTTTCTTATATTTGAAATTCAAAGAGTAACACTCCTCCTAAAAGGAGGTTGTGGTGAGGCTGGTGTTGGTCTCTTCTCCCAAGTAACTAATGACAGGACAAGAGGTGATGGCCTCAAGTTGCACCAGGGGAGGTTTAGATTGGACATTAGGAAGAAGTTCTTTCCTGCAACAGTGGTCAGGCACTGGCCCAGGCTGCCCAGGGAGGTGGTGGAGTCACCATCCCTGGAGGGGTTCAACAAATGAGTAGATGTGGTGCTTTGAGACATGGTCTAGGGGTCAGGGAGATGTTGGACAAAGGTAGGACTTGATGATCCTGGAGGTCTTTTCCAACCTAAATGATTCTATGATTCCATGTTGGCTGTGGAAAGGACTCTTGGTTGCTCCTGGCTAGTCTCTTGTTTCAGTTCTGTTTACCAGTATGTGAAGTTTTGAACAGGGAGTGCTGACATCAGGTAAACTGCTGAACCTCCTCACGGTGCCCGAATCCCCACAGCACACCTCACTCACTCACTGTCACAATGCTCTCTGCCCGGTATTCTGCCTTTGTTCATGGAAAGGAGATGTGCAACCTCCCCCATGATCCATTCCAAGAATCAGAGTGCAGAATGGACTAACATCAAACCCATGCTCTTGTCCTTTCATGCCCCAACCAATCGAAATCAAACCCAGTATTCCAGAACCAGCCTCCAATCCAGGTCTGACAAAGGAAGTTTCAGTTCCTGCAAAACTGAGGATCTATTTATTTATTTAAAGGAAGGCTCAGTTTTGCTCATGCCCCACAGGGCATTTCATATTATTGCTGAGGTAGCTGACACTTGAAAATATATTATAGCTTGAATGTCCATTAAATGCTGGCAATCAGCTCTTGCTACTTTTGAGTGATGAACCAACACTTTAAATTGCCCAGAAGCTTCTCATCAGAAAACGACTATTAATTTTCTGAGGTAATGGAAGACAAGTTGGATCTTACAGGATTATAAAAATCAAATTATCCAAAGCAAATCCATACTTAGGTGCATTAGAAACACTCGAATATGCACATATATATGGAATTAGCTTGTGGGAAATATATATCTCTCTATAAATACACCACTCACCCCCCCCCAGCTACTTTACTGGGTATAAAATATAATGGTATTTTATAATATAAGACTTACTAGGCTTTCGATTCCAGTATTCCACAAACCAGAGAAAATATGTGTAACCAGAGGCAAGGAAATCCAGTGCTGTGCACAAATAAAGGATGGTTTACCTGGAGAGGAGAAACTATCCTTGACACAACTACTGAAATACAGAACTGTGAAGAATTCCTGTTGCTTTCTTAAACTTCCATTAGACCACTAACTAACATATGACCAACCCTGGACACCAAATTAACATAATCAATTGTCATTAACGTCAAGTCTGTATCTTTTTGAGAAAAGGCTGAATAGAAACATGTTGCTGCAGAGCTCAATATTTTTTAGCCACAGCATCATACTCACACTTGTTTTAAATAGGATGGGAAATAGTTGTTACACTTGGGGAATGTTTTCCTTTATTTTCTATAGATATTAGGCAATATTCCCTAAATTTTATAAAGTTTTCCAAATTTTTTAATAGAATTTCTAGCAAAATTAGACATCGCACAGAGAAAGCCACAGAATATAAAAAGCCACACGTGACAGAATCAGTCAAATATGCAAAGAATCAGTCTAGTGAAATGGCCACAATTCATTCTGCAATAAAAGAGAAAGTTGCAGAACGTATGTAATAATTTATGAACATAAACTTAGTACTTCTGCAGAGAATTGCTTTCATTACAAACCATTTGCTAAGCATAGTGATGAAACCAAGATAAAAGCAAATCAAAGGGCAAGATGCAGCAGTCAAACATCAAATTATTGATGAAAAAAGATTGTAGATAAACCTAATCAGAAAAAAAAAAAGTTTGATAAGAAGAGCACAATTAATTTGAGAAATGACAACAACCAAAAATCAAACTGATCAATCCCCATGATAGGATGGTAATTAAATCATTAACGGAAGAAAGTCTAAAAGGCCTCCCCAAAACAAATGCATAAATAGATGCAGAGGTATTAAGATATAAATTTGATGCCCATCTTTGCTAACTTTTGTTGCCAATTCTAAAAGGATTCACGTGGCCAGTATTTCACTTGAAAGTTTTTTCTCAATGATCCTTCTAGGCACTCCAAGACACTGGGAAATCAACCTGCCTTTGGAGCAGATGGGTAGGGGCCATTTTCTGAGATCCTTATGTGGGAGTGGAGTGGGGAAGGAGGAAATCAGTGAATTTCAGTCATTCTTACCATCTCTTACAGTGTAAATATTTTGACCTGATCAGTAATGTCAAGGGAAGCACGCAGAGCCACAGGAAATAGCTTACATAAATGAACTTTTTAAGCACTGTCCTCCATCCCAGTGATTCAATTCTGAAAATCTGTGAACACCAGGAAGGCTGAAATCTATCCATCAATAAATCCAACTTTAGTTTGCAACATATAGACTTGAAAATTAATTTTAGGGCTCACTGCAGGACTAATGATCATGAGCACTAAAGCAGGCAACGAATTTCAACGTGATTTTGTTTGGGATTCTGCAGGATAGTCATAATAATTTCTTTTATATATATATAGTATATATTTATAATATACATTTTAATATATGTATTATATATTAATATATTTATATTATATATTTTATATATATATTTATATAATGCTATTGGAAGAAAAGTGATTTTTAAATGAAGAAACAAAACTTTTAGAAGTTACTATTTGATTTGTAGTTTTCTTTTTTAACCTGAAGCTGCTAGAACAAAGTATCCAGGTTGAAAGAATAGGAGAACAGAACATACACTAAGAGAATTTAATTTAATTATGTCCCCAAACTGAACACATATGCTAGAGAAGAGTTAATGATACATATATCATCTGATGGCTCCCTGAGGAGCAATTTGCCAATACAGCTCCATTACATCAGACATAATAAAAATGTCTATGTTGACCAGTAAAAGCCAGGTCTGGTTCTCTTCAAACTCCATCACTCTGGTGGTATGTGAATCATTCTTCCTTTCCCTTCAATATTTGCAAAGCTACTTCTTTAGTAACTTATTTACATTCAATGTCAGGGAAGAAACTTTCATGAGAAATCATGACTTTGGAAGAGAATAAATCATCATTGCTAGTGGCTAAATAGACAAAAACATCTGGCACCAGCTACTGTGCATGTCTTTGTTTTAAGAGAGTACAGTAATAAACTAGGTAAAAGAAGCCCTAATTTGATGAAAAAATAAACCTGTCTGCATTAAATTTTCAAAACAAAGTCCACAAGCCTTTTCAATACTAAATGTTGGTTGAAAAATTATAGTTTTCAGCTAGCAGGAGTTGGAACCATACTTATAGTAAATTAAATTACATAATAACTTGCAAGAAAACCAGCAAGGCCCTGAGGATCAGAAACAAAAGCTATATGCTACAAACCAGCATACATGACAGAAGAAAATTAAATCCAGCATCTTTCTTCCCTTTCTACTGCACCAGTCTGTACCACATTTAAGCATAAATTTGCATTGAGTGAAAAATGTAATTTAAATTGTTGGCCTCACCCACATAGGAGTGTATTTCTTTGGGTTTAATACAGCTCAGTGATCCCAGTACTCAAAAAGGAGATGAAGGTTGTGGAAGAAGAGGGCATGGCTTAAAGTGCTATTTGAGAGGAAAATCACAGAATCAGAGAAGGGTTTGGGTTGGAAGGGACCTCAAAGCTCATCTAGTTCCAACCCCCTGCCATGGCAGGGACACCTCCCACTAGACCAGGCTGCTCAAAGCTCCATCCAACCTGGTCTTGAACATCTCCAGCGATGAAGCATCCACAGCTTTCCTGGGCAACCTGGGCCAGTGCCTCAGCTCTCTCAGAGTGAAGAATTTCCTCCTAATTTCCAATCTAAATCTATCCTCTTCCAGTTTGAACCCATGATGAAAACTATGAAAGACTAGTCTGATTGTTTAAATGAAGATATGTTACATAATTCAGTCCAACAGAGATGTAATTACAATCATACAAATTGCTTTATACGAAATTCCTTCAAGATAATTATCACCCAATTTTACTTATACAGATTAAGCAGCACTAGGAATTTTTCAAAGCAAGTAAGAGGAAAAGGTACAGAAAATAGAAGCCATCCCTGCCTCAAATTTAAAGCCCAACTTACACTTAATTCTGACAGCAAAGGTCACTGCAACCAGAATCAGTAAAGAAAAGGAAATGTGAAGACTCAGAGATCTTATCCTGCATGTCTCTTCTCTCATCATTTGTTAAAGGCTCTTCTACATAGTCCAAGATGATGGTAAGAAGAACCATACTCTTCTGAAGATGCCCCAAAACATGACAGCAAATGCTGTTTTCCCAATCTGCAAAAGTGCAACAAACACAGCACAAGAAGAGGTGGAGAATGGGACAATAAAAGTCCCAAACCAGCAAAGTTCAATGCAATGTGAATTTGAACAAAAAGCTGCAGAACCACAGGAAATCCATAGAGACAACCAGGTCAACCTCTGCTCTGGGCTAACAGAATACCAAGGAAGGTAGATGAAATGGCATTAAATTAATTTTCATTGTAGACCAAGTTGAAAAAAAACCTCAGTCAACAATAACAAACTGGAAGTAAAGCTTCAAGTTTAAAAAAAAAAAGAAAATGAATAAATAAGAGATCAAAAGTATCATCTCCTGTCTTCTCTCACAACAGTTAAGAAGTACTAGAGATGCTCAGATGAGAGGATTGAAGTGTATTTTTAGCTGGAAAAAAACCTGTGCCCTGTCCACACATCAGAAGAAACATGAATGTTCTCTTTGCTCCTCTTTTATTAGTGACTTAGCCTTATCATCTCTACTGCCTGACAATTGCATTTTGTGATCTCCTCAGGGAATGTGCTTGCCAACTCTTAGTATTTTAATAAAAAACTCTAAATAATAAGAGCACAGGACATTGTTGTTCTGCCTCCTTTTTTGAGATCGACTGTTATACGCTCCTTTGCTTTTTATGGTTAATAACTGCATTTTATGATTGTCTTACAAGAGAGGCTTGTAAACTTTGTGTTCTTAAGGAAAAAAGCTAAAAAACGGACAGAAAAATGTAGTGTCCTGAAAGGCAAAGTGCTGGAAAAAAATTTAACCCAACCCCAAACATATTTAGAAGTGCAGCTAAGTAGATGAAGAAGAAAATATCTTAGCTGGAGGCACCCAGTAGAAAGGTGCTGGAAGTTAATACTAGTTTTTGCTAAGAAAAATATTCCCCTGTGCACATACATCCTCAGGAATATCAATACTATAATTATATACTATGAATACACGTGTACAATTCCACAACTGCTGTTTCTCTGAGGTGTTACTTACCCCAGTTTTATCACACAGACGTAAAGTATGGAAAGATCCCACAGCAAATAATTCTCCATCCACAGCCCAGGAGACAGAGGTTATAGGATATTCATGGGGCTGGGAGCTGTACAGGAGACGTCCATAACTGTCCCAAACCTTGAAAAATATTTAAATATAGAATCATTCTTCAAGATCATTGAGTCCAATATTAACCATATATATCTCTATGAACATAATTTACGTGTAGCTTGACTTAGTCTAGAGTTACCATCTTCTCTCATGATCAAAGAAGTTGCAGAAATAAACTCTTGAAGTTATTTCAGAGCCTTTTAGTGTATCGAGAAAAATCCCATATATTATGGTTCACATTTCATTAAAGGTTGTTCCTAATCAATATTGGTTTCTTTAATGCCACAGACTTTGCTTTTCTCCTATGGCAAATGGTACATTCTTTTGCTTAAAATATTTTGTTTTGTCNATGCTCCACTCCCTTCATCATCTTTGTAGCCCTACGCTGGACTCTCTCCAGCAGTTCCCTGTCCTTCTGTAACTGAGGGGCCCAGAACTGGACACAATATTCCAGATTGTGCATTTTAACATTTTGATAATGGTTGGTTGGGTTTTTTTAATTTCTTAATTGTGTACATTTTTATCAGAGCCAATACACACTTAGAGAGTGGTAAAATCAACATATAATTAAAAGTAAGTTCCTTCTTAAGGGAAGAAACACAATATGTGCTTTCAATTTTGGATGCAGAATATACTGATAGAAAAATTTCCTAAGGGATTCACTAGCACTCCTATGATAGGAAAGAGCAGCTTTATCTCCTCTAATTTTAGATGTCATCACCTTTTACAGAGAGTGTCATAGCTTATGTTATTTCAAATAATCATTTCTGTATTTCTACATATTTTCCTTTCAGAGTTTCACTTGCATTTTACCTATTTGAATTCAAAAATTCTAATTTTATGCTACTAGACAGAGTGAGATGTATTTACAACTAATACACTTCAAGTAACAAGTTTTTCTTGAAAACAGAAAGACTGCTCATTTAATTCCAATATTCTTACAATTAGAAAATGTCAGAATGTCTAATAACTTTCCTGGGCATTTAGTTTCCCCTAAAAAGGTAACCAGTACTGACCTTGTACTTACAATCTTCACCTGCAGAAAGAATAAGATCATTAACTGAGTTCCAGTCAGTTTTCAAAATAAGTCCATCGTGGGCTTTCCACTGAAATGGAAAAAAAATAACTTAAACATAGATGCAACAAGTCCGACAACTTCTATTTTAGCATTTATCATTCATCATTTACTAGCATTCATAGACTCCAACCCAGGATCAGGGTTTTCAGCAGTACAAACACACAGATGTCATCTCTTATGAAGAAAAATAAATTCAATCCAGCTAGAATGAAAGCATAACAATTTACACTAAAAGCATCTTCAGAACTATTGCTCTACATCTTTCTGCCTTTTCCTAACAGAAGAAAAGGGAAAGGTTTCTGTATCTTTTTGGTTTTTTCTTTATTTACAAAAAGGGAAATGCTTCATCACGTGCCTGAAGAATATCCGCAGCAGAAACTGTCAATTTTTTTTTTTTAGAGAAATTAATAACCTCTTTATTCTCCAAAATACTAAAAAAGGGGGAAGATAAATGAGCAGTAATGTTGCATGGAAAATTTTAGCACAAACATTTTATGTTTGGCAAAACTCTAGATAACTGAAAAAGGTTTTCACATGGAAGTGTGAGACAACCTCAATGTATTAATGATACCTGCAAAACTTTAGCATTTGGCTGAAGAGGTTTAATAATCAGCTGCCTCCCTGAAGTGTAGAGAACTTTTTCAGAATCAGGTCCCCAGGCTACGGAGTACACTGGTGTTCCTGCAGAAAGAAGGAAAACATCTCTTATGGCTTCCCTGATCAAATTACGCAGAAACTGCTACAGCCACTTCAAATTGGCTTCTTAAAATCATACACCAAAAATTCAGGAGTGGGAGAAAGCCAAACTTGGGGCAGCCATTTGTCCTCCATGCTCATCTGACCACACTTCAGGCCATGGTTACTGGTTCACTTCATATTTTAGAACAGCAGTAAGAGACAGGCACGATCCAGGAGGACAACTCTGTAGACTTTAGCTCTTGCTGCATTCCCTTCCACCAATCTTCAAAGAAATAAAAATCAATCGAGTGAAGAAGATAAATTCACTTGAACAAACCATTGAACACCTCCCACTTTCAATGGGGCCACTCTAAATTTAACTCTGAGCAGATCAACTCTGTGCAAAACCAGTAATGAATTGATGGTTACTGAAAACGTGTAGGACTTCACTCCTGCTATAGGTATCTCCTTTTCTCATACTGGAGTTATCCATCACTTCAAATGCATCATTTAAGACCTACTGATTTTATTGCAAGGTCTGTCCCAGAAGAGTACAACTACATTTACCACTTGTTTCTTCATTCCATGGTCTCTCTAAAACCACCTCTGGAAGAATTAAAATCACTACATTTCTTCTTCAGTCAAATCATCTCGATAACTAGAAAATTTGGTTTCTTTAGCTTTGCTCAGGTATATTCTCCCAACTGTTTTTGTTTCCCCATTCTTAAAATAAAAATCCAAACAGTTTATTTCAAGATATGATTGAGTGAAATAAGATGACGTTGTCCTTCTCACCTTTGGGTCACCTTTCATCTTTAAAGTGCTCCTCTCACCCCTTGATGTACTGACCCCCTGGCTCATGGTTAACTGGGACTCTCTAAAGATTTGTGTTGCCCTTTCCATCTGTGCAATTTTCCCTACCATATCAGAAAAAGCCCTTCGTGGCCAGTTTGATTTTATGGTCTGGCTGCATTATAGCATCTTTCACTCATTATTAAAATGTTAATTCTTCCCCAAAGATCAATCCACAAAGTTAGCCTTCAATGCTCAGCTGCCAAATCTTCAGATCTTATCTCCTGCTCTTTAGTTTGTAGACACCTCCTACTACAAATACCTACAAAACCATCTCATGTTTACCTTGAAATCCCTGCAAACTTGTTTGCCAAATACCTACAATACAATTAAATCCAATGCCATGACCACTAACTGTGATGCTGACCAATATCTCATTTAAAAAGAAAAAATATTTGTACCAAAAGCCCAGCAAGTAGCTGGTCCCCATCATTGACCATTTATGTTTTGAAAATTGCATCTTTCTCAAACCTCATTATCTATTGCCATTTACCACGCTGTTAATTTCTAAAGCTTTTAATAAGTGAACAGTTTAACAACTGCAGAAAATGAACAGTAATAACTGCATTTTATATTTGCTTAATCTTTTATACTCTGCTGCAATTTTATTCACAATTATCACTTGAGAGATACAGAAGAAACAATGTGACAACAGTTACCCTAATATTTATCAACAGGCATCAGAAAATAGCTCTTTTCACCTACAACAGTGAGACTAAACACAAATGTGGGTAGCAAAAGCTTTGTATTGCACCCAAATTATTCTTTGTAAGATGTTTAGTCTCCATAATTAAGTCTCTAACACATATTTTTGTTTTGCTGCACATATAAAAAACAGAAACACCTCATAGACAAGTGACTTCCAAAACAAATAACAACAAATCAAAGTAGATTGGCCCAAAGACTTCACAGATATTTGCCAATTAATTGAAAATATTTGTTTTCAGACTGAAAACTCCAGAACGATATATCTATAAAGCTGAGTGCTCCTTTTTAAAATCATGTTATGTTGCAGTTTTCAGATGAACAAAGCATCCAGGAAAAAAAAAAAAAGGAGAAAAAAAAAAAAAAAGAGGGGAAAAAAAAAAAATCAGACTTGCCAACTATGCAAATATTTTCCATAGCACTTGACAGGATTAGTCTCCCCTGAAGAAGAATCAAAAGTATTATGCTACTTAATTTCTTGCAAATAAAACTAAGAAATTTAGGTGAAGAGCATGTCCAAACATTGATTTCCATCACAGCAGAAGCCCCCTAGCAAGTTTCTGCACAGCCTCAACATTACCATGCACAGAAAAGTGCAAGGAGAGAGGCTGTGTAATAAGCTCCTGTCAGACCATTCTCTATTTTTTGTAAAACTTGCTTCCAGATCTTCTGAAATGGGAAAGCAAAGGTTTGTTTCAGGCTTCTGGTTTTCCTTAATATTCTCCCTGGTAGAAAGGAGGCCTCTGAAGACATGATTCAATCATCTAAACATGAGCACCTGAGTGATGTGATGCTTGTAGGGCACTCTGAGACACCCATGTGGAGCTTGCAAATGGGACACAGAACCCAAGGGAGCTCCTTCTGGAATAGATCTGGAGGGTACCAGAGCCCTAGGAACCTCAGGTGGCACATCTATGTTAACACAACTGGAGTTGGACCCCAAAAGCTCCGTTTGAGAAATTGGAAGCCTCAGAAAGAGCAATTGTTGCAACCTACATGTTGGTATTTGACAATAAATATCATCATTTTAGGAGAGGAGAATGGAAAATATTCTCCTAAATTCCATAGGCATTTTGTAGGGACTCACACATATTTCAGCTAAGTATCAAATTGATCAAACAGTTTTTGAACATTAACTTATGGTAATAAAAGGCTTAAGAAATACCCTTACAGGGTAAAATTCTCAAAGACACATGCAGCATATTAAGTTCCATTTAAAAAAATGACTCAGGAATATCTTCTCAGGGGAACATTTTGATGAGATTTAGATAGTTAAGTGATTGAACTGCTGTATCAACTGCCCTAAAATCATCTAATACCTCACCACTCAAGCCTTCACATTTTCCCTCTAAACACAATTGTATTATGGCCACATCAATTCAGTGCACTCAACTCAATTAGAGCTTCCAAATACTCCCAACTCTAAACTGAGACCTGCTTCCATTGCTCCTGAATATTTTTGTGCTTCATAGCTTTTCTTTTAGCACGGGCATGTATTTGATGTTACTTAGAAACTGGGAATTATGTAATTTTTTTTTTATTAACTCATCAACCATTACAGGAGACAACTCACAGAAATATACAACATATATTAAGTAAATCTGGCACTGGCTATTTTCCTACTGGCAGCAGTTCCTGTTGAAAATGACATAAATTCTGTCACCAGCTGCAGAGAAATTCTAAATAAACTCATTTTTGTCCTGCTCTAATGCTGATTTAACAATCAGAAGACTTTTATATTTAAACCAAATGTTTAAGTTTTTTATGATGGCTGACTACTTAACCACAATTTCCAGGGCTTAACAGCAGGAGTTGAGTTAACTCATTTCCTCCTGCACTTAACAAGGACTTGGTTGGGAAAAGGCTGCCAAGACATTGCAGGGCTGTGGGAAGAGGAATTGGGCAGCACAGACAAACTGCAACGAGCTGCACTGCTGGGAAAAAACTGTCTCTGGATGGAGAGAAGATCTGAAGAATTAAGAGGTTGGGCTTTCTGCATCTCCCAGCAGATGTTAATGCCCAAGGAATCATTCCCATGGCCAGTGTGCTCAGGGTTGAGCAACTCATGGAACAGTCACATTGACACTTCCAGCCACAGCAGATACTTCAGTAATTACAACTCTAAGTCTATGTGAGACTTTTTTAACTTTCACAGGAGCAGAAATATAATTTAGACAATTTTAGGTCTCTCTGTGGCAGCACAGGAACTAGGAGCTGTGTTTGGAATGCAGTCATCCCTTAAAAACTAAGTCCCACTTCACAATAACCATGTTGTAATTAAACTGTTTGTATTGCAACTGGTGTGATTCTGCCTCCAGTAACCAAAAAGGCAACTTAGACACCAATTATTCATGTAATCCTGGTGCTTCCTCAGCACACGAGTCACTAAAGTCATCAGGGTCGAGAGATAAGTTCTAAAGAAATATATGGTCTGAAGAGTACCAGGTGACAAATTTGAATTGGTGAAAGGTGACAGAAATCACATGAAGAACTAGAAATCCCTCTGAGGGAAACTGGTAGAATGTGTGGCACAGAAACAATGGGTCTGGGGGCAATGATACTTAAATGATAAATAAGCATTACATTCTTTTATAATGGAAAATCATGGATTTACTGGGAATCAGAAAGCACAAGGAGACCACTGACTTGGTCTGCACAATGTATGTATATTTTCATAAAGGTTATGGTGATGTCCTTCAACAAACGCTCTTCAACAAAGTAAGTTTTCATGGCCCAAGAAAGCAAGCCATCCTATGGATTTTAAAAAGGAACTTCCCACAAGGGATGACTCCTGTCTTGACTGGAATTAGGGACACTAGAATAATTGCTTAGATGGAAGCAGGTGCTCTACCAATTAAATACTTAGGGTGGATCCGTGAGGCTTGTTTGCTTGCCCTGAAGATTCTCAGATCCTGAAGTAAGAGTAAAGTTATCAGCAAAGTTGTCAACTTTACTGGTGGGTTAAGGCAAAGAAATGGTGCTGCAGAATAATCTTGATTGCAGTGGGGAAGGCACACCTTCATTCTGCTTAATTTTCACCTTGACCAATACCTTTGGCTCTGTAGAGGACTTTGAAGGTTAGAGAGCCAGTGGTTTATGAAGCTCTGCAGTAGACACTGAGAGGCTATGCAAATACAGGCTCAGCACGGGTCCTACAAACCAGATGTTTGCCCTGTGAAGGACTTGGTGCAGGTGGCACCACTGACACCTCAGACCACCTCAATCTTAGTGGCAGAGTCTACAAAGCACTGTAAAAATTTGTGCTGGTAGAGCCACCTTTACTTTCACACACAGACTTTCAATACTTTATACATCCTACGCTTGATAATTCTGTGGCTTTCTGCAGGGGAACACAGACACTTTGAGCACAGTGTCACGCTGCAACATACACAACACAGGATACACAAGAAATCCTGCTTCAACCATAACCCTGAGGGTTACCACCATATACCAAAGAGATCCAGGAAAAAAAGAAATAAATCAAAACATATCAGTGTACTGTGTCAGCAGGAAGCCCAAAGGATTGCAAATACAACATTCTTCAAAAAAACTTTCAGTTTAAGGAAAAAAAGGAACAAAAGGACTAATATTAAAATAATCTAAGGATGAAAAAGTGAGATCGGGCTCTGAGAATCATAGAATGGCTTGGGTTGGAAGGGACCTCAAAGCTCATCTAGTTCCAGCCCCCTGCCATGGGCAGGGACACCTCCCACTAGACCAGGTTGCTCAAAGCCCCGTCCAACCTGGCTTTGAACACCTCCAGTGATGGAGCACCCACAGCTTTCCTGGGCAACCTGGGCCAGTGTCTCACCAACCTCAGAGTGAAGAACTTCCTTACATCTAACCTAAATCTCCCCTCCTCCAGTTTGAAGCCATCATCCCTTGTTCTTTCACCACAAGCCCTTGTAAAAAGTCCCTCCCCAGCTTTCTTGTAGGTCCCACCAACACAGCTATCCCAGCAATATTACAGCCAGAGGCTGAGTGCAGCAGTGGCTATAGGGTCACTCTTTATTCCATGCATCAGCAGGATGGAAGGACATGGGGCCAGAGCACTCCATATAAGTACTGGAAAAGCTAAAAAAGGGAAAAATGTATGGTCGTGTTTTTGGAGTGAATAAAAATCCAAAGATAGAAATAGGCATGTGGAGCATCATCCAAAGACAAGAGCCTGAAAATTTATTTCTAATACAAAGAGTGGAATGAGTAGAAGGAATGTTAACAATGGGAATCCTTTCCTTTCTCAAGGAGATGATAAAGGGGGTGAGAAATTAGCTCAGACATGATATACCCTTCTTCAACAACACGTCTGCAGAATGTCCTGATCCCAGGTATGTCAGGAGCTTACAGAGGGGGCTGTGGGAATTGGATCCTAAAAATGTCAAGTTTAAAGGGTTCCTGAGCCTCACAGGATCTTAGCTTAAAACACAAATACAAGACAACAATTATTCCACGGGGATTCCACTCTAAAAAAATCAAGGAAAATTCAGCCTGCACATTTCAAACTAGAACATCTCTTACTTCCTAAGCTTCCTCAAACCTCAACTAAGCATAATTAAGTATAAAAAAACTCCCTTGAAACTGAGAAATAGTGAAGAGAGTGTGCTTTATTTTTTTTTTTTTTTTTTTTTTTCAAAAATTACAGTTCAATTGACTTATCTTTGTACATTGTAAGCATGAAAAAACATCACATCTGAATAGGAACTTCCTTGACAGAACTGAAATACATTTTACATTCACTCCTGTGGTTAAAATACCTTCAACAGGTTGAAAGAATTTAGATAATTTGTTTTAGAAAGAGATAAAGGTCTGACATTTAACCCAACCCCAGGTGCATGTGGTTTCTTAAAAAATGTCAAAAGGTCACATGATCTTAAAGTATGAAGCCTGAAAAACAAAATCTAGCTCAGGATCTTCACTGAAATAGCACCAAAATGTTAGAACTTATGATGATACAAAATGGCATTTTAAAAATATCAAGCATCATTTGTATAATTATGTATTTGCAGCTTATACTGTTGCACTTCACTATAATGTGATTTTCAATTGACTGAAATCACTAGAATGCTCTAGCACACTTCAAACTGTAGTCACAAAGCCAAGATCAAGGTTAGGTCTCCATGGCCCCAGTTCAACAAAGAACTTCAAGAGGACAGTTTGCATACACTAAATTAGAGACTGCGTTAAACCAAGGGCTGTTACAAGTTTTCAAGTTCAGAGGAACTAACCTTCCTACATCTCTCAAGCATTCTTACAATGCTTTTAGAGATTATTTTTTCAGTTTCACCACAAGAGTCTGTAGCTCATTAGTAAAAACTGGATTTTTAAATTTTTAATTCTCTAGCCTCCCCAGAATCCTTAGAGTGGAATTGAAACTAGTGTCTATAAACATTGCAATAATACTTTTAATTTGAAGAATTATTTTAAGATAATAATCTTATTAAAAATCCAAGCCCCCCTGCATCCAGCTATAATTTACATTCACATTCAGTTAAGTTTAAGGATGTTAAGGCCTATATAAATAAACCATTACTGCCAGGTTTAGGGTCAGCTATTTAAATATATTTCTTAATACCTTAAATTTCAAAGCTCTAATGGAACTGTAAGAAAATTAACTTACCTTGCTGAGCTAAAGTGGATCTCAGCATTCCACTTTTAGACCAGATTTTCACTTGGCCATCTTCACCAACTGTAAAGTTATCACAGAAACCATCAACTTAAATGCAACAATAAGTCTAACAAACATGGCATTTATTTTAACCCTGTTTCCCAGGTAAAGCAATGCTTTATTTTAACCTGTTTCCCAGGTAAATACAAATCCAGGTCTTTTTACAGGTAACTACTGTCTATGTAGTCTTCCAAAACCACAAACAGATCTCAAATTAAGGAAAAAAATATTGAAAGACTGTTCTGCTCTTCTCAACAAGCCTCTTCCACTCCTGAAAATCCCAATAGTCTCCTCACCTGAAGCTGCTCCTGGAAAGAGAAAGTCCATCACTATTTAAGCATCCCAAGCTCTGTATTTTTTATTCAGCATCTCTAATACTTTCCATCTATTTACAGTTCAATGGCCCAGAGGCTGATTAAATGAGTCTCGGAGGAGTCCAAAGAGAACAGGAGCAGATTTTATGTATTAAACTGGAGGCTTCCCAGTTGATAAATGGTGAAACTGAAGATAACTGAAGGCTCCATTTGGAAGGCTTAAATTTTATAACGTGTAACAAAGACACTCAGTTTACTTATTAAAGATTAAGTTCTTAATAGACTATCCAGTGTAGTTACACGTTCATTAGGAAAACAGATTTTCTTGTGCACTCTCATATTTAGAATGTAGAGCTCTAGGTCTTCATTTAGGGCTCCCAGATTCAATGAATGAGGAAAAAGGAGCACCCAGATGCTTAATTCCATTCTTCCATTCCAAGGTAATGTACTTAGATTTCAGGGGGTTTTTATCTGGCTGATGTAGCTTTTAATGTTTAAAAAGTGTAAAAAAAAAAATAAATTATTAAAAATCTTATTTGTATACATTTGATGCTTTTAAAATAGAACCATAAAGAATATTTTAACTGATACAGTATCACCAATGATGCAAGTATAGTTGTGCTTTAAGGGTAGTTGATCTTCTCAGAGGACTCTGGAGATGGGATGAACTCCCACACTCCCCATAAGTGTTGTGTAGTCTTTGCAAAAAAAAAAAAAAAAGAAAGAAAAAAACAAGATTGAAAAGACAATTCTGCCTTTTTTCTTTGGAGAAGTTCCTGAGGCAAATCTCTCTTTAAAAAGAACAATATTTCTATCCCCCTGGGATTTCAGAGGAACAGGCCAGACAGAGTTCCTTGAAGCAGCATCTTAAGAGTCAGACTCAGTCTGGAAACAAGCAGATCCAAAATTATCTTCGGTACTTCTGGACTGGGTTGGAATTTGCCCAAAGAAATCAGCTGTGCTAGATCAACAGGAGGCTGCAGAAAATCCTGACCCCACAAGGAAGTCCCATACAGGAGAAGTCCATCACAGGAAATTTAATTAGCTTCCCTTTAACATCAAGACAGAAGTTTTTGATTAAAATGCCCAAAGCAACTAATTACCAAAAGATTTAGGACAAGACATGTAGAGATGCAGACACTGGGAGATTGCTCTCCAGCCTTGATAGAAGAGAGTTAGACTGCAGCTGGATCTACACCACTCCTAATAATTAAGAAAGAGAAGCACAGGAACATTCAAGATGCTCATGAGGCCTCAGTAAGCTTTGCTGGCTAAAAAACCCCAAATATGTGTAGGGATATAAATGTACCAGCTTGCAACCTTGTTTTTGTAATAGATAAAAAAAATAATCAAATATTCAGGTTTATGAAGCACAGAACATCCATAAAACCATCTGAGCACTCTGATATTAAAAACATTTACTTTCAAGTAAATAGGATAGCATCTAATAAATAGGATCACTACAAAAGAGAAATGTTTTTACTAGATTTCCTATTAATTAAAATAGACAACATTCTTCTAACACAGCATTAATCAAATAGTGTCAAACTAACTTCTATTAAACAAGGTGATAATAACCTCAGTGATAATTATGACATAAAAACCTAACTTCTCAGAGTTAACTTCATTTATATTGTCAATTTGTGTTTCCATTTCTCCTTTTCTCATGAGAACTTCAAGCTAGACAAGTGTAAACACTTCATAGAATCATAGAATGGTTTGGGTTTGAAGGGTCCTCAAAGATCATCTAGTTCCAACCCCTCTGCCATGGCAGGGACACCTCCCACTAGACCAGGCTGCTCAAACCCCATCCAACCTGGCCTTGAACACCTCCAGTGATGGAGCATCCACAGCTTCCCTGGGCAACCTGGGCCAGTGTCTCACCACCCTCAGAATGAAGAAGACCCAACAGACTCAACTTTATTAATTCAAATTCAATACAAACTATGAAATTTAGGATTATGTCTTCTAAACATAAGTCAAGGATTATTTTTCCAAAACATTTTATTATAATTATCCCATAAAATAAAGTACTTACATTCTACACACTTTATTTTAAAAGAATTTACTTTTCATAAATTTTGTTTAATACTATATTTTCATACCCTTACATTTCTTCATGATATGTCAGCTTTGTATAGTAAAAAACCAAAAAGCTTTATTTTGGAAGAGTTCTTTTGGTTATTTTAGTTTTCACGGAATCATAGGATGATTTGGCTTGGAAGGGACCTTCCAAAGTCATCTAGTCCAACCCCCTGAAGTCAGCAGGGACATCTGCAACAAGGTGAGGTTGCTCAGAGCCCCATCAAGTCTGGCCTTGAATGTCTCCAGGGACAGGCCTCCACCACCTCCCTGGGCAAGTTTCAAATGACTTTATCACCTTAAATTGAACATTTACCTGTAACCAGTGCTGTTCCTTCATAATTCCACCTCCCTGCCAGCACAGCTCCACAGTGGGCTTCTACACTCTTCTCTACTCTTCCCAACTTTGAGATCAAGTGGAACTTCCCTAAAGAAAAGTTCAAGACAGAAACAGCTCCTGATTTAGTGAATTGATATTTACAGATCGTCTTCTGCTAGAAACACACACACAAAACCTGATAAACTCATAAGGGAAGAACAAGACATGTTATGATGTTCCTCACAACCTTGATCAGCTCAAACAAATGAGCTCTTGTAGAACTTGTCAACTAGCTACAAGGCTGGGTTTGGTTTTTCTTTTCCCTTTTGCTATGTATAATCTTTATTTTGTCTATTCATCTTTCTTATGTCCCTCTGAAGTTTGCATGTTTCTCTGGGGACGCATCCTCCTGATGTTGTTTCACTGGCTTCAAGCTGACAGAGGTTTATACACTGCAGCCCAGGAGAGTCCTTGTGGGTTTGGGGTTGGGTTGGTTGGGCTTCTTTTTTTAAGATCTGAAAAATCACTCACCACCTAAAAGATAATGGAGAAGCTTGAACAATCTGACCACGGGTGAGCACGATGCTCTGAGGAAGTATTGCTGTCTGCATTATGGAGCTGTTATGGAAAGTCACAGAAGCCAAAAACAAAGCTCTTAATGACTTCAGCAGAAGCATGAGGAAGTCCTTCTTTCCAAATGAGGGATGTTGCTTAAATCCAGGAAGATCAAATTTAAACTGGACCAAAGAGCAGACAAAGGAGTGCTCAGAAGCATGTGGCAGAACAAATGTGTGGTTGAGAATAGTTCAGTGATTCAAATTAACTACTTTAAATCCAAAATTTTTTTTTAATTATTTTCTCTAATCAGCGCTACGAGCAGTTTCCAGAGGGAGCAGAACTGGCGTTACCCATGAACTGTCTAGAAGGTAAAATTCAGATGGCCCACACTGCCAGAAGCTTGAAACAACTTCTACTGTGTTCTGGTTTCCCTTGGTTTATTTTGCTCTTCAATTTAAATAGACAAAACCCAAAACAGCACACAAAAACACAATGAAGCCAGACTAAAACCAAGGAAAAAATATTCTGGTAGATCAGTCAGGAAATACCCTGAAACACACATCAGGGTTCTCCACGTATTATTTAAATTAATACAATCACACTTTGTCTTCCTTTTACTTTCAAGAACATAAAGGAAAAGGCACAATCATCCAAGCCCAATCTCTGCCAATGCAAAATTTCCAAGCACAACATTTTTAAAGCTGAAGAAAAAGATTGTTTGTATAAATCAGGTTATTTGAACAGCTTGCTTTACGTATCATACACAACTATACATTTTTGCTTTTATCACTTATATTACATATCTACCAGCTACTTAATCCCATTTTTCTCTGAATTCACAGAAATAATATTATTACTAGGATCACTTCTTCCTCATTCAGTTAATTTCTGGTTTTCTGAAATTTGCAGTGCTGGTATTCTACATTTAATGTATTATGTTATTTTATAACTATAAAATAGATTTTATATCATTCATGTGTCAGTTATTTTACAGAACATCTCTCAGGCCTGAGATCCTCATTTTCTGTGTGTAAGCAATAAACTGGATTCACAGGGATTCAATGGCTAAATGTTACTTTCTCTGATTAAATTGTCAAAATGGTCTTTTCTGGTTTTAAAACAACACATTAAAACCAATATTTTCTGGTCCCCTGTCTTTTTTCAATGCTTAGTGTACATGTTCAACCTGTAGCCAAGACCTTTTTCTTTGCAGAAGAAACCTGCTCAGAGGACTATGAATATTCTTGTCTCATCACCTTTGGTATTCATCACATGAAGTGGCTGAGCTCTTCAGAGCTGTTCTGAACATATTTCACTAATTTCCCTTGGGGAAAAAAAAAAAAAAAAAGCTTTGCAAATTGGGAGCTAAGGTACACAGAGATTTAACTCAAAGGCATTCATCAACTTTCAGTATCCAATCCGAAGCCTTCAGAATTACTTTTTTAAGGATATGAAGGATTTTATGGCATTTTGTACATTGAAACAACAGCTTCCACTGACCCAGGCAGAACTGGTGAGGCCTCAGTACTGCTGTAACCAAACCATCAGAGAAAAAATAAATTAAAATGAAAGAACAGATGGTTGGCAAGCAACTGGATACTTTGGTTAGGTCCCATTATCAGGAAAACAATGGGCCATGTCACAGAGTACAGGAGCAAATCTTGTCACAGGGGAAATGTCCAACTCTTTTACCAGTCTTCTGCATCCTTTCTCACTCCACAAGCTCTTACTTCTTTCACAAGGCATCTTTCAAATCATGAAACGTAGCATATTGTAGCAGGAAAGAAGGTATTGTCCACCTTAGGCACTAAGAGGGAATTCATCTGGAAAAGCTGTGATCACACACTTAAAAACTGGATCATAATACAGGCCAAAGCACAAAGCAAGTTTTCATGGGTATCATCTTTACTTCTGCAACTTCTTTACTCTTCCAACACATGAATTTACAACTGATGACAGTCAAATGATGTGAATCATCAGACGCTGCTTTTTTCACTGCATTTGTGCACAGGGGTTACTCCAGAAGCAACATTTTGGTGGATTTCTCTGCCTTCTGTTCTTCAACTTAGCACTGAGGGCTTCAAATTTGAGAGGCTTCCAAATCACAACTTACTGCCTCATCCACAACTAAGAAAGGGAAAATTTTAGCTGTGTGCTTGGAGTAGATAGAAGTGATTCAACTTAATCTTACTTTGCGTCTCAGATTTGTAAAATGCTGTTCCTTTCTTTTTATTACATACTGAAGCCAGAAGCTGTCCTCAGTCTTAAAAGTGACTCTCCAGTTCTAGAGGAATTTCAAGGGGGGGATTAGCAGCCTGTTCAAACATAGAATATAAACCATGTATGTTTTGGTTATTAGTTTTCATCGACTCTTAAATGCTAACCTAATGTAACGTTATCAATAACATTAAAAGTTGAAAAAATTGGGTTTATTCACTTATGAATGGCGCTTAATAAGCAGTTTAAAGCTGTACATACTCTTCATTTTTCTCAAAAAAGCAGCAATGAGATCAATGTAAGTAGGAAGCAGAAGAACAATATCCCATAAGAGATGCAACTCTGAAGAAAACCCAAGAGGATTACATTTACATTTGCTCTAATATCACAAACATCTGGAGTTCAACGAGGAATTAAAGCAACACTCTAAAGGCATTATACTCCCTTTCCATTGGATTCAGCAAATTTCCAGGAATCCTTATCACAGAGCTGAGTTAGCTGCTGCAGGAAAACTGCAGGCTTGACACGTAAGGCTTGCTATGCAAGTAATAGCTGAACAGAATATTACATGTAAGGTTTATAGAAAATGAGAATTAAGCAACCAAACTTGTTCATGCACTTTTACAATGCAGTAATTCATTTGCATAGGAAGAAAAAAAATCTTTACAAGATCCCTTTATTGAAAGTGCCAAGTTATACTAGGAGATAAAAACTTGGAAATTTTCTACGTGAAGTCTT
Source organism: Brachypteracias leptosomus (assembly GCA_013401335.1). Lineage (NCBI taxonomy): Eukaryota > Metazoa > Chordata > Aves > Coraciiformes > Brachypteraciidae > Brachypteracias > Brachypteracias leptosomus. Next base: position 268,923 of record VYZX01017243.1, on the reverse strand, counting down.
AATCTCAATTTATTCTTTCACAAGTTAGGTTAGCACTGTTTTGGATTTTGATTTCACTGAAAAAGAAGAAGAAAAAAAAAGAAAAATCCCAATGATTTGTGGCGAGTACATTTCATGAGCAGTTCTCCAGAAATGGAATGTTCAGGATGAGTTTACTGCAGGTTTTGATGGGATGGTACCTATCCCAACTCAGCACCAGCAAGATGCTCAGTCTTAGGGGTGTGCTGAGAATGGGACAATTTGAAGGGCTGGAACATTTGTAAAAAGAAGAAAAAAAAAAATTTGAATTAAAAACCCACTGCAAACAAGTTGGCAAAGATAGCCCCAACAGTTTATGCTGCATGCAGGCCAGAAACAGCTGCATTAACTTTCACTTTCTTTTAATGCAGCTGATCTCCCAGAGCTGGACAATGATAGAGCTGGTAGACTCTGAGCGCACATTAATTCTAACAGAGATAGAACAACATGATCATTTACACACTTCACAGAATTATTTTCTCATTCAGTAATCTTGATTTTTTTTTTTCCTGCTATGGAGGGGTCAGCATTTTTCCTGACCTTCCTCTCACTACATCTTGTAGATAAAATCTTTATAAATTACTTTACCATCAGCTAGAACCCTAGGATGATAACTTTAGACAAAGTTTGGTAAAAGTCACACAAAAGCTTGGTAAAAGAAGTTACACAAAAGTTTGGTAAAAATTACAAGCAAACAAACACAAAGGTCTTACTGAGGAAAATGCAGATCACATTAAGGGATTGGCTTAAATTTTGTTGGTCAAGTGCAACTAAAATCTTGAGCAGCAAGAAAAAACATCTAAGCTGCAAGAACCTCAAACCTGATTTATGTCACTTAAAGTAACCCAGCTCCTAGGAGTTAACTGCAAATTTTTAAAAAAATGTAATTAACTTAATTAAATTGCATAGCAGTTCTAAGTCATCTTTTCCATGAAGGCAGCAGTAGCTCTTATGTATTTCTTCAATCAGCTGTCAAATTATTATTAAAGCAGAACATGAAATACCTCCATACTATTTTAATAACACTGGAAAAGTGGCTGAATAAACAAACAGAAGATCTGACTCACTACAGCTGCCCTTTTGCTCGCTATTTACACATCACATTCAGAACTTTACAGAAACAGGACATTAGAAATATCAATGTGAAAACTGAGAAAGAAAAAGGAAGGAGAAAAAAGGCAGGAATTAAGAGCATGGGCTGACCTACCAAAACGCTCCATCCCATGCTTGGCATCAAAAGAACAGAAATCCCATTGAATTGGTCCTTGATTGACTTTCTGAAGAATATCTTTGTTTCAGGAAGCCCCACCCCCGCAAAGCATAATACTAGAATGCAAATATTAATTGGTATAAAAGAATCTTCCTCTCTGCTTTCACAAAACCTTCAATTTTCACCTTAGGAGCTCTATGAGCAAAACTTCACTAAATTCAGCTGCCTAAAATTCATAGCAAAATTCAGCACCAACTATTATAAATATTGACTCTACTTGGTCAAACTTCTCTCCTCAGGTATATCTTGGAAGCTGTAGGGAGAAATTCCCATTGCTACCACTGCTGTAGAAATACAGCTTTACCACCAAGATCTTTGACTGCTGACAAAAGAATATAAACTGAGTTTATTATTTGATGGGACCTGCTTCTGTGTGGCACATCATGACTAGTTCCAGTGGGATAATTTAATTTACTTACTCTGAAACAGTCAACAGCATTATCACCTGAGTTAAACATAAATACCTGGGATCTGCAAAAGGAACACCCAAATTCTGGAATCCAGTGACACAGCTCTTCTAAGTCACCTCTCTGACAAGTTCATGGATGTAACATATGAAAGTATCAAAAATCACTCACAAACTAACCTCATCAGAGAGTTCTTGCCAGTGGACAAGTCCTCATCCACACCAAGGACTTGTTTCTCAGCAGAGCTTTCATCCCAACATATTTTTTATAACAAGGTCAATTTAAACCAGTAGATTTCATAAAGGGTTAGATTTTAAATCAGTAGGTTCAAGAAGAAACATTCTCATCTGAACTACAGTGTTTCCACATGGTAGGTTCTTTGTAATAGAAATAGAAGGGAGGGGGTGTTAAGAACATGTATTTTTGCCATTATTTTTAATATTTCGTTCAAACAAAGAATTAGATGAAGGAGACTCCAAATGTTTTTCCCTACAAATGCTTTTCCTTAAAGAAAAGGGATAAGGGGAAAAATATAAAGGGGAACACTTGCAATGGCACAGAACATAATGCCTGACCAGCACAGACTGCTTCATAATAAACATAAAATAATGATGAAACCAGTTACCTAAGACTTCTTCAATGAGTGGTATGAAATTATAAATATTTTAAATTGACTCACCATCAGAACTTGTTAGGACAAAGCTCTCAGCATGGGACTGCTTCTTGCCACCAACACTTCTGGGAAACCAGTGAAGATCTATGGGATAAATATCATCTGGAAGCTTCACCACCTGAGTGGTCTCACTCGTTAGAAGGTTCCATTTCATGATCTGGTGATCGTCACTGCAGGAGTAGAGCTCGTCAGCTGTGGTCCATCCCACACAGCTAACCAAGTCTTTATGTGTGATTAAATTAAGGAAGTCTGAAAATTTCCATTATTAAAAATAAGCTTACAAAACAGATCATCCAGGTGATACAAAACTGAAGGAGCAGCACAGGATTTTTATAAGATTATACAGAATGGTTTATATAAAAAAATGTGATTCATCTTTTTTTTTTTCTCTCCCGTGTCAAGAAAAGAGCTGATAGAAATTCAGCAAAAAATAAACCGTATCATGTAAAAATATAATTATTATGATGATGCATATTTATGGGAACTCAGCTTAAATGTTGGGTTACACCTCCAGGAGGGTCTCAGTGTACAACGCAAGTGCAAAACACCCAACTAGCATTCAAATGTGTTGGTTTATTAACACCACATCATATATAGATTGTTGACATACCTAATTTATTCTTAGGAGACTTACAATTTCATTTATATATCTGATCTATTATTTGGAGAATTACAATTTCATTTATGTCTGCCACCTGCATGTCTTACTGCAAGCAAGTAAATAAATCACTACCCCTATTAACTGCCTGGAAAAGCTTTTAACTTATCACTACAAATAAGGAGGGAAACAAAAACTCAAAACTTTCTAGGAATATACTGATGGCTCATAAAGGGAGGGTGTTAATCTAAGAGTGTTCAACAACTCTTAAAATGCTGCCTTTAAAGGCTGCACTGATTGAATGGCAAGGTGAAGAAAATGAAAGGGAAGAACTCCCCCCTACCTGCAATTTACAAATATTTTACTATGCTATTTACGATAAAAAATTCTTTCTGGGAAAAAGAATTAAGCTTTTCTAGGATTTCTTCTGAGCTAAAGGATATGTTTTGGTTCCTTTAAAAGTGAAGTCTTCAGTCTCATTTTGGTTGTTCAGATGCAGCATTAACAAAAAGATATGTAGGTATGGTATAACTGTAATGAAACAAAGCAAACACTTAAGTAGCTGAAATGAAAAAGGAAGATACTAACACAGAAATAAAAAGTTTTGAAGTAATATAACATTAGTACTGTGGAAAAAGAAGCACCAAATCAGACCTGAGTTTAAAGGGAATTCTGTTTGTATGGTTCCCAATCCCACATTTATCTGATTGCTTAGTATAAACATGCCAGAAAATTTAAAGAACAAGTGATGCTGGGAACATTTTGCTGAAACATGAAAGGTTCAAGCACTGAAGCTCTCTCACAGCTGTGAAGGTGGCAAGGAATCTGGAATCACAACCTTTTCAAGCAACTTCATGCTTAGCAAGAACCCTGTGAGAAAATTTAGAGGAAAAAGTCACAGTAGGAAAATAAACCTGCTGTGACATGACGATACATCATCTTAGGGTTTCATCCACCCTCGTGTGTGATGTCCATGATACTTTACTGCAACACTGTAATTCCACAAGCAGCTCACTGGGGTCCCATCCTTTTGTCCCCTTCCCTCTTGTGACAGCCTTTACGTGTCTCTGCCAGGACACTGATCCAGGCCAAAACGTTTTGCTTTCCAGGATGGAAAGAGGCAAGAGCAAGAGGGAGGGAGCAGATGGTATATTCTGAAGAAACCAAGATGATGCACAATGTGGCCTTCTAATCCTTTGGGATTTTTTCACCATAAAAGAGACTGTGTGTCAAACAGTTGCTATGCAGAATTTAAGAAACATTAAAAGGATCCTAAACCTTATCATTATTACTATCTTGGTCCTAAACTGTGTAATTTTTCTGTGCTCAAAGAATAAAATAAGCTTTTTTCAACCTTACTTAACATTAGTTGATAAACAGACACTATAGTTATTTTTAAATAGAATCATTTAGGTTGGAAAAGACCTCCAAGATCATCAAGTTCAACCTTAGTCCAACAAACATGCCATGCTGCTGACAATTACAGTCTTCTAATTTTCCCAGCTGCTCTGATACCATCAGCATCTCTTCAGATGTCCACAGCCTCTCAGAGATAATTACATCTCTCATACTTTAACATCTAATTTCCTTCGGATAAAGTTTTTGGAGAAAGGTAGGAGTCTCATCATCAAGGCATCTAAAAGGGGTGAGTTTGTGCTAAACTTTCAAAGTAGCCTTTTAATCACGTCCTTGACTTCTGTACGGCGGCAATGCCATTGTTCAGCACCCATATATACCCATTCAGCACATGCTGTAACGTCTCCTGATCAATCACAGGGTAGTCGTTGTGCCACAAATTCTAAAACTAAATCCCTGAACATAAACTGTAAGATTTGTATACACAAAGAAATAACACGGAGGAAAACAGCACTGAGGATTTCTTTCCCAGTTTAATGCATCCATTCCACTTAAGAGAATACCCCGTTTATCTGGATGCATGGATCTTGTTTGCTTCTATCAGCTGTGCACACCATACCTCGCTAAACCCTCCTTTTCAGCTGCTGCTTGGTAGTTTTTGTTTATTTCTCATTTAGAGTCTCAGCTGTTGTCAGCTTCCAGCTTGTGCTCCCTCCCTGCTCTCATTACATAGCGTTCTGCCGTTTTCCTTTCAAAGAAACGAGAACAGAAAACGGCTTAAACACTCTTTATGTAATCTTAGAAGGCAGAACGCTCATCCTTATGTCTCACAGCTCATCTGCTGTCACCAACAGGTGACATCCATCACTACCCACCCTAGCACATACACTACATCAACTCTGCAACAAGCCCCATAGAAGGTTAGCTAGTTTTAAAAGAGATTGAGCAATAACGAGGGGTTATTCTGGCACAGTGAGCTTGGCTCAGCTTCTCCCAGCCCCACAGTCCCGCTCGGTCCCACAGCCCCTGCCGCAGCCCCGGCCCCTCGCTCCCCTCAGCTCTTTCCCCTCCAGAGCTACGGGACGAGGAGACGGCGGGAGATTGAGCAAGAGCCGGGGGGAAGCGGAGGGAAAGGCAGGCATGGGTGGCGGTGAAGGGGCAGGAGCTGGCCCCTCACAGCCCGGCTGCGCCGGGGCGGCCTCGGCTCCCGGCGGTGAGGGAGCCGCGACACTTCCCGCCTCGGCTGCGCCCCTTTCCCAAGCCCCCGGGCACCGCAGAGCCCTCACTCCAGGCGTGCCAGCACCCCCTTTCCTCTCCAATTTTCCAGCTTCACAAGCAGCACATTATCCACCTCCTCACCGCCCTTTCCCCAAGCGAGCTCCGGTGTCCGTTCCCCTCAGGGCCGTCCGGAGCCCGGGACTCCCCCGCCCTTACCTCGCCGCCCCGTTTGATTCCCGGCGCGTTCCTTCCCCTCCTCCTACGCCGAACCGGGGGGTCACGTCTCCCGACCCTCTCGCCCACCGCGGCGGTGAGTCAGTCCTGCCACCCGGGCAGCCCTCCCCGGGGGGAATCACCGGCAGCCACCTCCCCCAGCCCGCCTTTACCTGGGCCGGCAGCAGGAGGGAGAGCGCAGAGCGGCGGGAACCGCTGCCTCAGCCACCAGCTCCCGCGCTGATCCCGCCTTACTCCTCGTCCCCTCAGGGACGGCCGGTACGAGACAGCAGCTGCGCCCGCTCCCCCCGCGGCCAAGCGACTCCGTCTCTATGGCTACTTCCCGTGAGAATTCCTCCTCCTCCTCCTCCCACCGCCACCTCAGGGGCCCTCCCCGACCAGGTGACAGGGCCCGCGGGCATCACCGCGCCGCCCGCTGATTTAACACCGTTTATAAACCCGTCGTGACCCCACAACTTTTATTTAATTTTAACTTATTTTTCCTTTTCTAATAGCGGCGCCCCCTGAGCCACCCCTCCCGCCCGTCGCCCAGCAACCAAGCGCCGCCCACTGACCTACTTCTAAAATTAAAATAAATCCTTTCCACGCGGGTTTATTGCCACCTTCAACAGCGAGTCCCTCCTTTCACTCCCCAAAAAATCCCTGCAGCGAGGGGGTTTATTTTACATTTGTGGGGGTTTTTCGCCGTTCTCCCGCCCAGCCCGTCCGCGCAGTAACGGAAAACAAGATGGCGCGTGGCTCTTTTTCCGCCCTTTCAAACCGGCGGGAGGCGGGTCCCCTCCCTTCCCAGCATGCCCCGCGCTTTTTCTAACGAATTTCTGTTCGAGTTCGCAGTTTGGGCGCCATTTTCGAGTGTGGAGGTTGCCGAGTTGCGGCGGGAGCTGGAGTCGCCCGCCCTGCCCGCAGCCAGCAGCATTGCTGAGGCCGGGTACCCGCCAGCCCTTGAAGGTATCAGCTCCGCGGGCAGCGCCGGGTAGTTCAGGGCAGGGTTTCGGGGGAGAGGAGCCGGCGGTTCGCCTGAGGGCAGGTGGAGTTCGGGGGGTTTCCCCCCGCTGAGAGCGGGACGGTGGAGGCGTCCTTAGGGACGGGGAGCGCTGAGGTGGAGGGTGAGGGCAGTGGGCTTTGCCCCCCTGCTTTATTTTTCTTCTTTTCCACTCGGTCTGAGAGAAGGAAAGACGACGGCAGCCCCTCTCTCCGGGTCCGGGTGGTCGAGCGGGGGTTGTCCCGCCGAGGGCTCTTACCGAGGGGCCGGGGCCCCGGAGTGTCCGTCCTGGCTGGTGTCGGCAGATGGGTTTGAGGAGCGGGAGATCAGAGAGGGCCTGCTGCAACCTCAGGGAGAAAGGGCAGCTTTCCCCTTGTGCCCTTATGGATCTCTGGGGACCGCCGAGCAGACCCACCTAGGACGGGGAAGTACAAGAATACTCTTCAGTAGCATAGAGGCTCGATTTTAATCTGCTTGGAAAACAGGGACCCTTCTATAACTAGCTCTGCCTACTCATTTTATGCTTGAAGCATGAGAGAGCAATCCCAAGAAAGTCCATAACAACTTGGAAAGATCATGACAAGGGTGCTCTTGGACCCCTTAGGTTAACGGATGGATTAAAAGAAAGTCCATTTTTTTTCCCTAGCATGGGCTGTCGCTATCAGATTTAATCGGCTGTTCATAACGAAGCTTTTCGGTCTGTCTCTGACTTTCTTTTTCATCATCCCCGTAATAAAAACGGCACTTGGCAGGAGATCCTCGGAAGATGCTTTTAACAAACACCTTTGAGCTGACTCGGAGAGGGGCTGGGCACGAATTTGTTAAATTTGTCAGAGTGTATATGGCAGCTGATTTATCGCGATTTGGAGGTTAACTCAAGTAGTTATGCTTGTTCATTCTGCTGAAGTATCGGGGGGGGAAGGGTTGGTAAGGTAAATAGGTCTATATTGCACAATTCACAATTGGAGCGGAGCAGTTTTGGAAAAAAAAAAAAATCTGGTACTTTGAGAGGCTGTAATTGTCTGAGACAGCCATTGCGGAACAGTTCTTAACAGGGGCATAGACTCCAATTGCCTTAAAATGAGTTCTTTTTCTCATTTCCCCCCCCTCCCCCATTGTCCCAAATGAAGGACTCTCATGACAGAGTGTGGGTTGGGGGTAGGTCTGAAAAACGTCAAATGATTGGCACCAATTGTAAGATGACTTTCTAACCACGTCAGTTTTTTATCTTGTGAGAAGTAAACTTTCTCATGTCTGTTTTTCTGCGAACGAACCTCGTCACTTGCTGCTCCCTTTGGGGAGGGTTTTGCTCCTGCAATCATCGTTCTTCTCATGGGTTGCTTTCTATTTATACTTTTTGGGAGCTGTGCTGAAGTGCCAGCTGATGAACTTTTCTAAGGTTTCGTTCTTGATCGGTTAACTTCACCATCGCGGGTAGATGAAGGTATTTTGTTTTGCTTTCTCTGTTAAATGTTGAATACTGGCAATAGCAGTTGTGTGATATCTTGTGAAACGAACATGTCAGTTTAAACTGTTTAAGACTCAAGCCTTTGCTATAATTGCGCAGGACTTTTTGTTTATCTAGACATCAAATACCTAGTCAGTGTGGACTGTTGAAAGTAAAATGAGCGTCAGGTCTGAAATGTGTATGTAAAGAGTGCTTCCAGGAGAGTATAGACATATGGCTATTTGGTTTCTTATTGCGAATGTGGCTTTAACTCTTTTGCCCCCAGCATCACGATAGTTTTTTCATAGTAACTGCACTGACCGTGGCTCTGGGAGTTTTCAGTAGGTGGATTCATGCTATTTCCATAGGTTAACGTCGGCCTGGTGTTCTGGAGGGGTAGTGTATTTTAAAATATATCATTATGAGGTTTTGTTACAAATTTGGTTTTTGGTCTTCAAAATACCTCTAGTGTTTAGTTTCTATATTAGCCAAATGTATGGGCAAACACGTAGGTATATCCCTTAGGGAACTGAAGCTTAATGCTTAGATCACGGGGTTTTCTTGTTTGTTAGCAAAGGAGATAGATCCCTTCAGTAGTTTGATTGCTTGGAAGTGGAACAGCCAGCAAAGATCATGGCAAGCAAGAGCACCAAAATCTCCACAGCAGCCCATCGGGAAGGCAGTAAGCTCTTAGAGGAGTCCACCATAGACATGGAAGGGGAAGCTAAAGGTGCCAGACAGCATGGACAAGAACCTCCACAAGGTAGGTCTGAATATTGGGGTTCTGATGCTGTGTGAAATTGAACATTTAGCAACAACATTCTCTTGAATTTACCAGCTGTTCCAGATAGGATTTGCTGTTTTCTCTTCTAGAAAGGAATATTGAAAGCCTTGACTGCTGGCAAGTTTAAGCTGCCTTTAAAATGATAAAAGAGGGTTTGCAAAGAGTTAAAGTGCTTGGACCAGTGATTTAGTACAAGTGCAAAAGCAATTTATAGACTTGGTCCTAATGAAGCCTATTTCATATTCCTGATCTGTAGCGTTATACCTAAGATTGTGGTACCACAGCTGGATTTTTCAAATTTATATGCAGTCAATGGTATGGGATTTCTTGGAATGGAATAAATGTCAAGTTTATTTACTTAACTCTTAAAATGATTTGACTTTCTTTTTCCTGAAGCAGTGTGTGTTCTTGAGTTGGGTTTTTGCTGAATGTGTCTGGAAAAAAGCAGTGTGTGTCTTTAGGCAGCCAGACAGGCAATTATTAAAGCAAGGTATTTGACAAGCAGATGACTCTGAAATTGGTGGCAAAAACTACCCTCTAGTTGAAGAAAAAGTTGCTGGTGGCTGTTGAGAAGTTGCTTTGCTTACAACTAGCTGATATCCAGGGGGCCAGTTTGTTTTCGTAACAAACTTCCTGTCTTTGCAGGGTAGTTGTGCTGTCATTAGGGCTTTCAGAGCATTGTGCAGAGATCCCCAAATCTTGCAGAGTGACTCGTGAGCACGCTTGAAATGTGGCTTTGCACTTATTAATGAGAGAGACGTTGCCTGTTTTAGATTTGTAGGCTTATTGTGGGAGTTGTAGCTATTGTAATTGCAGAGTGCTTCTTAAAGTGTGTTAGAGTAAGAATTGCATAATGAAAGAACAAACCCACCAGTGCATCGATGGGATGTCTTAAGTATCTTTTTTTAAAGATTTGGGTCATGGAAAGAAGAATTTGCTCATTTTAATAATTATAGGCAGAAGTATAGGTTTGATTCATATAGAAATGATGTTTGCTTTGCCAGTTGAATATTTTAAAAGGTGTCTAGTCATTGAGAGCTTATAGTCTTTTTTGTTTGGTTTTTTTTTCCCCTTTCTGTTTATTTTGGATGGCAGCCTCAAATGAGGTGCTTGATAATCGAAGTTTAGAAGAGATTTTAAGTAGCATCCTTCCTCCCCCACCTCCTGCAATGGCCAACGAAGCTGGTGCTCCTCGTCTCATGATAAGTCATATTGTAAACCAGAACTTCAAATCCTATGCAGGGGAACGAACTTTGGGACCTTTTCATAAGGTATCTTTCTTTTACCTTAAGCATTTTTTAAATCAAGGTAACACTTGAGTGTGATGTTTTTCCTTCCTGTGTTTTCATGTAAGCTTACCTCAAAAGAACTGAAAAATATTTAAGTTTTAGAATTACTTATCTAGTGATAATCTCAATTTTCATTATTGGACAGTGGAGAAAAGGGTTAAGTGCAACTTTCTGATGCTATGCAATTTTAATTTGCCAGTAAACCCTAAAAAAGCACACTTTTCTCTTTATTTCGTTTGCTGCAGAACTTTCAGGGGTGTGTTTGAAGAATGAGAATATTTTTTAGTACCCACAAGAGACTTACGTGGCCAATCATGAAACTTTCCTTGTGAACATGCTTGCTAAAGGCAGGATTGCTTTGAGTTAACAAGTTAAAATTTAGAAAGCTGGGCCGAGTTGAGGTGTGGGGTTTTTTATTAAATAAGTTGTACTGCGTTACCTTTGGCAGTAAAAACAGAGCTATCAAACAGTCTGCACTGGGAATAATTGTGTTGTGAACTGATCACAAACGAAATGAGTGATATGCACTGGCCAGGATCTATTTCCCTCTGAATATAACTTTTTTTTCTTCTATTATGCAGCGTTTTACATGTATTATTGGGCCAAATGGCAGTGGCAAGTCCAATGTCATTGATGCGATGCTTTTTGTGTTTGGGTATCGAGCACAAAAAATCCGATGTAAAAAACTCTCTGTGCTGATCCACAATTCTGAGCAACATACAGACATCCAGAGTTGTTCTGTGGCAGTACACTTCCAAAAGATCATTGACAAGGTATGTATCCTTCTATTCACAACAGGGGGGCACTTTTTTTTCTTTAAAGATTTGAAATCTTTTAATATTTGGTTATTTTAGTCTGAGCTGGGGAAAACTTCACAGTGTGATCAGTTCACCTTCAGGATTTAAAACATCAATTCAAAGTTAATTGCTTTGAAAATTCCTCTATTGAGTAGTAGAGTTCTTTAAAATATTATTAGGGATTTTTTTTTTTTAATTTTGCAAGACTTCTCTCTGGTATGTGTCTGTTTTTAAAACTAGAAATATGTAATAGTCATTTTAAGAAAAAGTTGTTTTAGAGTTGTCATCTCATTTACCTCAAGCAAATAAAACTTACTTATGGAATTAATAGGACCCCTGAAAAATTTAGAAGCCTGTTTGGACATGTTATATATTCCTAAATTTATAATATGAGCATACATGTTAAGAAATAAGACCTATTTAAAACTTTTCAAACCAGTTAGGAACTATCTGAGTTTCTCTAAATTTAGGAAAAAAAAAAATTAATCTGAAACTTCCTAATTTACACTTTATATACTGTAAACATGCCTGCAATTTTAAAACAGATTTTTCATCAAAAATTCTGGAGCTCACATCCTACCACTGAATTTTTTTTGAACCTGGTATTTTTTTGGAATGAAATAGGAAGTGTTGGCAAAGTAAAAAAAAAAAAGATATTTGTGCTGCGTGCCACTTGATATATTGATAAAAACTTCTGTGCATTTTTGTTGATTTATTGCAATTACAGTGGAAAGAATTTATTTCTTTTAATTGAATTTTTGTGCACATATTCTAGCTGAAGTATCAGCTGTTGGGTTTGGGGCCACTTGAAATAGTGGGGAATGTACATTGAAATTTCAAAAATGGTGTTAAGAAAGTGGCAGTTTCTACAGGCTTTGAAGGAACTGCTTTAAAAGACTAATTTTTATTTGACTTGATACACATGCACACTTTCTGCTTGTATTTATAATAACCACATTCAATAATTATAAAATTTATTCTTTTTTCCCACTTGACTTTGTATTAAGATCTAGGAGCTAACTTGATTTAAAAAATTTCTGCAAATACCAGATACCAATTTGATTGTGCTCTTTGGGGTTAATCTGGAGAAGTGGGAGGCCACTTTAAGTCTCTGTAAGAAGCATGCATCAGTTTTTTAACTTTTTAAAGGATAGTACTAGCTTTATTTTAGTTGCTGCTTTGTAGGTAAGCCTAAGATATCTTTTGAAGCTGTTGATGTCATATTTGTCACATCTTTAGTGTTTTGCTTTTTTATCTTCTACAGTTTCTCTTTAGAACTTTTCAGAACTATAACTCCTTTTCCTAGCACTATAAAAGAGTGTCAAATGCAAGACTTCCTAATCTGAAACTTCAAGGGTGGAATAGCACAGCCACTTTAAATTTGAAGTAGGCCTTTTCCTTTGTGATTTGAACCAGTGGTAAAGAGAATAAATGGAGCATTTTCAAAGCAATAGCTTGTATTAGAGGTGGGAAAGGCATAACAGGAAGGGCATTTGGTTTAAATGATTTGGGCTATTTTTTGTCCAGTTCTCAAGGTGGGTGGTTTTTTTTTCCCTCTCTTTGAGATATGCAGCTTTAAGACAGTTCTTCCTTCTACTTAGACCCCAGAGTGCAGTTGACTTAAAACCTGAACATGAACATAAAACTTCTGTGCTTAATTGTGAAATATGAGGTAAAGCCGTGCTATAGTAATTGTTTTTCTGGCTTTGCTTTTCCTCAAAACAGGAAGGAGATGATTACAAAGTCATTCCTGACAGCAGTTTTTGTGTATCTAGAACTGCCTATAGAGATAATTCTTCTGCCTACTTCATCAATGGAAAGAAAAGGACATTCAAAGATGTTGGTATACTTCTTCGAAGCCATGGGATTGACCTGGACCATAACAGGTTCTTAATTTTACAGGTTGGTGTACGAATAAACCCAATTTTAAGTCAAGCTATATTTGCAAGTTACAGTTACAAAAATTCCTGTCTAGGTTTTAAGTCTTGTGTTGGAGGCCTTAAAGTACTTTAGCAGCACATCATGGTTTGCAGGCTCTAATAGATGCGAATCATTATTTGCTGCTTTAGAAATTTAAGGAAGAGAAGCAGTTGAAGATACTAATAGAAATGTTTCTATTAACAAATCCGTGTTCCTGACACATGGATGGATAGAAGAGTTCTCATACTTGTTCCGCCCTAGCAGCACGTAAATATTGGTGTAGTAAAATAAACCTTAAACCCCAATATTATTGTGCTGCTTAAGCGTGGCAGAGATTCAGCAACTTGTTTATACTTAAGATAAAAGTGCATCAATATTAACTTAAATCTTAATGATTCTACTGTTAAGTTTATCTTCTCTACAGTCATCTATAGGCATGGGTTTACTGGAGAAGTATGTATATAAAAATTACTGTGCATAAAAATGGTGAGTGCAAGAAAAACCACATGGTGTGTACTTCTTCTTTACCTTTGTTTAGCAACTGTAGAGGACTCCCAAGAGTGGCAGCTTTACAGACAATTCAAGCTATGGTTTTAAAAGCTACAGTTTACAACCCATATTGCAAAAATAATCATAGAATTTGTCAATATAATATCATTTACATTCATGTTTGACCATAAAATTATAAGGCTTGCTGGCATCTGTTTGCTGTTTACAAGACAGGCTGAAGAGAACCACACCATTTTTTAATTTTTATTTTTTTTCCTAGTTTTTAAATAATGGAGAATTTTATGTGCTAAAGGGTTACTTCAAATGCAAATTGAAGTACTTGATGGAAGTATTTAACTATTGATTCAATTAACTATATCTGCGATTACCTGTCATTATTTCACTGCTATTACTAACAGGTCCCAAATCTACTCAGAAGGATCATGGCCTAGAAAATTAGTGAACAGTGGGAGCCTCCCAAGGTCTGAAATTTTTCAGTACAGTTTATTTTAGGCCTGTGTCTGTCAAAGGAGCTTCCAGTTCCTCTCAAAAAAAAGAATTCTAGATGGGTTGCTGTGCTTGCTTCACTTCCTCAAGCCTTTTCACACAGCACTTTTTTAAAGTTACACCCACAAAAAGGATATATCTGTTTTGAAGTCTCCATGCCAATTCATTATTCCCTCTAACACTTTATTCCCCTATTTTCTGTTTCAAGATGGAGAGGTACCTCCACCCAAACAACTGTAGTAAATTTTTTTTCTATACAGTTGTTCTGAAGTGTCATTTCAGCAGAACTTCTAAAGGGGAGAGAATGAGGTTCAAAGATTAAGTGAGGGGCTAGAGGAGAGCCCCTTTACCTCTGGGAGGAGGGGAAGGGAACATAAATTTTATGTATTATAATGAATGGTAGAGGAAACTGTGCTGAGGTTTTTCTGTGTTCCTTTAAGTCTCTCTGACTGAGGCAAGGTCCTTTCTCTTTGCACAGAAGGTTTTGCACCTTTTTAAAGTGAAATCTGATTGATACTATGACAGCACAACTTCAAACCCAAATACTGGCAATTACAGGTAAAATGAGACCACACCAGAAGGCTAAGCCTGTGGGCTCCCATCACAACTACCTTAATTGCCCTAATATTTTTCAAATTATTTAAAATCAAAGGGATAAGTACCAAGTTTATTTAGCTTTTATTCTTGTTATAGCTAAGCTAAAATAGGCCACCCTGAGTTTAACCTGGTATCAAGTAATTTCTCATTTAAGTTATAAATCTCTGGCTATTCAAGAGGGTGTAATTAAAATATTTCACTTGTACTAAAGTGAAAAGCACTAAAATCTTGTACTAAAGATTTTGGGGAAAAAATATTAAGGATTATCAAATGCTAATTTTAGTTTGTGACAACATTTCACTAGTTAGTAAATAGTGAATAGAAAGTAGATAGTTACTAGTTAGTAAATAGAAGATTGTAACAGAATACATTCTACATATAGTAAGAAACCCTTTAGATATTTAATTGCATCTTGCTAGCATATTTAACACTACTCAATGGAAAATGGGTGTTTTTCAGAAGACTGCTTTATTTTTTTCAGCTTATTCTCCCCACTCCACCCCCTATTTTGCATTCTCTTCCTGACATAGCAGATTTTGGTGCTGTTTAAATAAAATTCAAAAGCTTAGGCCAGACTGAATTTTGAAGTTGGATAGGGCTTGATACTTCTGCTGATGCCATACTGAAAATCCTAAAATCAAACTACTGATGATTTTTGTAACATCACAAAAACCAGAGTGTAAGAGCAAGTTGCTCTAGAAGTGTTATAAATTCTATGCCTGAACTAGGTAACTGAAAAAAATTCTTGTATAAAACCAGTTCTGGTTACAATGGGATATTGCCAACATTTAACAGGAGGACTTTGTCACTTTTGTGATCCTTAAGTTGTAACACGATGTATTTTGTGGTTTTAATAAATTGCTATAAGCTTTCAGTACTTGAGGAAAAGAGAACTGCTCAGTGCATTTTGAGTGAGCCTACCCCAGCTTGAAACTGTGACAGGAAAAATGCCTCTTGTCACTTAAAGTCTGCTGAACACTGTAGCAAAATCTAGTATCCTGGTGCTACTTTTCTATCTTCCACACCTAATGCACCAGTAACTTGTGTATCTATAAAGAACAGCAAATAAAATGACTTGGTTGTTCTCAAAAGACTTGCTTGGCCTGTAAGTGTCTGTGCACAGCTTGTGTGGGTCCTGTGCTCTGGGCAGAGCTCAGGGGGTGTGTGTTTGCTCAGGAGTGACTCCTCCAAACAGGTGAACCTTGAGGCCAGAGAAATCTCAGCTCCTTTATCCTGGCTGTTTTACCTCTGAGGAATTATGAAATAACTGGGGAGCACCTGAATGTCAGTTTGGATGTGGTGGGGTGGGCATGGCTGGGGGGCAAAGCAAATGAGCTGTGGACAGCAGACATTAACTGAAACTGGCTTTGGCAGCCCTTCAAGGTAAGAGATGGGAGTTGATACAGACTTTTTAGAAGTGGAGTTGATAGTGGAATCCCATTCAGCAGCTTCACAAATGGATATAAATGGTAATAAATGGCACAAAGCTTTAATTTTGAACTAAACAGCATAATGGGAGCAGACTTCTTATCACTTGATTTCAATTTAGTGTAGAAGCTACTTTCACACAAATTGAAACTTTTAAGTACAATTTGTACTAATTAGGGTATTTCACTTAAATGTATTTGATAGGCTTAATTAAAATATTCTCATGTAATCTTAAGTACAAACAGCTCCAGTGATCTTATCCATAACTGATTGGAATGGCTTTTTGTAATGTCCTATGGCAAAGTTATGTTGCCAGAAGGGAAGTTTAGTCAAGTTTCTCACCTGCTGCTTTGTGGAAATAATGTAGAAGTCGCTCTTCCAATGTACAGGAGAGGAAATGAGGGAGAGCAGATTTCCTTCTTGCTTTGAGATAAGCCAAAAGTTCCCAGTTGTTGAGGTCTGTGTTCCTAATGAGACACACACAGTTGAGGTGAAGCACCAAGCAGAGCACACCCTGAAAGGTTCTACTGGGATTATAAATGGAGCTCTCTGCTGCCAGCATTGGTGGGGAAGAGAGGTTTGCTCTGAAAGGTCAAGAGCTGAAGTGGTAGGAAGAACTAAAGCAAGAGTGATAAGTAAAACCAGGCATTGGAACTAGATGATCTTTGAGGTCCCTTCTAGCCCAAACCATTCTATGATTCACAGAGTGCAGAATGAATTTCACTGTTTAAAACAATTATGCTGAAGTGGATGCAGAGCAGCGTAAGATGACAATATGTTCATGTGCAGTGTCAAAATGAGGTCTCAAAGCATCAGAAAATGTACGTTGGCAATGCACATGATTTTTATTTTGCACATTGCAACATTCCATTGTAACCAATGTTTATTAAGCTTTCTCCAACGAAATAGGGATATATGGAAAATGGAGAAAAGCCCTTTTCTAGGGGCAGGACATATTTGAGAGTGATCAATTAAAACAGTTTCATTAGGCCATGCCAATAATCTTAAATCTAACATTTTAGGTTGAATTTGACAATAACTGACTTAGATTCCAAAGTGACTCTAGATTTGCACTCAATTTGTATTCTTGTATTAAATACAAGAATGTCCTTAAAGCTTCTAAAATTAGACAGATGTGCAAACAGCTTGACAAAGGCTACTTTTAAATTATTTCCAGAATGCAGAATAGTAGTTTTGTGCAAACAACTGCCTGTTGTGTAACTGCCTAATTCTAAGTTTTTCCTTGTTTTTTGGCAGTAGTGGCCCTGTAGATTTGTCTGTGTGCATTGATTATGTGACTTTCTGGATTTCCCACCTACCTTATAACACTTTTCTTGGAAGGCAGAGCATAAGTTGAGCATATGATGCTTTCTCCCCTCCATCTGGTAAAATTAAAGGACAGAAGTGAGCTATGACTGAGCATTAAGTAATAGCAGCAATAACAACAAACCTCTGTTATGTCTTACAACAAGAGCTGGATCATGGTCATGTTCCAGGAGAATAAGATTACAGGGATCTTGGTTATCTGCATCCATAGCTTCCACTGCCCTGTATATGTAGAACTAGAATTCATAGCCAAAACTTTACATGAAAGGGGTGAGTCTGGGCACACTGTCAAAATAATTGCAATTACTGCTCTGAAAATGGAAGAAACACAAATTTAGTATGTGTTTTTGCCACGCCTCCTGCTTAAGTGGGAACTAACTTTTTAATAAAAAAAAGTGAGGTGTGAGCACTGTCACACTAGTCCAATATAAGAAAAATTTAAAAATGGGAGAGAGGAAAATGGGAAAACTTGTCTGCCCTTGCTGCCTAGGGGCTTGTGTCAGATAAAACCAGAGTTTGGTGCCTTAATACTGAGAAACTGATTACAGAGAATATCCAGGAAAACAAAATTGTGAGGCAACTAGTGTCAGCTGCAGAAACTTAAGAATTCTAGAACTCCCACTTACCAAGGGAGGGAACAGGATGATACTCAACTACTTCTCTAATTTTACTCCCTGTTGACTTCTGCAGCAGTTCCAAGTTCTGCCAAATCAACACGTAGAATTGGAGCTGAGAGGAGAGCCTGAGCCTTAGCAGTAGTAAATTAGTATTAGCACCAGTTCTAATGTGGCAGTGTTGAGGAGTGGGTTACAAGATAAGACAAAGGCTTTCACATACTCCCTGTTTGCAGGAGGCTTCCTTTGTACAACCTGGAAAAAATGAGGTGGTCTTCCTCCTGCCCAGCACCTCAAAGGTGAGGAAAATGTAAAAAACAAAACCCCAAGCTGGTCTAATTTACCAGTATTAACAACGTGTATGATTTCGAAGCTTGGATTGAGTTGATAAAACACACTGAAGTTCCACAAAGGAACTTGAGAAGTTCTCCTTCAGAATAACACAAGAAATGAGAATCCCAGCATGGTAGGGGTTGGAAGGAACCTCGAGATCATCTAGTCCAACCCTCCTGCCAAAGCAGGTTTGTCTAGGCAAGGTCACATGGGAACAAATCCAGATGAGTCTTGAAAGTCTCCAGAGAGGGAGACTCCACAGTCTCCCTGGGCAGCCTGTTCCAGTGCTCTGGCATTTCCACAGCAAAGAGGTTTCTCCTCATTTTGAGGTGGAACTTCCTGTGTTCCAGTTTGTGCTGGTTTCCCCTTGTCCTATCACTGGACACCATTGAAAAGAGACTGATTGCCCCATCTTCCTGCCACCCACAGTTCAGATATTGATAAACGCTGACCAGATCCCCTCTCAGCCTTCTCTTCAAGCTAAACAGCCCCAGGTCTCTTAGTCTTTCCTCATATAAGAGATGTTCCACTCCTGTAGTGATCCTTGTAGCCCTCTGTTGGACTCTCTCTCCAGTAGTTCCCTGTCTTGAACTGGGGAGCCCAGAACTGAACACAATATTCTAGATGTGACCTCACCAGGGCAGAATAGGGGGGGAGGAGAACCTGCCTTGTCCTGCTGGTTATGCTCTTCTTCATGTGGCCCAGGAGACCATTGGCCTTCTTCGCTATGAGGGCACGTTGCTGGCTCATGGTGGACTTAGAGAAGATACCTTGTGTTCTATGCAACAGTTGGTGGGAGAAGCTAGGGCAAAGAGGATGTCCTGCTCTCCAAGGTAATGCCTCACTGGGTTTCTCAGCCACGTGGAAAAACACTGAAGGTTTTTCCAATATATAGTATTGCATCTTCTCGGCAGTAGTTTCTCAAACTATTCCTCATGAGCAAAACTGAACATAAAATTTCAATTCAGATCAAATTTACACTGCTCTGCTTTTGAATTTGACTAGTGCTTAATACAGGTTTTAATGTGCTCATGCTTTACTGCGCTTCAAGAGTGTCCTTGGTGTGGTTTTAACACTCAAAAATTCGGCTGGTTTGTGAGGTTGTAGAGGATCATGCTGATCTATCCCAGCATTTTCAGCACTTTATTTTAAAGCTTTAGATTAAGACACCAGAAATTAGGTGATTACCCAAAATCCTGGAAAAGTCTTTTTTTACCTACTTGCTGCTGTAATTATTCTGTGGAGCACTAACAAAGTAGATCTGCAAGTGTGGTGTTAACAGTTTTGTTCACAAAACTCTTGGTGTTGCAAGATACTGTCTTCAAAAGTTAATTTTTTTCCCCATAATTTCAGGGATGAGAAGAGGCAGTAATTGGTAAGCAAACATCCTTCTCTCTAGGTTCCCTAGAAATCACTAGTCCTAATGCAGGCAGGTTTTCACAACCAAAGAAAAATATATTGTTTTATTCCTCATGAAGAGCATTAAGGTTGCTGTCAGTCATCTGTCAGTGTCAGTGGGGCTTTCCTAGCCCTGTCTTGCTTCATAGCAGAATTTTGAGATGGAATCTGTATTCTGAAACTCCATGCATGGCACAAATTACCAATGTCTGGTTTATCACCGTTTGAGGCTGGATAATGTCCCTCTGGGGACTAGCACTTGATGCCATTCAGGTCTCTCAGCTTCAGAATCAGCATTTCAGAGCACAGATGTGAAGGAGAGCAGCTGGAATGTGCTGCTGCTCTCTGCCAAGAGCAACAAGCAGGAGATAGCTGCTGAAGTGAAAAGCAGGGTCCTGGTTCCAGGCTAGTGGTTAGAGTTGCAGAACTTGGTGAGTAGGTTCAAACTGTCCTTTATCGAGTGGTTTAAAATTTCAATCTGTATATGCTGGGAAACATTGGAAAAATTCCGATTAAGTGCTTTCTGTTCTGAGATATCAGCTGTTTTATGAATGTGCCATTTTAGAGAAAATAGTAGTAGTGCTAAGAAATGAGATAGTAGGGATTTTGAGGGCTGCATGGGAGGTGGAATTTGCTGTAGGAAGTGATGTGCAGCTGTGGAGTGTGGCTACTGAGGTAAGATCTGCTTCATTAGGGATGTGGGGGTCTTAGTGAGAGTTTAGCCTAACACAAATGCACAAGAGTGTGTGCAATGTAGAGGCCAAACTTTGATCAATTCTGTCTATAACAGATGTCTTACATTCCATGTACAGTGTTGCTGAAGTACTCTGGGGGTGCTGAAATACACATAACTCAAGGTAGACCCTTGACTTGGCAGCTTGATGACATTGAAACTGGGATAGAACATGCTGATGATGTCACTGCTTCTGTCAGCTGACTAGACATCTTTATGGGCATCTACCCACAGCATCCTCATGGGCTTGACCACACAACCCCTCCTGGCTTGTGTGTGTTGTGGGGCTGCTTCACCCCGTGCTTCTGCTGACCCTCAACTGAGTCGTTGATTTCAAGAGGTTAATTTTATTCAGAGCAGCTCTTACACTGGCTTTTGAAGGCTTTTACAAGTGGCTTGCTTTAAAGTTTTTGCTCATGCACAATAGAAATGTAAATTTAGATATCTAAAGAGCTTGGCTCTGCAAAGGAGGGTGAAATCTCCAGCTTCCAAGTTCATTGAAGTTATTCCTCCCATTCTCACTGGAGGAATGGCTTTCAAATGAGAATAGCTCTTGCCCTTTTTATACAACTCAGTGGCCTGTCAATCCAGGTTCCTCATTATTTGCCACAGCGGTCAGTTAATGCTTAGAAATTTCTCCACAGATAAACTTTTGTTCTTTATTAGAATGTATTAATAATTGTTTCCTGGGAACTAAGCTGAGGTGTTCTGTAGGAGCTGTTGTAGGTGTACATCTGTTACATGGTGTTGGAGTTGCCCACCTCTGTTACTAGCACTGTGCCAGCGTCCCCATGGTAGCTCCAGTCTGATGTGGAAGACTTCACACTGAAATTGGGTTTGTGATTCTACATAGAGCCTTCCCAAAGTACTCAGCAATATTTGATGCTTTTTCATCCGGTGCTGACTTGACTTCTGTGGATGTTTCATTCTTGGTCAGCCATCTGCTACCAATGTCTTAGCGTTGACGTCCATTTTGATTGTCTCCTTAACTGGAGCATTTCCTTGGTCTGTTTTTTGGCACGTTGCTGCTGTTCTCCCATGAATTCACACCTGTGAGGTAGAGGAAGATTGGGATAACTGAGGCAAATCACTACAGAGGGTGCCTGGTCCCTCCTGAAACTTGCTTGGTGTAGGTTCCACAAGCTCTGATAAGTTTTCTCTGCAACAAATGTCTGCCTGCCTTAGTTTCACTTTCAGAATCACTCTCTTACGAAAGATCTTTTGCTAGATAAACAAGCAAGGTTGGTTTGCGTTGGATTTGTTACATCATTCAAATAATGGGCCAAGTAACAAGAAGTTTAAAAGTTAGGAAACAGTTAAAGTGAGTGTCAAGTTTTAACAATGCAGAGTAAAATGTGGGTTTCTCCTGTTAATCATTGTCAGGACTGCAAAAAGAGCAGGTACAAGGTTTTTAGTCTCCTTCCTGAATTAAAATAGCTGGAAACCTTTTTGTTTCTTAATATGTTAACTACAGAGGTGGGCAAAACAGATTTCTTAAGAGATTAACTTGTAAAGAATGTAACTATTAAATAATAGTTAATATTCTTATTATTCATTTATTATTTATAGTTTCTAAATGTTTTAATTCTTTCCCTTTGATGAGGAAAGAATCCAGGAATTTAAGCAGGTAGTCCACCTACATTGTACATATGGTGCAAACTGAAGTCACCAGTAATTCCTGGTCCTGTGGTGAGGTATTTACCACATAGACAAGTAAACCCCTCAGTTCTTCATTTATGAGATTCTAGAATTAGCTAAAATTAGATTAAATCTCATCAGTTATTTACTAGATCATTAAACAGTTATATTCTGTTACATCAGGGAGCTGTTTTTTCTTAAGCAGAGGAAATGTTTTAATGCCAAGAAGAAAAAAAATAGAGACTTGTGACAATTCCACAGAAATTTCACATGGTTTCCTACCCATGAGCAGTGTCTGGCTGAGTGACAGGTGGGTTTTGGTAGAGAAATCATACTTTTGCAGCAAAGGAGTACGTGTGTAATTGGAATTGTATATAATACAACTGCAAGTATTAGAAAAATAATTGGTGTTTTTGTAAGAAACAAAAATAAGAGTAGGGTTGGTTTAGTTTTGCTGTTTTGTTTTTTTCCTTGTCTTTTCAAGCCTGATGACCCTTCTTAGGAACAGTAACTACCAGAAAATAAAAGCTTAGATGCATTTAACTGCTAGTATTTAAAATTAAAAAAACCCTCTACTACTATGTTTTACTATAACAAAGGAATTCCATGCAAGAAAGAGTTGGCTTAATAAATACTAGTCCTTACTTTGCAAAATTTGCAAGACTTTGCTTTTTCCCTTTTACTCAGCTGACTGGTATTTGCTAACTGGAAGAAAAGCCTGGAGCCAGTAGATGTCATTGTGTACCCACCACGGGGAAGGGAGCTGCTCTGAAACTCTCCTAACCTACTGATCCTGGGGCTCCTCAGCAGGTTCCAGGCCTGATTGGCAGCACTTGCCCAGAAACCCTGCCCTTTGTCAACCTCTGTGACTGTCCTTCCTGGTTCTCCAGCAGGCTCATTACTCACCCCTCCTCCTGTATGTTCTGGAGATGTTCTTCCTCATCCATGCTCTGTAGAGATGCAGCTCAACAAGCAGCCAACACTGGCAGCTGAATTCTTCACTGTAGTTTCACTCTGTGGATATAGACTTGGGCTTCTTTTTTTTACATAACATAGCTCAGATACTGGAAAATGAATTTGATTTTGTTTTGGTTTTAAATTTTGTCAATTCTAAATCCTTTAATGCAGCTTGTTATTTCAGGAGTTTAAAAATGGGTCACAAAGGCCAGTGCTGGTGCTCTGTGCTGTTGGTTATTTGCTTTACAAATAAGTTCTCTTGTCGTGTACCAAACTCTGGGTGTTTGAAGGGTGAATGGTTTTTACTCAGTGTTCTCTTTGATTTTTGCAGCATCTGTCACATCTATTCTTGCTCCAGATACTGTTTTAATGTGTGTATATTCAATGTCTTGTCTGCACCTTCTGATTTACAGCCATGGAACTCATAGGCAGAATTGATATTTTGAAGCATTTCCTGCTACTGTGTCCTAAGCATGAACCATTGATAGCAGGTTTTTTGGTGGTTAAGGGATAGCATCAGTAAAACAAACCATCTTTGTTATTGTTTCAGTTTAATCTTTCGTAATTTATTTTTAGAACCATATTATTGTTACTATTAATCTTAATAATTTATACTTAATGCTGTGCATAAAGGAAAATCAAATGAAGGAAGCCTAATACTTAAAGAATGTTTTTCTTTTCCCAACAAGGATGTCTCAATTGTATGAATTTCCAGCCCAGTTCATCCATCAGACACGATTTTATGGACCTTCTGTTTTCTAAAGAGAGCCCTTCAGGGACTTCACTCCAGACTAAGCTACCCTAAGACCATTGGGGGGTACCTGACCAAGAGGGTGTGCTTCATTCTCCTCCTCTTTTTTTAGGTTGGGGAAATGAGTTTTGAATCTTTAGAGAAATGAAGCGATAACTAGGGCTGAATGTTGGCCAGAAGAGATGCTGTTTCTCATGAACTTCACCACCACAAAACTGCTGTTCACTTTGATCTTTGTGTTCCTGAGTATATTGCTACTCTGAATAGTCACTTTGGATTCCTGCATTACTTTGCTCTTTTTTAATAATGCTAGAATATGATCACATACCCGCGTTCCAGAGATGCTTGTATTTCTTCACAATCTTAACACCTTCCCCTAGGAGAGGAAAAAAACCCCAAAATTAAGAAAAGAAACCATCAAACTTTTCTTTCCCAAGGGGGAAGTTGAGCAGATCGCGATGATGAAGCCCAAGGGCCAGAGTGAGCAGGATGAAGGCATGCTGGAGTATTTGGAGGATTTAATAGGATCTGCACGGCTGAAGGACCCCATCCAAGCTCTCTGTCGCAGAGTAGAGATACTAAATGAACAGAGGGGAGAAAAGGTGAGCTTTGTTTGCATTAGAAATAAAAAAAACCCAGAAGCTTGCAGTTTTCATGTTTCTGTAGAAAAACAGGAGGTTTCAAATACAGAAAATTCACTGGCTTGAGCTGTGCAGATCTGCAGGACTTGCTCCATAATATTTGAGTTATGCATTGAGTTCTAAAAGTACTAAATATCAAACTACTTTTTACTTGATGTGTCCTTTGTAAATCCTAATACATCGCAGACTTTTTGTAAAGGCTGGGAAGGAAAACAACAGACATGTAGTTGCAGGAATTAACTTAAAAGGGGCAACTAGAGGTTAAAATATAGAAAATAATGTATGTGGATTGTCTATATGAACTCCTCTATTTCTCACCTGCATTCTTGATTCACCTGATCTGTTCCTAGCATCTGTAGGATCCCTTTTTAGTTTTAAACCCCAGTTTGAATTGCCCTAAAAAGACAGTCTCAGCTGTGGAAACGATGATTGGTTATTTCAGAAACACGTAGTGCTAAATTGCCTTGTAGAGGAGGGTAATTACTGAAGAGCATCCCTCCAGAGGACTCTATCTCACCAAGGGTCTGGGTTTTTTCTCCTCAGGGTTTGTTCTTCTGCAGCACAGCCAGTAAAGTCAGCCCTGACTCTCTTGTTTTGTTTAGTTAAACAGAGTTAAAATGGTGGAAAGAGAAAAGGATGCTTTGGAAGCAGACAAGAATAAAGCCATCGAGTTCCTCTGTTTGGAAAACAGAATGTTTAAAGAGAAGAATCGTATGTTTCAATACCATGTGTGAGTGTTCCTCTGAAGTTTTGGGTTGTGGTAGTGCGGGGGTTAAGCTCTGCTTCCACATCCCTAATTAGAAATATTTTGCATTTCTTAGCAGCTGTATCAGTCCTTCAAAATCAGTTGAATATTGTGTGGCTAGTGATTTGTTTCAAATAATGAAGTTAAAAATTTAAAAATAGAGCCCATTTTCACAAAAACCTGTAAATAAAACCCCAAAACAGCAACAAAAAGCCCACCAAATCATCCACAAGTACAAAGACTAACCCCAAAACCTGCTTGCCAGTTTTTTACAAAGCAAAGCTATCTGGCAAATGAATCTCTTACAGCTTTATACTTGAGAAATAGATAATTGAGAGATTTATTTAAAAATTAGAGATTTGTTTAAAATTTAAAGATTTATTTTAAATCTAAAGATTTATTTAAAGATATATTAAAAAATGTATTTGCATCTGAAGCGTCTAAGCTGTTCAGTTTCCTTGCTGATTTGTATCAAGAGTACTCAGTAGCAAATATTAGATTTTAGTACTTTACATAATCACTTTGTTACCCTTAAGATTGGAAATATATATTCTTTTTGAATGTCATCTTTATGGAGAAAAAGTGGAGTTTGGGGATTTGTTTTTTCTTAGCCATGACCTAAAGAAACAACTAAAAGACATAGAAATGCAGAAAGGAAAAATCAACGAGGAAGAAAAAGACCTTAGTGAGAAGAGCCGGAGGCTGGCAGATGACAAGAAAAGCAAGGGTAAAGCTTTGGAAAGCCTTGACAAGTAAGTTCTTTAGGTGTAGATTTGTAAGCTAAGGGTGCTGTGCTTTCTGTGTTCTGCATATGGAGTATCTCAGAAGCTGGGGGAGTCGTGTTGTGGGGGGGACACCTGAGAAAGCACAATATCCAACAGCTCTTTGGGAAGATGAGCACAGCTGCAGTTCTCAGTTCTTCCACCAAACCCATAAATTATCTGGTGAGCAGAAACATGTAGATCTAAACATTCCTTGGCATGGATTAAATGATCTATTGCACAAAAATAAATTTTAAAAAATTCTCACTAGTTTGATTTAATTCTGTGGCTGCTTCTCTTGGAGAAGGCTGGGTAATATTCATGCTTACAATAAGAAAACGTCTGGTTTTTGATGGATTTTAAAGGACTTGACTATAAAAAAATTGGGAGATGGAGGTTTTTAGATATACAGCCACAATACTTATGCACATAGATGTTGGGGATTGTTCTGTGGTGTCCTTCTCAATCTCTTCTGCATAAATTGTGTTTCCCTAAAACTGGTTTGTCTGGGTGCTAATCCCATCCAGCTGCAACATTCACCTTCTCATCCCCTGAGATCATAGCAAAGTTTTTTGTAAAAGACGTGAATTATTACTTCTATCAAAGAAAAAAAAATATTTCTGTTTAATGTTGCTTTGTTAGTCGATCTTTTTGTGATGAAACATCACTTCCCAGGGAAAATGCTGTGAACACAGAATGTACTGGATGTTGTTTTTCACCAAAACTGCATCATATTGATTTAAATTCTGTATGCTTACTTATTAAGCTCAGCTCTACTGCCTGGCTATGGAATAGATTATTCCTTCTTTTTTTTTTCCCTTTAGGAAACTCACTAACATTGAACGGTTCATAGAGCAAAATAAAGAAAAATTCACTCGGTTGGACTTGCAGGATGTTAAAGTAAGGGAAAACCTCAAACATAACAAAGGCAAGGCTAAAAAACTAGAGAAGCAACTTGAAAAGGACAAGGAAAAGGTAGTGTGGGCTGCAAGGCCAGAAGCTTTCCTGTTGCTTCTCTGCTCTGTTGGGAGCTCTTGTGGCTTGCAAAGCATCTTTTTACTGTGCTTGTTGAGGTTACAGGAATGTTACGTGTTCTCACAGTTACTACCTTCTCAAAACTTTCTATTTCCTGTTTCCCTAGTTCATTTAATGGATCTATTTTACCAAGTTGGTTGTTGCCAGTTACTAGAGATCTTAAGTTGGGCACTTTTAAGATTGGGCTGGACAAGGTGCTGGGCCGTCTGATCTAGACTGTGCTTTCCCAAGAGAGGTTGGTCCAGATGATCCTTGAGATCCCTTCCAACCTGGTATTCTATGATTAAATCACTCTTTGGATCACAAGTGGCCTTTTGACAGTAGGTATTTAAGAGTTAAGCCTTACGGTGATTCAGAGACTTGTGTTCTTCTGTGGAAAGCTGTGTTCTTTTA
Source organism: Brachypteracias leptosomus (assembly GCA_013401335.1). Lineage (NCBI taxonomy): Eukaryota > Metazoa > Chordata > Aves > Coraciiformes > Brachypteraciidae > Brachypteracias > Brachypteracias leptosomus. The sequence goes on along the minus strand of VYZX01017243.1, from coordinate 241,584 downwards.
CCTCCATGGCTTTGCTTCTCCCTGGGTGGGCTCCAGAACTGAACAAGCCTTGCAGATAAAATCCCAGCCTCCTGCTAGAGCCACAGTCAGTCTCATCCTGCAAAGACATGTGAGCTTCATTTAGGGTCCATGCTTCCTTTGAATTCCAAGTCATGCTTGAAAGGTGGGGCTTAAAGACAAGGAAAACTGTTTTGTTTTGATGGGAAAGTTAAATGTCTTTTTCTTGTGTAGGTAGAAGAGTTGAAAAAAGTACCTTTGAACAGTAACAAAGCTATCAGTGAAGCAACAGCTAAGAAGGAGCTTCTGGTAAAGGACAAAAAGAAGGAAGAAGAAAAGCTCCGGCACGTTTTGGATAAATTTAGGGAAGAAATACAAAAAATACAGGAAGAAAAACAGGTTGGGCCTGTCTTGCAATTGCACACTTACTGCTTTAACTGATGGACAGCTGTTATGAATGAAATGGTCACAAGATAGTTGTAAAATGCTCTTTTCTATCATAGATACACCGATTCTTGTGTTAGCTCAATGGGGCCAAACTGGGAAATTAATTTGGAATTTATAATGGTAGTTAAATTGTTCTCGTGAAGTTGTCTGCTCTTTAGAGTGAGCATGTGTCAAAGGTCTCTGCTTTTTATAGGGTCATCAAGTCTATCATTCATACATGTGCATCACCTAATTCTACACTCCATTATTTAGACATAATTTCATTTTCTCCCCTCAAAATATTTAAACCAATACCTTGCTCAAATAAAGAGATGTTGAAGTGGCATATTCTGAGCCTTTCACACAGCTCTGATCTGTCTTTGAATGAACAGACAACTGCTCTAACATTTAGTTATTGTTGACATGAGGTGTTTGATCCCAGAGCACCTGGAGGCTGGATGTTTATCCTGGAAATCTGGGGGATTATTTTCTGTACTGGAAAACATGGTTTCTCCATTTGATCTGTAATTTAACACAACGTGTAGGGCTCCTCCCAGCTTTAAGTTGAGAAAATGATACAAAGCTTTGCTGGAAATGTTCTGTGGTTAATTCCCTGATGTTCTTTATAATTAAGAAAACTGCTGTATTTCTTTTCCATACCGAATATGTTCATAAATTCAGAAAAAACCCTGTTCTTGGAGATAACTGTTTCCTGCTGGCAGGAGAGCTAGTAGAACATTTCCCCTCTGTCTCTCCCACAGTGTGATTGATGTAATAAACCCACTGTTGTCTGTTCCTAGATCTAACATGGTCCTTTTCTGCAGATCAAAGAGGAGGAGCTGCTGGAGTTCAGCAAAGAGGTGAATGAAGCACGTTCCAAGATGGACATAGCCCAGTCAGAGCTCGATATTTACCTGAGCCGCCACAACACTGCTGTGGCTCAGCTCAACCAGGCAAAGCAGGCTCTGGTGAATACCTCAGAAACCCTCAAGGAAAGGAAAGCTGCTATCAAAGATCTGGAAGTAAAATTACCCCAAGCAGAAAAGGAATTAAAGGAGGTGCGACTTGACTTTCATACATGAGTTCTTCGAGTTCCAATACAATGTTGTGACACGCAAAGCAAAGTTCCACTCTTCTTTTTAGCAATAATTGTGGTGAAAATAAATGAAAAGTTGTCTCAAAATAACATGTTAAAACTATATTCTAATACCCAGTTAACTGGTGAACTAACTAGTTGATTTCAAACTTATTTTGGGGTTAAGCAAATGTCCATATTAAGCACTGGTATTAAACCCCACAAGGGAATCAGTTTAAATATCAAAACAAGACATGTTAAAATGAATAAATGACTTTCTGAGCCTTTTTGAATTTCACTTCTTGCTCCTCTCTCATTCCCCAAAGAAATCAAATCCCACTGCCTCATCCTAAGCCAAACTGATGAATTTATAAGCTGTCCTGTTTGTATCACACTACACTAAATATTACCCCAAGTGTGTCCAAGTACCAGCCATTCTTCTGATAAATATTTGCTGCTGCTGCTGCTGCTTTTCCACGGCTGGTTTCACTTCCCACACAATCATGTATCTACAACTCACTGAACACAGTCATTAGGGTGAGCCTAAGCCAATGTCTGTCTTCTTACCCTCAGAAAGAGAATGAGCTGGAGAGGCTGGGAAGAGAAGAATCAAGTTCTAAGGGTCTTGTTCGAGATCTGCGGCAGAAAGTAGAAGAAGCCAAAAGTTCTTTAGCACTGAGTCGCAATCGAGGGAAAGTGCTGGAGGCTCTGCTCCGGGAGAGGAAATGTGGAAATATTCCAGGGCTCTATGGAAGGCTGGTAAATTTTAAATGGCTCTTCTATCATTCTCTGACTACACGTTTACATTTTAGAGGAGCAGGGTGATGTTTCTGTGACTGAGGAAAGGTGCCATTCCTCACTTCCCTGGCGCTGGGAATTTGGACAGCAGAGTTACAACACTTTCTGGTTTTTTTTTACTTCAAAATTCATAAAATTTGGGAATATCTTTGCTCTTTCTCCTTGTTTTCCTTGCATCCATGTCAAATCAAAAAGAACAATATTGTTTCAGAAGACCAAGAAAAGCCACGTTGTAGCAAAACATTGTTATCAGTTTGTTCCCACCAGTGTTGATTCCACCTCAGCTACAAATTTTCGAAACATTTAGGTCTTTATTTCCTTTTTTGTTTCTTAGTAGCACCAAACTGTGCCTATCAGTGCCAACCTGAAAGTTCTGCTCTTATATTCTGCAATTTTTTTTCTCCACCTGCTTGTCCAAGAAGTATCTCTGCTTCAGAAAAATCAGTTTATTTTATATATATCTCCTTAAAAGTGTGTAGAGATAGAATGAGAAGGCTGAAGCTCCAACAGCAGCAGAGCACTGTCTCCTACAGCTGGCCTGTATTTTGTCTCATGCTCTTATCACTTGCCACAGAGAGGAGTGTGAGGTTAAGCTGTTCCTGGATAACTCACAGTTGGCTGCACAGGCTGCTTTTATCTGCAGATGGACAAGAATTTTTCCAAGATGATGAATGCTCATTTTTCACATCTGTACAGAACAGCTCGTGGAGTATGTGGCTCACTGGGTCCTGCCCAGCTGAGAAGTGGTTAGAGCTGTGCTCTGGTTTTGTTAGGCCAGACTGCCTCATAAAAACACTGCAAAAGAGAGCTGGACATCAGCCTGCAGAAAATCAGCCAGTGCTACCACGTTGCTCTGCCAGAATCACCCCTTCTGAAGCTCTTTGAATGAATTTCTACTATGGGAACAAGTACATCAGAAATACATTCATAGCAGCATGCAGGAGAAGGTGTTATTTTACAAATCGTAATTAAGTTCTTTCACAAAAAAATATTTTAAAATTTATTTTCATCTCATTTCACTTTGCAAAAAGTTTTTGTCCTTTATTTCTTGACACAAAAGGTTGATGCCCAGCTAATCAGTGCATTTTTGCTTTCCTCCTGGCCCTCAATTCTTAGGGAGATTTGGGAGCTATTGATGAGGAGTATGATGTTGCTATCTCATCGTGCTGTGGTGCCTTGGACAACATTGTGGTCGATACCATTGACACTGCTCAGAAATGTGTGAATTTCTTGAAGGCCACAGGAATTGGAGTTGCCACATTTATAGCCCTAGATAAAGTAAGTACCAGCCCTGTGGTGAAGCAAATTGTTGATTTACCCTAATGTGCAGAGTGTTAATGATGTATATGTGCAATGTATTAATATGCATGTGCATAAATATATATTAAACAGTAATATATTATGCTGTATGAGTACAGGTAAAGCTAAAATACAAAATATAAAATATTTTAATAGGCTGTTGGTAGCTTAGAATATGTGACCAGCAAGCCCAGGGCAGGGATCGTCCCCCTGGACTGGGCACTGGGGAGGCCACACCTCAAATCCTGGGTCCAGTTTTGGACCAAGAAGGACCTTGAGGGGCTGGAGTGTGTCCAGAGAAGGGCAACAAAGCTGGGGAAGAGTCTAGAGCACAAGTGTGGTGAGGAGCAGCTGAAGGGAGCTGGGGGTGTTGAGCCTGGAGAAAAGGAGGCTCAGGGGAGACCTTCTGACTCTGTACAACTCCCTGCGAGGAGGTTGGAGCCAGGTGGGGTCGGGCTCTTCTCCCACAGAACAAGTGATAGGACAAGAGGAAATGGCCTCAGGTTGCACCAGGGGAAGTTTAGGTTGGATATTAGGAAAGATTTCTTCTCTGAAAGGGTTGTGAAGGGCTGTCCCAGGCTGCCCAGGGCAGTGGTGGAGTCCCCATCCCTGGAGGGGTTTCCAAGCCATGGAGATGTGGTGCTGAGGGCCATGGGTTAGTGGTGATCTGGCAGTGCTGGGGGGAATGGTTGGACTTGATCTGAAAGATCTTTTCCAATCAAAACAATTCTCTGATTCTATTCTGTGATGTTCTACCAGCAAATGATGTTTGCTTAGATTTACAAGGCTTTTTAGATATCTCTACATGTACAAAAATGTTTTGTGTGTCTTTTATATTTTTAGATTTAGATTTTTTAACAAAATTGCAAACTTTTGAATTCAAGTAATCTAGAAAACTACAAAAGAGAACGAGGAGTTATCAGTGAGTTTCTAATGATACTGGAGCTAAGCAGAGATCCCCAAGGACAGAAGCTTTACTGTTAATTGCAGCATGATCGCAGTTACTTTAAAGCCTTCACATACCTTGGACTAACAACATGACCTCCATTTATCCTAAGGAATCTCTCACTAATCTGTTTACTCTTGTTGATGTAGATGGTCGTGTGGGAAAAAAGAACCCAGAAGATCCCAACCCCCAACAACACTCCTCGGCTGTTTGATCTGGTGAAAGTGGAGGATGAGAAGGTTCGCCTGGCGTTCTACTTCGCGTTGCGGGACACCCTAGTAGCCAAGACCTTGGAAGAAGCTACTCAAGTAGCTTTCCAAAAAGATCAACGGTGGAGGGTGGTCACGCTGCAGGGACAGATCATTGAGCAGTCAGGTACTGAAGTGCAACCTCATAGCTGTAGTTTAAGCACTTTGTGGATGATATCAAAGCATGCTTAGCTCCCTGACTCCTTTTTGTGTCTTTTAGGAACAATGACTGGTGGAGGGGGTACAGTAATGAAGGGCAGAATGGGTTCCTCGGTCGTGATGGATGTTTCAGAAGAAGAGGTTAGTAGAGCATCTTAATGAAAAGTTTTGCCAAAGTCCTTTGTGTTTTGGCAGTTCTAACACACTGAAGTGCTGGGGCCTGGGCTGTGGGCCCTGAGTTGGAATTGACCTATGGATGAGTCACAACCCAGCAACATGTCTTGTACCCCAAGTGGTTCCCCAAGGCCCCAGAGACAGAACCTGACCCAGCTGTGTGAAGGCCCCAACTGCCCCCAGGTGGTCATGGTTGGGGTGGTGGGCGAGGCCAGAGATACATTAACCAGGAACCAACCAGTCTGGGAGAAGAAACAAGCAGCCAATTAGTTTGAAGAGAGTTCCTGCTGGGGTCACTTGCTGAGCTCTCTCTCAGTGCTGTGTTCCCCTTTGGCTGATTCAGGATGGAGAAGAGCAAACAGCTGAAGAATAAAAGATGAAGTTATGCTGAGGGGATTTGGCTTAGTTTGGTGTTGGCCTGAGGAAGAAGAGAGCTGGCAGCACACACACATGTGCTTTTAAAGCAGCATGAGTAATTAACAATCTGTGCTGTCAGACACATCATAGATGATTTAAAGTTCACAGGGTGTGTGGCTCTGAAGTGCGCTGTTCACAGCCCAGCTATCACATGCCTATCGTGATCACATCAAAGTGTTATCATGTCTATCAAGAGATGGGCTCCCCAGTGTGACTGGCAAGTGAACCCTGGCTCCTGACATCAGTCCCCTACAGGAGAGCCAACTTCTGTCTTAGGAATGAGAGCTCTAAGCAGACACAAGGCTGGAATATTTCCTTACCACTAAGGACACAGAAACAGTTAGTGGGTTTAGGTGGAAATACTTTCAAATTGGAGAACTTCAAAATTCAACTAAACTTCAAGGCTCTCTCTGATTTCTCTGCTGGAGGAGACAACACCATCCCCACCTTTGCTGTTGTTGCTGATGTTTCTGTACTTCTTGGTTTTACCACTGAGCGGTTAAAAAAAATGTAACTGTTCTTATCGCCTTCACCCAGCCTGAAAAACAGGATTGTACTGGCTGAGAAGGGATAAAATCCTGCAAACCCTGGAGAGTTGGACACACAGCTCTTGTTTTTGTCAAGGCTATTCAGATAGTGCTGTACTTGTAGGGAACTAAGGAACCAGCCTCCTGGACGGAGTGCTGCTGCCTTGAAAGGGTCAAGAAATGCACACAACAGCTTGTATTTAGGCCTTACCAGTCAAGGGGCTTCACTATTTCCTGTGTTCACACTTCAGATTTATTCATCCTTTGTTCTCTCAGGCTTTAGTAGCTGTAGCTTAATTTCCCCATTTTTAAGGGTTTTGGCTCTGTACCTGTGGACACCTCCAGGTATAACAAGAATATCCATGTCCCTTAGTTCTCTGTAGGTAAAAACTAAATGGGCCACGCTCTGAATGACTCCTTCTGCTCTCACAGGTGAGCTGACCAGGGACTACGAACAAAAGCATCTTGTCCTAACACCAGATTACCACAGAAACCATCCAGCATCAAATCTTTAGTGAAAATTGCTTCTAGCTTCTGCTTGTGTAGTTTTGGGGTTCTGCCCTAAGCCTTTCAATCTTAGTCTGGTTTTACTTCCTTAAAGCAATTCTCTGTTATAAGCTATTCTGAGAGGGATTCTTCAGGTTGCTTTTTCTCATGCTTGCTCCTCATTTTTCACTATTCTAATTGATCTTCTTGGCAGTCATCCTCCACATCCTGTCCAGCTACAGCAAGTTGTCACGTTTGTACTTGAAGGGAACTTTTAAGAGATCATGACTGTGGAGACCTGGGTGAGACTTGCTTTGTTCAGAGATGGGGACACTAGGCCAATGACCAGCTTTCCTTTCTGTGTAGGTCACTAAAATGGAATCTAGGCTGCAGAAGGATGCTAAAAGAGTAGCAGAGTGTGAAGAAGAGAAGTTGCAGCTTGAACAAGTCATAAGAAAACTGCAGCGAGATGTCTGGGAGATGAGAAATACTTTAGAAAAGTACAGAGCAAGTATCCAGGTGAGTGGGTTTATTACTGAGGCACCATCTCAATGTGTGCAGGGTGGGGGATAACTTCTCAGCCTCAGCTCAAGAGTCCTTCTGACTGTCAGGGATCTTTTTAAAGCTCAGCTTCTAACACCTTTATGTTTTCCATAGAATTTATCTGACCAAGAAATTAATCTAAAAACCCAAGTTAAAGAACTTGAAGCAAATGTAACTGCTGCTGCTCCGGATAAAAACAAACAGGAGGAGTTGGAAAAAGTCCATAACGGTTATAAAAAAGGTACATTTTGTGGTGAGGGGATTAGAGATGAAAATTGTGGACATGTTCTTTCACTAGCACAGGAATGAAGGGTTATGGCTTCCCTCCCATCACCAGTGTGCTCCCATACCTAGGTTTGGAACCTCTTTGCTTCTAAGGTGGGGGTAAAAAGTCCTTCTAGAGATTAGAGAGCGAATCCCCTTTTTTTTCTTGCAGTTGCTCAAGTTCATGTTTCAGTCAAGCTAAAGTAAATAATGTTAGTATTTTTTGTTGATTCAGTTAGATTTTTATGCCTGTATTACATACAGATTAACCAGGAACTTTGTTTAATTGGGGGGAAGGATTGTTAATGTGGAGCTAATGATATTAAAGTCAGTGAAGGTTTTTGCTGTGCCCTAACTGGACTATTCCAATTCTAAGATGACACCCTGTGTTCAGTGGTGGGCACATTGTACCCTTGTTCTTCTTGTGAAAGGTGCTCACCTTGGAGCACTCAAATAAGGAATCAGAAGCTGAGTAAAGTAAACCTTTGTCTGCTTCTTAGTTCTGGCTCAGAGGATAATGTGAGCATGGTAAAACACAATTCCCTTCCTCCACAGCTCTGCTTTTAGGAGAGAGAACTGGTTTTGTTGAGGTTTAAGTAACTAAGGAAGGAGACTGATCCACCTTGAAGGGAGAGTTGGCTGTTGTGGTACTTGGCACGTGGAGTAACTACAGAATAGCGTGGGCTGCTGAGCAACAGTTGGTGCCATTTCTTACCATTTAACCCCTTGGAGCATCTTCCTGTTAAATAAATGCAATGAATGAGCTTGGAGCAGCTTCTTATGTTCTGTCTTGTGTATTTAAGTGCTCTATGGACATTCTGATGGCACAGTGACCTTAACTCCATTTTTTGTACCCACAGATTATGAATGTGCTGCAGAGAAAGCTGGTAAAATAGAAAGTGAAGTGAAGCGACTGCATAACCTCATCCTGGACATCAATAACAACAAAATCAAAGCAGAACAAGAGAAAATCAATAAAATTGACAAAGAAATAGATGAGTGTATATCAGCCATTACCAAGGCCCAAGTGGCCATCAAGTCTGCAGACAGGTACAGCTGGCACCAGTGTGCTCCCTGGTGGAGCTCTGGGCTGGGATGGTCTGTTCCTGTGTTTGGGCACAGCTGGACCTTTCTGAGGGGATTCGTCCAGCTAGAGGAGAGGGGTTTCACCTCTTCCTGGCTAAACTGGAGGAAGAAGGCTGTCACCTTTTCCTCTAAACTGATTTACTTCAAACTGAGACTGGTTCTTAATTAAGAACCGTAATCTTTGTTAATTAGTGTGCTGCACAGGGGCAAAGGATCAGTGACCTGACCAAGGACAGTCACACCAGCCTTCAGTGGCATCAGTGCCTGCAGGACACTTAAATAGTCTGAATAGCTAAAAACCCCATGATCTGAAAATGCAGATTTCCAATTGCATGGCTAATAGTCAATGTTGCTTGTGTTGAGGAGATAAAGAGAAATAAAATTGATTTTGGTTTCTAATAGGCAGCTTAAAAGTCACGTTTAATTTTTCTGCTAATATTCAATGAAGTATTTCAGGATAAAGAGTCAAAATAGCACTTGATGGCCATGCAGTGGAGCAGTTCAAATCTGAAGGGACTAATTTTATTATGAGGTATGTCAGGAAATAAAAGGTGGTGTGTTTTTTATGTTAGCTTAACAACACACAATGAATACTCAGAACAAATGACAAAACTGCCCTGAAAGGACAAGTTAAGTCATTTAATGAGGTTCATCTGCTTATGTTTAAGGAAGACAACTTTGTTTTACTCGGCTGGCTCAGGAGGGTGAGAGTTTGTGCATAAATCAGCACCTCCTGCTCAGTTGTCAGTAGCTGTTGAATGGTCTTTATGGGTAAGATTGTGTTTCTAGAGTATCCTACATCATCTCTGCTCTTGTGTGAGGTATTCAAACATCTCTGTACCTGTTCAGAAACCTGAAAAAGTCTGAGGCGTCTCTTCTTTGTACGGAGAAGGAAATAGAAGAGACTGAGAAAGAAATTAAGCAGTTGACAGAAGAGCTGACTATGCTAGAAAACCAAGCTACCGAGGTTCTGAATGAACGCAGGGAAGCTGAGGTGAGTGCTGGGACAATTCAGGGTGTTTCTTCATGGAGGAAATAAATTTTAGATAATAGTTGTGCCAGAGTCCTGCCACTTAAGCCTCAGACCTGACAATGCTGGTCTAAAGTATCTAGGTTTTTTCCCCAGTTACTCTACCCCTCATCCTCCAGAAATTCACAGAGGGAACCCGGAAATCTATCGACCCAATTTTCTGAACCTGAGAAAAAACTTAAACCAAATTTCCCAAAGAAATCAGTGTTTTTAAAACTTGCTTAAAAATAGACCTATTTCTTTTTCCGGTTATTATAGATTCATAGAATGGGTTGGGTTGGAAGGGCTCTCAAAGCTCATGTAGTTCCAACCCCCCTGCCAAGGCAGGGACACCTCCCACAAGACCAGGTTGCTCAAAGCCCCATCCACCCTGGCCTCCTCCAGGGATGGGGAGGACTTTACGTGGGACTTTAGTTTCCAGTCTAGATTTGTGTATGAGAGAGTGAAAACAACCAGGATGGCTGCAGCACTTCCAGATAAAGCTGGTTCTTTGAGACTGTCTTTCTCCAAAACAGCCTTTTAGCTAAAAACATCTGAGCATAGAACTCGTTTGATCCAGATCTGGAAGGAAAATATAAACTGCAGCATATTTTCAGTCATTGCAAACTTCAGGGACCTGGTTAATCTAAAACCAGGAGTATCTGTTGAAATCAACATGTAGGATTGTGGAGATGAAGCTGTCAATAATAGAGTGAAAACAAATCTATCACCTGAGAAGGTGGAAAGAATTTTGTTGAATGCCCTTTTTTGTGTCATTTCTGTTCAGGAAACCTTGCCAGCAGTTCAGGAGGAGCGTCATGGTTTGCTCCAGGAGATTGCAGCTATTAAAGATGCTGAGTTTGCCCTTCAGGAGGAAGCTCTTAATCTGAAGCTGAAAATTGAACAAGTTGACAGTCATATTGCTGCACACCAGTCAAAGATCAAACACTGGCAAAAAGAGGTGGGGAAATGGTTTCATTCCTAAAACTTGAACTATGAGATTTCAAAAGGTTCGTATGTTGACAAGCTAATCTAGGAGAAAATTCCTATTCAGCTCACAGTTTAGGGGTGTTTATGCTATAAAAAATAAGACCATTCAGTCTTTCTGGTTTATGTGCTAAGTTACAGGTGAGTTATGAATTAAATGGGTTAGCTTCTAGCTTTTCAAGTGAATTTGAAAGAATGGTGGGGTAATTACTACTCATACACAGTGTGATGTCAGTTATTAAGAGCAATAAAGGAAAAATATGCAGGCCACCCAGGAGACTGTGCCCAAGTATCCTCTCTCTGTCTGTTAAAAACATAGCAGAAGGGGGGGGATCCTTGCAGGTGAGAGAAGCCAAGAGGAGTGACCCAGCTCATTGAATAAATCTGAGCTAGCAGGAGCAAGCTCCATCACAGCCTGGATGATGTATTTGATTTTCAGGAACAGGGTAATAGGACAAAAGGATATTTGCTGTCTTTTTCACATCTGATTTTTAAAGGGAGTTACGTGAAGAATTTTTGAATGTTTTGAGAGTGGAAGCAGAAAATGTTTATGGTAGAAATACATTCATGTGAGAATTTGTGTGATCTTTAAAGCTCTAGTAATGATTTTTTAATTTTAGATCTCAAAAATATCACTGCACACCATAGAAGAAGATAAGCCCCCTGAAGAACTCCCAGTGCTAAGTCAAGAAGAGCTCGAGGCTATCAAGGACCCCAATGTCATCACAAATCAGATAGCTCTCCTGGAAGCCCAGTGTCAAGAAATGAAACCCAACCTTGGTGCTATTGCAGAATACAGGAGGAAGGTGAGATTAGTTACCACCGAGGAGTAGTGGGACTGGTGGTTTTGACCTGTCAGTGTGATAATACAGGTCACCCCTCAGCAAATGGTGGGGAAAACAGTTTAAAATCTTAAATGAAGGAGCCAGCTTGTTTAACTGTACGCTTGTTGCTTGCTTTCTACAGGAAGAGCTGTACCTGAAACGTGTGGCTGAGCTGGACAGCATCACCACTGAGAGAAACAACTTCAGACAAGCTCTGGAAGACCTTCGGAAACAAAGGCTGAATGAGTTTATGGCAGGATTTAATGTAATAACAAACAAACTCAAGGAAAACTACCAGATGCTCACTCTGGGAGGGGATGCCGAGTTGGAGCTTGTGGACAGCCTGGACCCTTTCTCTGAGGGGGTTGTGCTCAGGTTGGTCAAAAGACTTTGTATTCATTACTAGAGTAGAGAAGCACTTGAGAAAGATTATTAAAGAGCAGTTCTTACATGTTAAAGTCCTACAGAGAACAGCAAAGTGCTGTGGGAGTTGGGTCCAGGCAGGCACCCACTGTGCATGGCCCCAGGGAGCTGCTTCTCAGGGAACAGAACTGATCCTGTTCATGCCCTCCGATGTGGAGGACTAAGAGTATCAAGCAGCTCAGCTGTGGTTTCAGTCCAGCTTTGGGTCTTCCAGGAATTTCCCCCTCTCGTGACTTGCTTTGCACCACAATGTATTTATTTTAATCAGGAACAGAGCTAAGTTACAAACTCTTCATTTGTTTCAGTGTGCGGCCTCCAAAGAAAAGCTGGAAGAAGATATTTAACTTATCGGGAGGAGAGAAGACTCTCAGTTCCCTGGCCCTGGTTTTCGCTCTTCATCATTACAAGCCCACACCACTTTATTTTATGGATGAGATTGATGCAGCACTTGACTTCAGAAATGTCTCGATTGTAGCATTTTACATATATGTGAGTATTCAGTGGTAGCTACTCCAGTGTAATTTTTCTAAGATATTTTCTCCCCTGTCAGGAAAGACAGATTCTGTCCAGAGTTAAAATTCTGAGATGATTAAGCGGGAACTAGGTACTCAGCAGATTTCCTGATGCTTTCTCCTTAGCTTTTGATGTATTCTTTAGTTCCTCAAATCCAGTGTTCATACAGGAGCAGAGTGTTTTGAGTTCCATGGACTAACACACGTAACTTCTGTTTCAGGAGCAAACCAAGAATGCCCAGTTCATCATCATCTCCCTGCGCAACAACATGTTTGAGATGGCAGACAGATTAATTGGGATTTTTAAGACGCGCAACACCACCAATAGTGCGGCAATAAACCCCAAGGTTATTGCTGGCAAAGCAACGGATGACTTGGCGGTCCCGGTGGCACCACAGCTTGGGAACGGGGGGATTTGAATGCCTGTTGCTTCAGTGTTTGTTTGTAATAAAGCTATTAAATTACTTTGAAATGTTATCAGTGTCCTGTAACATTTGATTGTATGAGTTCCATCAACTGAACTCATACACAATACACTGTCTATGTATGTAATAAGGATGGTGTGCGTAGCGTGGCAGGGTCTGCCCATGGGCCACCTGTAGCCATTTCGTAACAACTCACTCTGGTTTAGAAAGCTGCTTCTCAGTCGTTTTCCTCTTTCTTCCCTCTCAGACCTCGGGGTTTCTTAACACAGTAATTACCCTCAGTTGGCTCCTACCATGGCTCCCCCAAGGCTACACTGTTCCCAGGGCAAGGTGAGGTCAGGCGGACCTGTACCCTATGCCTGTTGCTCACCTGGCTGTCACAGACTGCTCTCCGTTGCCACCGACTGCTCTCCGTTGCCACCAGCCTCCTGTCACCACTTCCATGTACAGCTTTTGCTTTGAATCCCCTTTTTCTGTGTACTTTCAAGTCACTAGTGCTGCTCCCTGAGCTAGAAGTGCTGCTGTCTACTGCTGGTGCTTCCTGAAAAAAAAAAAGCCAAACAAAAAGCTCAATTTTGCCTTCTTGGTGTTCAGGCAAGGAGGCCAGGTGGAAAAGCAGAGCCCAGCTCTGTGCTTTTAGCCCCTGCTGCCACTGCCAGCTCTGGCTGTTTCCACACTGAGCACGCTCCACAAAACCTGAGGTAGTTCATCCTGCTTTTGTTGCCATTGACCCCACACATCCAGCACTCAACGCTGTTCAACTGGCCCAAACCTCATGAGGGCCGGGGGAGCTGATGGGGGAAGCTCAAGGGGAGGTGCTGTAATAATTTGCTGCAAAGCACAGAAAGATGCTTTCAATGGAATGTTAAGGTTATATCAAACACTGACAAGTGAAACTACATGGAATAAAATGAGTGCCACTAAAGAGAACCTTCTTAATGTTAAAAATAAATAAATTAAATGGGGCACTGAGAAGAAAATGAGGGAGTACCACAGGAAAGACCCACTCCTGCTTTAGGAGACTTATTCACCAGTGTCAGCACTACTCAGGATCAGAGTTAACAAAATCAAGGTGTAAAGCTGCTGTAAGAATAACCTTTATTTGTACGCAAATTTATTAAAAGATATAGTGCATTAAAAGAATAAGTACTAAACGTTTCAATCAGTGGTAAAGGCATTATATAAATCCCTCATCTGGAAAAATAAAACTCTCTGTATGTTTTAAAAAGGCAGGAAAATAAAAAGACAGGGAGGCAAGTCAAAAACACAGCCTCAGGTGGCAGTGAACAGATAGCACCAGGTTTGGGGACACATCCATGCCAAATGACAGGCTTCAAGGAGGACTTAGAACACAAATTACCCATTTTGCTGGAAAATAAATAAAACAGCATTTACCCAGTCTCAGAACACACCTAAACACCACTTTAAAACCAGTGGTATTCCTGGGATTTGCCTTTGTAACTGATTAAAATGCATGTACAATCCAGGAGCTGCTGCCACCCCGCAAGCCCTGGCCCCAACCACAGCCACATGCCAACACACAGACCACTGAGCTGCACAGGAGCTGCCTGGCTGGATTCGGTGCTTTGTCAGCAATATTAGGATATCAACAGCAACAGAATCATCAGTTAGGCTTGAGGGCTGTGCCAGCATCGCGTCCGAGCGACCTCGTTCTCAGCTATCACTAAAGTCTGGAAGCAATGGGTTCTTTGCAGGACACCAGTAGCATCTGCTGGTAGCAATGGGCAAGCTTTGGTTTGCACAGGTGTTTAAAATAACCAGGAGTTAGAGGCTCCCCTCAGAATTCAACCACTAATTAAAAATCTATTTAAAACCAGCAGGTAGCCCAGGAACACTGCTGGGATCTGCTATCACCTGGATCAAACACACACAGACGTGGCAGTTACTCGGTCTGGGAGGTGGCGTATTGGAAGCTCACCTGAGTTCTGCTGCTGTGGCTGCACCTCTCCAAGGCTGTCCCTGTACTTGCTGCCACCAGCCTGTCAGTAATGGGATGCCACAACAGGCTTCCATTGGGAATTTCACTCCAGAGCACAGGTTAGATGGGAGCAGCTCATCAGGAGTGCCCAGTGCTAGCAATGGTTTGATTGCAGAATAAAATGCTGTCACGTCTCTGCTACACCAGGTAAAGAGCTCTGCTATTTGTGCTGAAAAGCTGAATGTAAATTTATGTTTGGTATCAAGTTGTTTCATGAGCTCTCTACAACATCTGAAGTCCTTGTACCACTGACTTCAACAGGAGTTTTGCTACTTTCTACACTGTCCATTTTCACTACTACTAACTAAATGATTCAGTGGAAAGTCAGAGCTGGTTTGAGCAGCAGCAAGAGCTCCTGGCCAGGCCCAACAAACACCTGCTCTGGGCACTGAGAACTCCAAGTGGTTTTCCACCAGAACTCCTGCAGACACTGCTGTGATGCACAGAGAACCATTTGAAAGACAGTTGTTCTACACAGGTTGGGGAAAAAAAAAAAAAAAATGAAATCATGTCATCCATAGGTAACCAGAAGCAAACCAAATGGAGGCCAGGGCCAGGCAAACATGTTTCAAGGACTTTGGTTAAAATATGTTCAGAGTGGCCAGTAAAACAAGATTAGTGTTTTACCTACACCAGACCTCGTGACTGTGCAGGACTCACCCATCTGCAGTTCTTTTAAAATCACTACAACATGAAAGGTTATTTAAAAAAACAATTTAAAAATCTGTTACCCGAAGACTGTAGATGCATAAGGAGTTTTTAGATGACAACCTGTGAGCTGTCACTTTCTTAGGTAGACATTGTTTCTGACCAGCTTCTCACCCAAACAACTCCCTCCCAACCAACCGTGCCAAGTGAGCACTAGTGGAAGCCCTTTTGTTTTTTTTTTTAAATCTCAGTTAACTAAGAGTTAGTGAAGAGGAAATCCATACAACGCAGAGAAAGGAGAGATGTGGAAATAGAAAGGAAAAGTGTAGAGCTTTAACAGAGCTATCTTTTAAGTTGAAATTAGAAAAAAAAAGTCCTGTGGATTTTACATCAACTTTTATCTAATCATTGGAATACTCAAAGAGAAACACTCCCCAAAAACTCCATCAGTAAATTAAACCTGTGGCACAGGACATCCACTGCATCCTGCAAACAGGTGTTGAAATCTTCATAAACAGGCAGGAGGAATTCTGAGACACAAGCAAGAGTAGCTTCAATCATAGCTGAGGACACGGGTTTGAGGAAGGAGAGCACAGTCACCACCACTAATCCAGAAAGCAGCAGGACTGCCATGACATCTACAGCCTGGAGCATCTCTCTACATTCTCTTCCTTCCCTGCCACCACCTTTGATGCAGAGCTTCCTTTTGGGGATCAGTTTTATTTTTGGGACAAGGATCTTGTTGATGTGACCGATTTGGGTTTTAGACCACACTTCTTTCAGCAGGTACGCGACCCTCGGCTGAACCTCCATAGGTTTCACAACCGGCAGTGGTTTCTCTTTCAAAGCCCTGATCCGTTGCTGCAGATCATCCACCTTCTCCAGAAAAATGAGCGGGGACTCCTCTTTTTGAAGGTCTGTATTCAGTGACATTAACTGAAGCTGTTCTTCCCTTATTTTTTTCAAATTCTCAATGAGAGGCTCATACTCTTCCAGGATGTGTGCATCAATTTCATCCAGCGCAGTCAGCAGAGCCTGTTTTTTGCTCTCCAAGGTATCACTAAATTTCTTAAAATACTGTACTACTGCTCTTTTGTCATCCTGAATAACACCTTCATACTGGGACTTCTGCTCCTTCAGCTTCTCAAGCAGCAAACACACATCAGTCCAGTATTTATCAGTCAGCTGCTCAATAAGTTTCCCGGAAGCCTTCTTTTCTTTTACGTAGGCACTCTGAATGTTGTCGATGGGGTGACCCTTGTGTTCCCCCATTGTGAGGCAGTGGCCACACACCAACTTTCTATCCAGCAGGCAGTAAACATTCAGGGGCTGCCCATGGTGCTCACTGCAGGTCGTGACATGAGTGTGACCTTCCTGTTGGTATTTCTCAATGATTGATTTCAAGGCAAAGTTGACCGGCAGCGATTCGGCACCAGAAATTTCAATGGCTCTCCTGCAGTTGGGACACTTGAGGGGCTGTCTCAAGGGTCTCCACAAGGAACCATTGCTGGACAGCTGAAGAACACCTTCCACACAAGCCTTACAAAATGTGTGGGAACAAGGTAGGACACGTGGGTCTTCAAACAGGCTATAGCAGATGGAACACGTCAACTCTTCCTCCAAGTGCTGCAGGGACTACAAGAGGAAAGCAGAGAAGAGGAGTTAATGTCTCCTTACAATCAACTCATTTTAAATGATTTTATTAAAGCAAGTGCTTCAACATAACATCTAATGATGTAACCTAGACTACACTGGCAGTTGATTGCTAGGGGAGGAGAGACAAAGAGAGAAAAAAAAAAAGTCAGCAATGGTTCAAAGATTTCAGCAATTTATGGTCTAAGTGACCAGAGAGTGCTCACCCCTACCCCACCTCTGCCTTAAAAAGCAAGAAAACACCAATACACAACTAGCTATTTTTCACAGTGTGAAACACTGGAAGAGAGTGAAAGAAATCAGTACTAAATGACTTAAGAATTATGAAAATTTTCTCCTGCTATGAGTATCATTTTCAACTTAAGAACAGAACAAGTATAGAAACTTTTTTCCTCCCCTAACTTTTTCCAGACATTACTTCTGTAATATAAAGACTCTAAATTAGAGTATTACAAAGTCAAAATTTACTGAAAGCCCTCTCTAGGTTCTGGCACAAGCGAGAGATCAGCTGAGTAGTTCTTTAACACAATCCCACTGCCAGTAACTAGACTCGTGGTGTTATTCCTGGGTCACTTTCAGGCACAAAACTAAACCCCTAACTTCTGGGTTTTATTCCCTGCAACACTGCCTTGTTTCTCTTTGCCAGCTCAGTAACATCACACTGTAAAATCACAAATAACAACAATAACTCTGAAACCAGTTTTCAGAATAGATCACAATTCTGTTAAAAAACAAGGAAATTAGTCTGAACTTTCCTGAACTTTGTGTCACCTCTTCCCGCCCACTTCATCACTTCCAGGCGAATCTCTGGATTTTTTGCTACACAGCAAAAAAGAAATTCTCCAAGTGCTTAGTGGCAAAGCCTCTTGATTTAGGGTCTAACTCAGTAACTCTTCTTTGAGAAGAAAACCTTAAATTGCATTTGGAATCACGAGAATCACAAAGGATTAAATTCATCACTAAGGAGCAACTTGCAATAACTGAACAAAGCAGCATTGCTCCTGCACAAGTCACAGAGCTAACCTGATAGAAGTCAGGAGCTAAATACTCTGACTCTGGTTCCTTGAGAGTTAAACCTGCTCCAAACAGAGAGACCTGTTCTGGTCGTACAGAAATAAGCCTGGCTTATCACATTTCACTGAGACAGGCTGGTACACCCAAAAGCAAAAGTGTTCAGCTCTGCAAGGCTCATCTGGCTCTTTTGCCTTGTAAAACCAGACTGAATAATAGCAATAATTATAATAAAAATCCAGTGGCCACCATCACCCAAAACGTCCAGTTCAATTCCAGGAGATATTTGTATGTTATTGAGTAATGCAACTGGAGATTGCAAACACATTTTGATTAATTCAGCTCAAAAAAAAAAGGGGGATGTTCAGTCCCTATTCCTACCATGGCTACTACAGCACTATCATTATTGCAGATTTTTACACAGTTTTTTTCTTTTATGACCTGAAAGGAGATGAAGACAGCCGTGAAGTCTGTCTAGTCTCTCCATCACAGTGATCTGAAGGTTCCTTTCTGTACATCCTCCACTGGCTTGTCTGCTACTATGAGCAGCTTATACAAGTTACCACATTAAAAAACCCTAAATATACTGCTCTATCATCTCCATACTCATATTCTGCTGCTGAGACTCATCCTCCACCCCTTATCTCTTGAACCCTGTCAAAGCTTCTGACCTCGAGCATTCCTTTGTCTCTCAGTATTTGGCAGTGGAACAAGAAGGAAGATAACACCTTTACCTTTCACCTGCAGAGCTTCTTGCTTGCTGGAGACCCTCTGCCAGCTCCTACACACAATTCAGCAACTAGTAATCAGCTGGTGGGGGTTGGAAGGGACCTCTGGAGATCATCTAACCCAATCACCTGCTCCAGTTGGTCACCCAGAGCAGGGTGCCCAGCATCGTGTCCAGGCCCCTTTGGAATCTCTCCAGAGAAGGGAGACTCCACAACCTCTCTGGGCAGCCTGGGCCAGGCTGCAATACCCTCACACCAAACAAGTTTTACCCCCTGTACAGATAGAAACTCCTGGGTTCCAGTTGGTGCCCGTTGCCCCTTGTCCTGTCACTGGGTACCACTGACAAGAGTCCGGCCTCATCTCTCGCCCGCCATCATTTAGATATCGATCAGATCCCCAGTGACGAGAAGCATGCCCGTATTAATGACTAGAAAAAGGGACCAACACTAACCCCAACAACTCGCTACGATTCCACAGACAGAAACCGCTAAAAACGACGGGAATCGCGCTCGGGAACGTGCCCTGAAGACAAAGATGGCTGCTGGCGCCTCAGGCGGGAGGAGCGAGGACC
The DNA here is from genome assembly GCA_013401335.1 of Brachypteracias leptosomus. Taxonomy (NCBI): domain Eukaryota; kingdom Metazoa; phylum Chordata; class Aves; order Coraciiformes; family Brachypteraciidae; genus Brachypteracias; species Brachypteracias leptosomus. Next base: position 222,348 of record VYZX01017243.1, on the reverse strand, counting down.
CGGCTCCGCTACCAGAGGCCGCTTCACCTCCCGGCGGGCCGAGCCCTCACAACGCCGGAGAACAACCGGGGCGCAGGGGGCCAGGCCCACCCCGGGACCTACCATGGCTGTCGGTACGGCGCTGCTCTGCTCTGCCGAGGGGAACCGGGCGAGCTCTGCTCTGCCCTGGCCGGGCCCGCCCCGCTCCGGGCTCCGCTCCCGCCTCTCCGCGCAGGCGCGAGGCGCCAACGGCCGCGCCGTTCGAATGTAAACGGGCGGGGCGGCAGGACCGGCCGCGGCAGAGCCCGGGACCGGCTGCGGGGAATGGAACGGGCCCAAGGGACGGCGGCGGGGGAGTCGCTGGTGTGTCCTCCCCCTCCCTCACCCACCTGCTGCCCTCAGCAATTAGCGGCAGGTGGAGGAAATTGCGGCTTATCACACACTTGGGCGAGGGGGAGGGAAAGGCAGAGGCGCAGATGCAGGGAAAGGGCCTTTCAAGGTCATCTGCAACTAGAGCAGGTTGCTCAGAGCCCCGGCCAACCTCCCCTGCAATGGTTCCAGGGATGGGGCAACCACCACCTCTCTGGGCAACCTGGCACAGGCTCTCACCACCCTCTGCCTCAAAAATGTCTTCCTTTATCTAGTCTGAATCTCCCTCTTTTAGTTTCAAACCATCACCCCTTGTCCTGTCACAACAGACTCCACTAAAAAGTCGGTCCCCGTCTTTCCGACACACCCCCTTTAAGTCATGAAAGGCCACAAGAAGGTCTCCCTGGAGCTTTCTCTTCTCCAAGCTGAACAAGCCCACTCCAGCAGAGAGGTTTCCAGCCCCGCCATCATTGCTGGGGCCTCCTCTGGCCCCATTCCACCAGCTCTATGTCTCTGCTGTGCTGAGGACTCCAGAGCTGGCCCCAACACTGCAGGGGGGCCTCCCCAGAGCAGAGGGGCAGGATCCCCTCCCTGCCCTGCTGCCCGGGATGCAACCCAGGAGGACATTGGCTGCTGGGCCACAAGTGCATGATGCTGACTCAGCCCCAGCTTTTCATCCACCAGTCCTTCTCTCCAGGGCTGTTCTCCATCCCCCAGCCTGTACTGATAACACAGGTTGCCCTGACCCAGGTGCAGGACCTTGCACTTAACCTTGTTGAATCTCATGAGGTTCACATGGGCCCACTCCTCAAGCTTGCCCAGCTTCCTCTGGATGGATCATGTCCCTCAGCTGCGGCAGCTGCACCACTCAGCTTTTTGTCCTCTGCAAACTTGCTGAGGGGGACACTCGATCCCATTGTCTATATAATTGTTGAAGATATTAAATAGCACTGGTTCCAGTACAGACCCTTGTGGGACACTCGTCAATCTCCATCTGGACATCAAGCTGTTGACCACTACCCTCTGGATGCAACCATTTAAGCAATTCTTTATCTACCCAACAGTCCATCCATCAAATTCCTCTCTCTCCCATTTTGAGAGAAGGATGTTGTGAGGGATCAAGTCAAGTCAAGATAGTCCATGGCAAGGAAGAAAATTACTAATCAGGGTGATATCATAATCCATAATGAAATGCAAGGTATTAATGAAATTAAAGTGAGAACACCCTGGTTTACAGCTGTTTTCTGCTTTTTTGCGCAATTACTGTAATCACCATCTTGCCAAACTCTTTCTTCTTCACAGTTTGAATACTTGAAATAATTCTAGAATTAGAGATAATTTAATTCTAAAACTAATTGCAAAATAATAAAGTTCTTTAAACAACCAATTTCAGTTTAAGTTTGTGGAACCTGAAGCAGTTAATGAAGATTGAGATAGCACAGACTTCTTACTGTGGCTTTATTTCCATGCTGGGGGAATCCTGCATCTTTTGTCTCAGTACAACTCAAGTGGTCTGCCAGACACTTCTGAGGTTCACCCCATGAAAAAGAGGTTGACAAAGAACTCACATTTTTGCTTTAATTTCCATGCTGAACCAATTACTATAGTTCTCAGTTGTTCTCATGTTAATATATTTGAGATAATCTTTCAGACTAAATCTGTAGCCATCCATAGTATTGGGTGACTCCCCTCTTTCCCCTACCCCAAGCAGAGGAAGAAAATGTTGGCTTAGACCATATTTATATATACTTAAAAATAAAAATTCAAGATGCAGCAACATTTAATGTAAAACCCATCATTTCTGGAATGACACCCTTACTTCATACCACGATCTGGTGTCGCTGATACAAAGCCTGACCACCTGTCTTTCTATCAAATGACAAAATTTCTGTAACATTTACCAATGGGATTTACAAGCAAAATAAATGGGAATTTCTTTATGGAAATAAAAGTTTCCAGAAGCTTTTCAGTAGGTATTGAAGCAGTATTAAGTCCTTCAATTAATTTTGTGTGCCTTCTGAGTTTTACTCTGGCAGTAGCTGAAACTTACTATTAGGAAGAGTTTGTAAACTTTACACATTTTCTGCTACTAAGTTTCCTTTCATAAAGTCTATTCAATCCAGATGCAGGACTGCTCTAATTAATTCCAGCCTTAGGACCAGCATTTCCTGCCAGTAATTTGGTGACATGCAGGGTTAAGGAAATTAAGTGGCTAAGAGTCTACAAGTATTATTATACCTGGAATAGCTTATACTATGGATCAACTTCTGTCTTTTTAGTATTTTAAGGGTGTTTTTCTAGTTCAGTTGAAAAGCCAATTTTCTACTTCAAAATCTTTACAGGGTAGATGAACATACCACCTCACCTCTGCATATTTGCTTATTTTTATTAAGGAACAGTGACCAAAAAACCCATATGCATCATTAGAGACCACCTAAAAATCACTGTTCCGCTACTGAACAGCTTGAGAAGTACACTCCGTGTCACATTTACTGTTCAAAGGGAAATGTGGAGTTGCTTCTGTTGATGACCCAATTCCACTGCTCAGTAAAGGCAAAAGATAAAATTTCTGTGTAAGTGTGAAGAGGAATAAAATTGGTTTAATTCCAGTGCAAAGCTGTACCCCAAACTCAGCCTTCTTTCTCAGGTCTTAATAAACTGAGCAGCATTTCTGAAGTAAAACTCTTTACTTCCTTGTCTGCATCCCAAGCCTCCCAAACAACTCCCGTTTCCCCAAAAATCTAATTAATTACCTCAAACTGCAACTCCAGGGGAGAAAAGGAGGCAGTGGAGAAAGCAGCCTGTTTTGCTGCTGAAGAACTTGAAGCACTGCCACCCTGTGGATGCTGAAATGTTTAAGCTTTCCAGATTTTGGTAAACTAACAGAACGGGATTTGCTGTGAAGCAGGTGAATTTTTCCAGTTAAAAACCACCAAAAACCCCCAAACCACCACCACTGACCATGGAAGTAGAGGCTGCAGCTCGAACAGCACCAGCTTCAGGGAACTGCCAGAGGAAGGACCAAAAGGAATTTATTGGTAGTAAATACAAACTTCTGTTTTGGAGCAATCTTTGGTTTTGGAAACAAAATCTGCTACGAACAACTGTTCTCCTCTTACGCCTAAGAAAAGATTCTAATGAAGCAGTTTTCTACAGCACATCCTTCACAAAGGTGTTTTTCTGTGAAGTCAGTAATTTTACTTAGGGGACTATGACTTTAAAAGGTACCACTTTAAGCATTTTTACCTCCTCTAAGGGTTCTCTGCATTTTACATGAAAACAACCCCAGTTTACTTAGTGAATACATCCTAATTGGGTAAACATTTCTTAATAAAGGACAATTTACCTCAAGCCTACATAACGTACCACTGACTCAGCAGGTAAAACTCAGACCACTCTGAAGTGTCAAAGCAACTTCCCTGGAACCATCTTCTGAGGCAAGCTGGAGTGGACACACAAAGACACAGCAAGTCCCACAGTGATCCAAGTTTAATGTTTATTTCCCCAAGACAGCCTAGCCTGCACTCTACTTGGATAAATTTCACAAGCTAGTTTCTGCTGCTTCTAGTTTTTCAACTTTAACCATGTTTCTGATGACAAGGAATGCTGCAAAAATACTCTAGTCCAACAAAGAGTTATGATCACAAAATAATCTTTATCCATTCTACAGTGTTTCAGAATTACCAGTTGATTTTAAAACACAAGGTAGAGAAGAGATGCTAATGGTGGCTAATCTGGTATGTTTTCTTATAGCAAACTGTTGTTCATGCAACACTTGTGCTCAAAGGGGAAGGCACAGCAGTTCCTACAATGAGCCACCTTATAAAGAGTTCATTTTGTACAAATTTGTAACCTTTAATTTAGCTGCGGAGCCTCCAAACTGAGGCATTACTCCAATTATAAAAACACTTGCATCCTTTTTGTGCAAGTTGCAAAAATACAAAGTTTTCTCTCTAAAGTGGCTCAAAATAGATTGTTCATGGCTGCCTACATCTAAAGGTAAAAAGAGTCTAAAACAATTGGATTAGGCATATTAAAGGTGTTCAAACCATGACTTATTTGTACATCTATTCACACCTCTTTTTGTTTCGGTCTTTATTCGGCAGTACATATGCACCAAATTTCATTTTTAGAAGTTTCCATATCATTTTCATAGAAAACAAAGTTTGAAAACAAGTAACATTGAAACACAGCACGGTCTTCTACCACAACGGAAACATTTGGTTACAGGACTCAACAAAATCTAAAAATGAACTATGTTGTAGATTACCACATGCAAAGGTCTTCATGTTATCTTTGAAAATGAAAAGGATGAGATTTTTTTTTTATTACCACATTTTACTGCTTTCTACTATTATGGCAACTTGTGTACTGCAACACAGTCTATTTGAAGGGAAAAATGGATGATTTTTTTTTTTCTCTTCATGCAAAAAAATCTACAAATTAGTTTTGATGATATGGAAAGCTTTTCCTAACATCCAACATTCATCTGGTGCAAATGCACAGGGAAGCCTTCCTGAAATTCCGACTTTACAAACAATTAATAAGCCATACAGGAAAGAAATTAAAATTAACTAAAAGAAAAATAAGAGGGGGAGAAAAAAAAAAAAACAAAACCAAAACAAAACCAAAAAAAAAAGAGAAAACACAGGCTGCAGGAGTAAACCAGAGTCTGCTGCTAAACCGGTCTTTGTGTCCAGTGTAAGTCAACACTCATGAACTCATTTTGATGATGCACTGGGTTTGTTGTCAGCCCCCTGAAGGCGAATCAAGCTTGCATGCGTTCACAGACAGCATCACAACCACTCTCTCGTACACACGCCAGGACCAGGAGCTGCTGCAGGCCTGCAGAGCCCCGGGCTTTGAAACACCAGCCTGGCTCCACAGCAGCGAGGCCAGACATTCACTCAAGGTTGTCCATTCACACGGTTGCTTCGTAGCAAGGCCTGGGCTCATTCTCCTTGGACTTATATGGGCATCCTATTCTCTTATGCTTACGAGGCTTGATGATGATAGCACTGCATTTCCCCCCAATTGCTCTAGGAAGTCATTGTTCCTTCTCAGGCACTGAAGATCTTTGACCTGTAGCCCTTTTTCTTTGAACAATCTAAATAAGCATTCAGTGTGAAGTTTTTCATTACATTTTGCCACTCATTCTCACTCGCACCCACTCGCCATCTTGACTTCATTTGGGCTTTTCTGTGATTCCAAATGAAATCTTCACATTTTCTTTCCCGATTTAATGCAGCAGCGGATCCCATGAGCCAAGATTGATGGATCAAACCTTTTTTTTTATTCAGTGCTGCATTGTACCTAACTTCCAAAATACCACTCTAAAACTGGAACCCTTCTGCTGGTACATTGGCAGATGAATTGAAACCAAATGTTCCGCCTTGGATTGCTTCTGGAACAAGGCTAGGGTCTTCATCAATCTGTAACAGAACGAGAACAGCTTGAGTAGGAAGAGAGACAAAAGCCTCAGTAAAAAGGAGCTGGACCATCCTAAGGAACACAGAATCATAGAATAGTTTGGGTTGGAAGGGACCTCCAAAGTTCATCTAGTCCAACCCCCCTACATTAAGTAGGGACATCTCTAGGGCAGGTTGCTCAGAGCCCCATCAAGCCTGACCTTGACTGTCTCCAGGGATGGGGCCTCCACCACCTCTCTGGGCAGCCTGTTCCAGAGATCAACCACCCTCATATTAAAGAACTTTTTTTTAATATCCATATTTCTAACATGTATCTCTTCACCTCACCTGCTTCCTCACACCAAGCCTTGCCATTCTTCTCCCTCGATTCACTAACAATCACTATTACGATGAAGTAATTAGGCCAAAGTGTTCTAGTTTGTGTTTAGTAGGTTGGTTACACAGCACCCAATATTCTCACTTATGCAGTTTTCACTCCCGGAAAGGATGCTGTCAGTCACACATCATCTGTACTGCCAGCCATGAACTGCCACAGGTCTTAGGAGAACCCAATACCATTAAATCAAGAAAGGATTAAGTCAAAATTGCCATTTCAGTTTGAATAGTTAGAAACAGCATATTCTAGATGAAATTCCAAGCCCTGCTGCATATGTAAAATCCAAATTGCTAAACAAGACTTGGGTCTTATTCTTCCTGTAACAGTGAAACTAGCACAAAATAAGTTTTGATGCTGATGGTAGGGCATGAGTGAAACGAGCTCGACCATTTTTACAGTAATTTGCTCCCAAAAGATCTTCACCCAAGTAGAACACACTCTCCTTCACGACACAGATTGACATGATTGTATTTCCTTTAGATGCAATTAACTTTTATGTCTAAAAGTGCAAACAAACATAACCCCCCTGATTTGTTACATGTTTAAAATGAAACCAACATTCTCAATTCTATCTCTGAAATCACTGAAATATTCCAAACAGTTTGTTTCTTAAGAAGCAGATTCTCAGATTCAGTACTCAAGCCAGCAGAGAGCTGATCAAAAGCGCAATGTCAGGCTGAGCCAGGAGCTGACAGTTAAGAGAACTACTTAGTATTTCAATCTCTAGAGATGAGGCTCGAATTAGTCATCAGATCTTTAGATGTTTCGTCATGACAAATGGCAGGATACACAATGAGTTCAATTAAGGGCTCATTCTTCACTGCAAATCCAAACAAGTGTCACAGAGCAGGCTTTAGAGCTGTTGCCTTTATCTTGAACCATTATTTATAACTATCAACAATTACAAAAGCAGATTACAGAGCCATTACACACTTACATCATCTGAAGAGAAGAACTGATCAATGATCTCATAAGCCAGTTTGTAGATGTCTTCATTTTCATGATTTTGTAGCTGTTCAATTTTCTCCAGGCCTACAATAAATACAAGAAAGGTGACAGAGTTAAAATACTAAGTTCAGGCAAAACAACCTCAATCAATGAAGCTTTCTCCACTTCAAGTTTAAAACTATTCAACTCCACACTACCAAAATCCCATTTTTTTACCCGTGCCCTAATTTAATATCACTCTTCTTACATTCTTGAAGAGTTTCAGCCAACTTAAATAGCAAGCAATATAGAGAAAGTCTTGAAGTCATTGGAATATTAAAGTTACCCTATTGCTGCAACTGTTGTATGCAGAACTTTTCTTCCTCCAAGTTTACCTGGGCATGAGTGGTGCAGGATTAAGGTAAGTGTATCATCCCTAGAGTAACAGAAACTAACTCTTAAGTATACCGGACTGTTAGAAAATTGGCACCTAAACTTCATTGCCATGATCCAGCTCCTCCACATTTTACTTGATCATGAACTTCATCTGTTAGGAAAAAATCAGTATGTGACAGGTATGAAAAGGTCACTTAAAGGTTTGCTTAAACCATCTGTACCAACTCACAAAGCCAACAGTATACCCTCTATTTCTGAAAAAAACAGTATCAAAATCCAAGGCATTGTACCTCCACACTCTTCTATAAGATTGGCTATGGTTTCTGCTTCATCTTCAGCCATTTTTAATATATTACTTAGTCCATCCAGAACCACTTGCACAACTTGCGCGTCCTTTACTGTCAGCAAATTGCAAAAGGGAGGAATTACATTTTGTTGAATTAAGTATGCCACCTATGGGGGGAAAAAAGGCAAAGAGTTAAACCAGGAGAGTACCAGCAGCAAACACTGCACTGTAAGCACAAATGCAAGTAAGCTCTATGAAGTCCCAGTACTCCCAGTTATTCAAAGTATTCTGTAGCAGTCCCTTTCAAACACTCATGTTTTAGAGCATAAAAAGGTAACATTTATTTATTGTTACAAATGTATTTCAAGTCTAGAACAGGCAAGAAGTAGATATTGTGAATTTTTCACTCTTAAACAACAAGTTTCAACCTCATCTTTAAGGAATGACACCACCATCCCAACTCTTCCACAAGGTTAATATTCTGGGCTTGTAAATGTATTTCTACTTAATGGCTGCTACCATTATAACTATCACTCTTATCTGTAGGGGGTGAAAAAGTAGGAAGATTGAGATGGCGAAGCCTCTCATCAGAGCCTGAATGCAGTCACTCACAGCTACAAGGCCAGCTCACAGAAGAGCTTCCCTCCAAATCCCCATTGACATCCCTCATCTCAGGTCATTCCGGAAACAACGACTGAAGCTCACTCTTAAATCTCTCATGGATAAAAGAAGAGTTACTGAACAACAGGTAGGAATCCAGACATCCATAACACTGGTGCAGCAGAAGTGTACACCAACCAGCTGATGTACCCTCTCAAATGCACCCAAGAGCAACAATGGACCTTTTTTTAAGGTTTGACTCACTTGATCTTTTCTTCCGCTGATCGTTAAGTTGCTTATTGCCCAAGCAGCTTCTTTCTGAGTACCAAAGTCACCCTAAAAATACAAGCATAAATAGAAATAATAATTCCAGTTGTTATGTAGCATTCTAGGAAAAGCTTGCATTTGTTACAATTCATTTTGGTATCACTGTATCAGTTTTCACTAAGTAAAGTAATTTATATCCTGGAGATGCTTTGAGTCTACTCCAAGTGTTCATCCCTTCCCTGCAACCATGTTTTTAAATTGAGCTTCCAGAGAAAGGGAAATTCGTCTGCATCAAAGTAAATAAAAACTGTAGTACTTCACTCTCACATTCCTTATCAACAGCTGTCACATACTGCAGGGACAGATAAGCCCAAGTGTCAATTCTGATAAACCCTGGTACATGCTAGAACAGGGTCTGCCTCTGCAGTTAATCAGCCCCAGCCTGCTTACTGAATTTGAAGGGAAAGGTCTTCAACTCTCCTCAGTGATCAATAAATTAGCAGTTAACAGAGCTATTTGTGAACAGCTACATATTACTGAGGGGAAAAGACAAGTATTTCTTCAGTCTCACTCAAGCCCAGCCCCTACCCCAAAGCAAGATATTGCATCTTTGTCAGGACTGAGCACACCATGAGGTTGGTATTTGTGGCTTCGTTCCACACTTCAGGGAAGAAACATCAAGGAATAAAGCAAGAAGTGGGAAATGTTTGTAAGATAGAAATGCTGTTCCCATGCTTTTAGCTATCCTCCTTTTACCAAGGCAGATCCTTCAGACCACAATGTGGAAACTAGTGTCTTCTGAAACAGTAAGACCCAATGACTCAAAGGGAATACAGGTATTTGAAGTCCCCAGTGTAGCGTTCAACATGTAATATTCAACACGCAATGAGAGACTTGTTGGGATTAAGTCATCTTTAAGGTCCCTTCCAACCCAAACTATTCCATGGTTCTGTGACTATGAAAAAGCCTGAAAAAAGCCTTCTCAAAAAAAAACCCTCAAAAAAGTGTTTCTGAACAGCTACTTGACTTCAGTATTAAACCAAAAAAAGGGTAATAAAAGCATTAATCTCATCAAGCTCCATATATTACTGAAAAGAAGCATCCATCCATTCATCTGTGCATACAGCATGTTGCTGCTCTATGGGAAAGACTCTAAACACACAAGCTGTGATTATTTTCTGGGGCCACCTATTTTTTGTTGATGCAGTTTTATTTGTTTAAAAAAAAATTAGATGGGACAACCCCAGTCCATGATCTAGTGTCACAGGATCGTTACTTGGAACATTCTCAGACTAAGGAAATGCAGTAACACAAACAGGTTAATAAGCACCACTGTTGAGCACTTTCTTATGTTTCCAGATAATTGGGGGGTGGAGGGGAAGAATGAGGTCCTTAAGCTTTGGCAAAATGCTGGGAATGAACTCAATGCTCTTCCCATCCAGACCTCTCCACACATCTAAGAGTAAAGAATTAGATCCCCTTTTTTTAACCAAGGGAGAGAAATTTAAATGAGATTTAGAATGACCTGAGAAGGAGCATCCCCTGACTTGCTTCCCTTCTCCAACTTATCTGGCACTCATCTCATAGCACTTCATAGAGTATCAGCAGTAATATTTTTTTTATCTTAAAAACCCACTCAAGGGCACAGTTTGCCCCCACCCCCCACGTTTACAGTATGATGTAAAACATGAAGCACGGAATTCAATGTTGCTTTTCACAATTAAGGAAACAAACTCTTAAATCCTTGTTATCTAACCTTATCTAGAAGATGTATTATCATTGGAACAAGGTTTGCATCTATTACTGCCTGAACTTGCTGCTGGTTTCCTGCAGTGATGTTAGATAGGAACCACACTGCTTCCTGCAAAAGAAAGGGATGGGAGGAATCATTAATTCAGTCTTCAATATTGCATTTTATTTCCACTCCAGCAAAATTTTGTAAATGCACATTTTCAGACCTGCAATTCATACATTAGCCCATCTCAAATAGAACCCAGTGTTTTATTGGTGTGATTGTACACACCTAAACTCCTACTAAGTAGGCTGGATGTACAGGTAACAAAATGGACAGTGTCACCTTAGGAGACTCCACAGGGCTCTTCAGTCTGGCATTGTTAAAGTCACAAGCAAATACTTCATATCCATAGATTACAGGGAAAATTTGGAGACAGAAAAGTCATGAGGCTCATGATTGTTACTACAAATGAACATTACAGCAGTTTCCAGCTGAAGCTGCACTACAGCATCGTGCCTTCCAGGCACCAGTGGTAGGAGACAACCTCTTTGTCACCTGCTCCACAATGTTTCTCCTCAGCAGCAATCATCAAGAAAATGCAACATTTAAACACCTGCTTTTCAAGAATACTGTAAAGTTACATGAGCCTTTACAGTCATTCTGCCCATAAGCCCAGGACTCTCTCCTTCCAGCCATAACCTACAGCAGGTGCCCAAGAAAACATGTAAGAGATTTTTCCCAGTAGATCCTCCCAGTCCTGGAAAGTTGAAATCTTAAACTAAGCCAAAAACTGTATCTGGATTCTTATGTTAAATAAGGATCAA
>VYZX01017243.1:22616-192613 GCA_013401335.1 Brachypteracias leptosomus | reverse complement strand
AGTTGAGGGGGGAGGGGGAGAAGAGGGGCAGCCTCGCTCTGGGCCGGCCGGCCGCGCCCGCCGATTGGTCGCGGAGCCCGAGGCCAGCAGCCAATGGGAGAGAGGGGCGGGAGCTGCTCGGGGACGTGACGCGCGCGCTGACGCCGCGCAAGGGCGGGGCGGTTGGGGGAGGGGAGTGGTTCCTTCGAGGTGCTTCGGCCGGTTCCTCTCAGCAGCCGCCGCCATCTTGGGTGGCGGGTGTGTGCGGGGCGGGTGGAGGAACTGCGGGCGGCCGCGGCTTCCCCGCCTCCCTCCACCCAGCCCTTACTCTCTCCAACCCTCCCTTCTTCCCTTCCTTCCCCTCTCCGCCGCCGCTGCTGCCGCCTGTGCCCGCTTTTCCCAGCCGAAAGCCCACAACGGCTTACCCTTGGCCCCAGTCACTTTTGCATTCGCCTCCGTGAGGGGATCTGAGGCATCGCCTCGCCCCGAGCCGCTCTAATGCCATTTGAAAAAAAAAAAGTAAAGTGTGGATTTTATTTGTTTGGGGTTTTTTTATGGTTTTGTTTTCAATAAAACCGTTCTACTTGCCGCCGCAGGACGGCACGAAGAGGGTGCCGGGACTGCTGTGGGGCAGCGCGGGAAGAAGGTGCCCGGCCCCCTGAGGGCAGAGGAGAGAGGCAGCGGCGGTGCCAGATGTGAAGTTTCACCAGAATACTGCGGAAAGACTTGAAAAAAAGGAGCCGCTGCAGCTGACACCTTTGCAACGGTCCGGATTTTAATCCACAGCGTTATTTTTATCCAGACTTTGGCCCTAAGCACAACTGATTTTGGAAGGAAAATGAAGTCAGGCACAGGATAGAGCAGCAGGTGTTTTGGCAGCCTCTTTGGAGATATGGGTAAGCTCTCCTCAGGAATTAACATCATCTGTGTGCAGATGTCTCTAAGATTCTCCTGTGTTAGGCAATATTCTCATTTATGTTGCACAGCAGCTGTGAACCAAGTTCACAAGCAAGACTTGGTGTATATCTGATAGGGATGATCAGCACTGGGAGCAAAATTATTTTTCAGTAAGATCATGGATCTTTTTAGTTTCTTAGTGTGATGGAAAGAGGCCAAATTGGCTTATTTAGGTTCAAAATAGGTTGCTGTCATCTTCTGGGCTCTGCTCTCTCTGATTTTTTCACAGGCCAGTGTCTTACCAGTTTGATGATGACAGGTTTAGTGGCGGTGGATTTTGGCCGGTAATAACTGCTGTAAAACATTGTCAGGTGATGTAGGTGGACACTCTTTCCAAATTAATTACCAGCTTTCTCCATATAGGGTTCTCACACTGAGCATAGTCATCAGCATTATGTACATTTGAAAACTCCCTTCTGGACTTCAAGCTTCCTTCTAGGGTGCTTTATAACAAGGAACATTACCTATGGATTACACAAACTGTGATAAGCTGCAAAAAGCCATTCCTGAATTTGCATTGAACATACCAGCAAAGGGAGCGATGCCGTGAAAGTTCCACAAATGTGCTCCCTTTGACCATAGACCGAGACATTTTGTTTACACCAAATCCTGTGGCTATCAGGGTATGTCCCTGTCTTTATTCAGGTAAATCCTAACTATAAAAATTTATTTATTGGGAACTCGCATCTGATAAACTGTTGCGTCTTGACAGCGATTCTTCAGAAATACAAAAGAAATCCCCCACTTCTATAGCTTTTTTCTGATACAGGAGATTAGACTGAAGAAAGTTTCTGGAAAGGCAGAGGGATCAACAGCTACCAGGGAAACAAAGTGATTTATTTACAAAATATCCACTGCTTTTGCTTCTTAAAGCTCCCTGGGACATTTGGGCCTCTAATTTGTGAGGAAAATATGCTCACAGTAATGCCTGTTCCTTCTACTCCTCCAGAATATTGTGGGGATTCCCCTCTATGAAGTCCTGCTTATGGATAGAGCTCTCATTTCATCAGTGGCTTTCTGATTTTCTGTGATCCTCGATGAGAAAACTCAAAGCTATGATGGGAGATGCAGTCTCCCAAGTGAGCAAAATAAGTCACTCAGGGACTTTTCAATATCAGAAAAGAGAATTTGATGTAGTTCTTTGTGAAAACACGGAGATGATGATCTTTTGGACTATGAGCCAGTCTGTGTTTTATCTCTGGGAGATTTCTCAGAGGGTGAGGCTCTGTTCTAGATAGAAGGAGTTCTCATCAGGCCTGAAAGTGGCAGGAGCCTGAGTCACCATGGCCACATCTGTTGCATCAATGTAATAGTGATGTCACAGCAATACGAATAAGGTAAATTAGGGTTAATTAGTCCTGATGATATTCCATATAGGCAGAGCTACTTGTCTACCAGTATGTGAAGCATTCTGTTGAGAGCTGGTGTAGGCACAACCCTTCAACATCACAGTCTGATGTACTAAAAAGCCATTTTCTTGGGATGGCTGTTTACGTTTTTAAAGTAATGCAATTTGTCCATTTTATGATGTTTTAGAAGACTGCATAGAGAAAAAGAAAAAAGAGCAGCTCTCTAGATGGTGCTCTCAGTCATTTTGGTTGGTATCACAAAACCAGGATATTATAAAAACACAACTGGCCCAATATCACACCTCACTCTTTCAGAATTAATGTATTTCTGTCATGCTGTCATTTCAGAAGGAAGTCTTCAGTAAAGAAACAAAAAACCATTAAAATATGTGAAAAGTAGAAAGGTATGAAGTCTGAGAAATGAGAAATTCCATCAGCATGTTCAATTTTAAGTGGGTTGAATAGAATTGACAGGTAGTTTCTCATTGATTTTAGCTTCTCCACTTCCTGTTGAAGGAAATAATCAGCAGGTAAAATATTTTGCATTACCATTTTGGAAATCTCTTCTATTCACTATGGCCGTTGTTACGTTGAGTTTATTTTATAACCCTTTATTTACATCTGAATTGTTTGAATTAACTGAAGTAAAACTCCCTGCTTTTGATTTAATTTTCGGGCGTATTTTAACGCAGCTTCCTTCCATGATTAAAGATTGTGTTCTATATTTCACAGGGACTTGCAAAGTCCTCCTTGTTTTTTATTCTCTGTCATTTTTGACATTGCCCTAGCTGAACATGCCTTTGCAATTTTATCTAAAAATATAAAAGTATTGAAAAGTTACTATTGCAGAATGACCTATGTTGGTCTCAACATTGAAAGGTATTCTCCAGATTGATCAATAATTTGATGGTTAGTTGTAGAGTCGCTTCCTTTGAGGAATAATTTTAGTGTTCCTGAGAAACAGTTTTGTAGAAGGAGTTTTAAAATTTTGTAATCCCAAAAAGGTTTCTTTGTGAAGCAGACTCTTAGGGCACAACTGAGGCTCTGTCCCAGCAGAACATGGTTATTAATACTGAAACTGGACTCTAGGACACAGGTATGAGCATGTTACATTCCTGGCCACATCTTGAGATTACAACTGGTCAGGCTCTGAAGGTGAAAAATATGTGATGTGTAAGACCCAACCGAGAAGTTCAGGAAAGGAGAGGAAACCCCATTTTGCTCCATCACTGTTCTTCCCACAGCTCCCTTTTCTGTGTCTTTGCCAACCTGATGGACACATGCTTGTCCCACCTTTGCCACTGAGTATGCAGCATGTGGTGTGGGGAGGCTGGGATCAGAAAGGCAGCATTCTCCATCCACCACAACTGACTCAACGCCCTAACTAGGAACAATGACCTTTCAATGAAGCCATCTCTCTTTTGACCTTCTCTATGTGTTCTTAGAAAAAGATTGACAGAGACAAGGGACTGAGCAATAATCATGTCATTTTATGAGTAACCATTTGAAAATAACCGAGAATGTTGGAGAATCTTTCTTCAAGTCCAGACCTGTCTTTACGTCATGTTGCTGCATCACCAGATCTGATATAACACTTTCTGCCATGCATCGTTTTCTTACCCTATACCTTCGTATGAAATAGAAGAACATCTTCACTCTTACTGAATTATGTATGTTCAGAGGCAGACTATCCTTCAGTGGTCTTTGATGGGTATTTCTGATCTGGTATCATCTAAAGAATAATTTATAGTGTGACTTCAGTGAAGACATAACCAGAGATGAATGGAGTGCGTTTTGTTTAACTGCAGTCTAATTAATCCGGTTAACTCTTGGAGGAACAATTACCCTGGTATTTTTGTACTGGTTGGATTTTACCTCAGATCTGCAGCATGAATCTCCCAACACTCAGAAGAGCAATTTAGAAGAATAGACGAGCTTCCTTCTGACTTCCTGATCCTGTGGCATTGGGTTGTCTATAAAAAGAACAAGAAGCCACTGGATATTTTGATTCTAAATTAGTTTCTTCTCGAAGGATATCTTTTGGCTAAATGTAGGTGCCTATGACATAATGAATTATGCATATAATACAAATTCCCTTGGTATGGTGATGTTCAAACGTCATGTGATATTACAGTGTAAAGCTCTGTATCTTTTTCTATTTCTTCTAGAAAAAGAGATATTTTTCTATTTCTTCTCAGACTGGAAAATAATAGTAAAGATGTGAACGAGGTTCTGCTTACCACCTGATTCTCCAAGCACTAACAGGAAGGATACCAAGAGCTGCCTTCACCTCTTATTAAGGAGCAATTCTAAATTATTTACTCCTGGCACCTGAACATAAAGTTTGAGTAGCTTGAGGTGGTTATAATTTGTGTAGGATTTGACCTGTCTGGTGACGTATAAGTGCTAGGAAAGAGAAACCATTTGTCAAGGAGGAATTTTTCTCCATAAAACAAGTTTCCAGTTGATGCAAGGAGACAATTTTGTCTCTTTTCAAAGGTTCTGACACAGAGGATCTGCTGCATGGGCATTAGCTCAGTCTCAAAAAACTCTGGCTTGCCAGAACACATGGCCCCATAACAGAGGGGCCATTCTGATTTCAGAGATCATATGGATCTCTGAAAAAGAAAAAAAGAATCAAGGAAAAAGGCAGAATAAGTCTGTGTGAAATGGCCTCTAGCCACTGTTGTCCCTTCCATAGATTGTCACAAGGAGTTTACATTTACACACACGTAACATGTTTATAATCTCTGAACTTGGCACTTGATCATGCAATTATCAACTTATCTTGAAAACCTCCTTCAAGGAATAATGTTGACTGATCTGAAATATTTTACTAATATATTTTGCCTAAAACATAGATTGAGGTAAAATGAGTAGTGGCAAGTGGCTTCTCCCAGCCAGCAAATCCATCTCCCTCCTACAGGAATTTTGTAAGAAATAAAATGTTACGTAAAGCTGAGATTTGTGTTGCACATCAAAAAATTCTCACTAATCCTGGGGTTTATCAAGACAGCATAGCTGGTATTAACAAACAAGTAGATGTCTGGACTGCTGCTGGGATATTTCATGATAATCTTTCATCTGGTAGGCAAACACAGCTTTTTGTGTTTGCTCTACACCCAGTGTCTCCAAGGCTGGAATCCAAGTCCAGTCCTATCCAAGGAAAGCACTGTGGTTTTCATGGGCTCCATTAAGCAGCTCAAGGGTTTTCACGCCCATTTTCATTTCTCCCTGCAGTGCTCTGCTGTTGCACCTCAGCAGGAGCAGCCTTTTCTAGAGAGATTAGAAGTACTGAGGGAGTTTCTCTGCCAAGGGCAGGCGGAGGCAGAAAGATCCCAGTAGCGAGTCAGCACAGAACCCTTCTCAGGAGCTGGGCAAACGCCACCCCACATGGCAGCAAGTCCTGGGCAGCAGCAGGTGCCACGCTTGCATTCAGACATCCCCCACTGAAGGAACAGCCACCACAGGCTGCTTTCAGAGGAAATAACTCAAAAATGTGCTCTTGCAAAAAAAAGCACATTTTTAAAGGTTAAATCTAGGAGGAAATTTGATATCTACTCTCTGAACACTACTTTTGCATTCAGCCTTCTCTTATGCCACTGTCTTAGAATGATTTTTTCAGGTCATTAAGCATCTACTACCTCTAGGACATCACCTTTTAGTGCAGTGCTTGCTTTTCCCTGAGCCTCAACATTCTCTTCTGCTGTTTTCTTACTTTAACCACTTCAACTGCTTGATCCAGACTGTAATTTTTTCACCCTCAGAAATGTTCAGACCAAGTTGAACATCCTTCCTGAGCACTGGTTTGGTGATGCAATCACTTCAGCTAATTTTCAACTTTTTTTTCCAATTGTTACCCCAACCAACGGATTTAAAGTTGCTTTATGAAGTCCTGAAGTCCTTTGGAGGACAGCAGGAAAAAAAGGTTTGGACTATGAACTCCTGAAGAGCTCTCCTGTCTTTTGGCCATGTTCACCTCACTTGGAGGTCATTCATTCATACAGCAGGATGCTTCTATCCAAAAGCTATAGAGTTCCTGTGCATGTGCCCCCTTTATTTTTCTGTGTCCATTTAAAACCACTGGTTACACTGTATTTTAGCTTTTTTGTATTTAAAGGAAAAATATTATGTATTTATACTTAGGAAAACAATATTCTTTAGTTGGAGTGGTACTTAAAAACTCGCTTTCTAGCATCATAGTTTGTCAGAATAATGAACTGCACAGAACTGAAAATCAGTCTGAAAGGTTCAAAACTTCGGAGGACTCGATGACTTTCCATTTATAACCCATTAAAAACACTAAAATTACTGAGAGAAGTTCTGGAACTCGGTTTCAGTGCTGGCTGGTGTCAGATGTTAATGAAGGCGAGGGCCCTCTGATGTCACTGGGCCGATTTAGTTTTAGTGCTGTCCCTCATTTAGCACCATCCCTCATCAGACTTCCCTTCGTGTGCTTATTTACAGCCCGAGTGTTCAGGGTGCCTTGACGACCTCCTCCCACATAGTCCTGGTTGAATTTGAAACGCCGCATAATGAGCACTTTTTTTTCTAGTTAAAGAGCCCTAGATATTTTTCTTTCCCTTTTTTTTGGAAGCTACCGCATGATGAGTTCTAAGATAATGCACAATATCCTGCTCCTTCAAAAGGAGAGGCTGCAGAACAGATCCCCAGATGGTGCAAATTAAAGGTAGTTCCTCTGGCTCTGGTGGCCCTTTGCTGATTCCCATCAGCTGAACATCTGCTCCTGAGATTAGAAAATAAACTTTGGGCTCCCACATGGCTGCAAACACTAAACAGGAGGCAGTCCTCTTAAATTTATGATCGGAGGTTCAGAGCTCTCTCTGAAATAGTACATCAGCCTACTTCTCATCTCGGTTACTCTGGTTTGATATAACACTTTATGTAATAAACACTTTGATTTGGGGATCAAAACTCAGATTGGATCAGACCTTTTGCAGAGAAATTTTTTGACCATGAAATGACCATTGCCAAAAACATTCTGGAGCTGGAGCTGATCACAAAACCCATCAGCTGCAAATAGCCCAAGAAGGACAAGAATCGATGGCAAATCAGCAGATTGTGGAGCAGCACTTCCCTGCCCTTGTCCTGTCTGCTCTGCTTTTCAAACAACCATCTCCTAATAAAGGCAAGGGGAGAAAAACTCACTTGAGATAAAAAAGTGAGGAAATGGATAGTGAAATGAGCCATTCCAGCGTTCCCTGGGAGATCAGAGTTGGATTAGATTATCTCCAGAGGTCCCTTCCAACCCCTACCATTCTGGGATTCAGGGATATATTGTTTCCATGCTAAAAAATATCCCTTCTTAAGAAGCCCCTAGAACAAAGTCATCCTCAGGGAGCATGGCTGATGGGGAGACAGTGACAGAAACCTTGTTTTGGGTGAGTTCCATAATGCTTCTAAAAAGGAGGGAAAACTTACTCCGTGCTGGCAGGTCTGGGAACTCCAGCTTTCTGAATTCTGCTCCACTTGGCTGTCTGCAGAAGGGGAAGTCACTTGCCCTCAGATCCTTAATTCCTCAGGTTTTCAAGTGGAAGGATGATCCTCAGCGCTGTATTTGAAAAATTAATACATACAATTTGCTTACATAATTAAATGCTAGTACAAGTGTTGGGTAATACACACTTCACATTGTGCTCCGCACACTAATAGGATCACAAAGCTACAATCAGTGACGGGAACACCTAAAATTTAAACTAATCTTATTTCTGGCTGTTGTCACTGCCAGTGAGCAGAACGTAGCACATCAAATGGCATCAAATCCAAGATGCATCTTTGATGCAACAGAGATGTAAATATCCAGATGCAGATTGCTATTGTCAGTGCTGTGTTTCAGGCTGAAACAAGCCTGCAATTCTGCAAGGAGAGGAGAATGCACGACTGAATAAAGAACTTCAAGAGGCTGAAGGATTGATATTGAGTGGGGATATGGAAATACCCTAAGTGTGCCTATCTCTTTGTAACACTGTACAGAAGAAAATGAGTACTTTGAGCAGTGGCACTAACAAGGCCTGTTCTCATAAGGATTCCTGCCTGAGCTCTCCTGGGTTTTCTGGTGCCTGACAAAGGGCAGTATTTGTTTCAGCTTTCCTTTGGAGGAGGAATAATGGCCACATAATTTTCCTGAAATACATAACACTTGAGTAGCTTCAGAGACTCTACACCTCTGTCAGATCACCTAGATCATAGAATCACAGAATCATTAAGGTTGGAAAAGACTTCTAAGACCATCATCAAGTCCAACTGTCAATCCAACACCACCATGACCATTAGACCATGTCCTAAAAAGAAAACTGGAGCTGAGGATGGAAGTCGGGCTGGGGGAACAGCAGTGTGGCTTTCCTGGATGCTGTAGTGACCAATGGAATATTTTTTGCAGTAGAATACATTTGAGTAGACAATGATTACCACTCACTTGCAGCCTAGGAAATAGAGTTACTCCTGAGACATAGCTGCTGGTGTGCATTTCACTCCAATGGTAAAAATTGCTTTTTGGTAAAAATAAAAAGCAAAAGACAAGAGAGAGGATGGAAAGGGAAAACTCACTCTAAGGCCAGCCAGGAAGAGAAGCAAGAGGGTCCTCAGAGAAGCTGCCCCCCCAGGCTCCTCTCCATAGCACTTTTTTCATAGCAAAGAGCAAGTTTTTTGGGGATTCACTCGACCCGCTATCAATTATTCCTGTTTATGATGTTGTTAGTGCTGACCAGAGCACACTTAAGTCACGAGCATGTGTCACATACATGTTGTTAAGCTTTGGACATCTCTGTTATGCTTATTAAATGTTGAAATGACTGTATGCTTGTTTTTTTCCCCAAAGGCTACACCCAAGAAAGGAAAAGGAAGGANCAAAGATGATGAAGGGAGTGGAGCATCTCCCTTATGAGGAAAGGCTGAGGGAGCTGGGTCTCTTTAGCTTGCAGAAGAGGAGACTAAGGGGAGACCTCATTAATGTTTATAAATATATAAAGGGGGAGTGTCACGAAGATGGAGCCAGGCTCTTCTCGGTGACAAACAATGATAAGACAAGGGGTAACGGGTACAAACTGGAACACAGGAGGTTCCACTTAAATATGAGAAGAAACTTCTTCTCAGTGAGGGTAACAGGACACTGGAACAGGCTGCCCAGGGAGGTTGTGGAGTCTCCTTCTCTGGAGATATTCAAAACCCGCCTGGACGCCTTCCTGTGTAACCTCATCTAGGTGTTCCTGCTCCGGCAGGGGGATTGGACTAGATGATCTTTCGAGGTCCCTTCCAATCCCTGACGTTCTGTGATTCCCATGCTGGTAGCAACTGCTCGCCTTGAGAACTCACCATAGCAGCCATCCAGGGCTTGTAGGAGCACAAGGATTCTCCTGCTGGGAGGTACGCGTGGCCAGGATCAGTGTCCTTACAGAATGAATCCTGACGTTATAACACGAAATAGTACCAGGGACCACTGACTTCACAGTCAAATATTCCACCAAGTTTTTTTCCAGAGTGATGTCAATTCTCATTAAAAGATGTCTCAAGTAAACGTTAGGTTGGTTGTTCTGTTAACCATGGCTCGTTATTCATCTTAAGCTGCCCATGATATGAAAATCACAATTCCTTCTACAGAGCAGATTGCAGGAAGGATTCCCACGAGATACAAACACAATTTTTAATCCTCTCAGCATTTCCATACTGTAAATAAATCAGAACCCTGTGAAGGAAGCCTGAAAAACTGAATACAATTTGTTGTATATTTGAATTACCTTGCTAACATACTTAATGGGGTTTTAATTACAGCTGGGGAGGCTGGTAACACCAAGACCTCCAAAGCAGGAGGAAAATCCTAGAGTGGGAGGTGCTGTGGTCCTGCTGTAACTAATGGAATCCAGAGGATCTCCCTGTTTCAGAGGCAGCTCTGGCAGCTGGTCACTGTCATTCCTTCCCTTTTTGAAATAATTTATCTTTAGACAAATATTTTGACAATATTTTTTTTGAATATTTAATTCCACAGAGGTTCAAGTTGTATTGAAATATTTAAGTGACTCAAACCAGCATTTGTTTTATCAGGTAACTACATTAGTGTATACATTAGTATATTAGTGTAAATGCATTGCCTTGACACACTTCTCTGAAGAAAGAGCAGTTTGGGCACCACTCACTGTTGCAAAATTCCTGCTCCACAAAATGCTGTACTTGTGAAATATGCCTCTTAATGTGGAATGAAAACAAATGCGGATATTACCTCAAGCATTGACATTTTCATTTAATAAATATTTTCTATCAGGTTTGTAAACACCTGAAAATGAGTCACAGTCAGTGCTGGAATTAGCCAGGTTTTGTTTGGAAAAGCAATGTGCAGGATTTTTAGCTTGTGTGGTTTAAACCTCTCAGAACAGAGACTTCTCAAGCTCATGGTGTCACCACTTGAATTTCCAAGATAGTTTTTTCAACTGCAGTTTGTCTTAAACGCCACAAGATGTCTCAGTTTGGAAATGCTCGACTTTATACTAAAATATTTTTATAGTATTACTAAACCTAGGTGAGTAACTTTGGTTTGGGTTTTCCTTAGCACTTGACAGGGGGCTTTTTAGCAGCACATGAGACAGAAAAGTGGATACAAATTCACCCGTTAGTATAGGCAGGAAAGTTTTATTTTAAATGGTCAGTGGCCCAAATGACTCATTGGAAAATCTTAATCCTCAGAAAGGAAAAGCTCAATGTACAGCTCTTAGTAAGCAGGTGGTAGCTAAGAAAGATGAATGTCTTAAGGTTAAATGGAAAACTAATTTTCAACTACTATATTTAATTTCCACAACATTTGATTTCAACACAATGTTCTATGCTTTTAATGATTCATATTTGGGAGTCAGTTATTTGCATAACATTTTCTCTAAGGTTGTATTATCTTTGGGACCTAATGGTACTAAAATACTAAGATACTAATATCTATGACATAGTTGCCATTAGTATGTAATATATGTTCAGAGAGAGTACCTCTGAAGTTATATAAGTGAGCCCACATTAAATATTTATTTTAAAATAAGGCTTCTTAACACAAGAGGGGAATACAAAAACCACCCAAGAGTTGATGGCTGCTGGAACATGACTTTTTTTGCTTTCTATTGCTGTATCTGCACGCATTTAGTACTATGTTTGCCCTGAGAATTTTTCTTACCTGTTTTAATTTTCTCTTTCCCATTGTATTTCTTGAGCTTATCTTCTCTCCTGCATAACTCCTTACATCCTTTTCCTGTAGCATACTATTTCTTATTTTGTTTTGCTTTTTTAGATAGAGCAATTCAAGCTGGATTTGTATGCTCTGGTGGAAGTAACTGCTGAGTAGATAAGCATTCATCTTGTGAACAACAATACACTTTGGGTATATTGAACCTTACCTTGTAAACCCTCAGCAAAGTTAAAAACAAGTGAATTTAGTCAAAAACCTTGAAATGACAGCACCCAGCAGTGGGCAGGGACCCAGCCTGAGGAGACTGACATTCATTTATCATAATTAAGCTGTTTACAGAGGGCCTTGACATTCTGTTTTGCATCCAAATGATAGGAGGGATTTTTGCAGGTGAACTAAAAGAGAACTTTTCAGAACTCTGAACCAGTTAGAGGCTTGCCTTCTTTAGTGATTAATGTGCACGCTTTAGATAAATTAACTTCAAACTATTGATTAAGGCAGAGTTATCCTTTAACAGCCAAGGACAATTGTAAGGGTGGCCTTTGGATCAGTGGAACCATTGCTGCAGTTCCCAACTATATTACAAGGCTCAGTTTTCAGAGCTCAATGGGTTACTTAAACTCACAAAATTATTTAGTTTAGTTTAGCAGATATTCCATGAGATTCGGGCTACTTGTAGCAGTAATAAAAGGTCTAGAAACTCTTATCCATCAGGCAGTGTATGAACCAGAGAAAACACATTTAAAGGCTAAAAGGGAACAGATGAATAAATATGGAGAGAACGAGGAAATAATAAAAGAAAACTCATCAAAATATATGGGCTGGGGCCTCGTCATAAAACCCTAACAGCTACTGCTGGGGGTTTTGCATACACCGTGGGAAAGGAGTGCTCTAAAGGAACATTTATCACAGGTGAAGAACAGAACATTGTGGAGACTGAAACACCAGCTAATGCACAATTTGTTAAAAATTACATGCGTTCAAAATAAGATGTGTTTGCACTTGCTGATGGTTTATTAATTCATATTTGCAAATCGTACCTGCAGGATGCTGGGTGCTTTGTGAGTGGAGCCTCCACCCTCAGAGTTTACATCCTAAATTAGAGACTTGTATCATCCAGGCTGCGTGGTCTGGGAAGATCTGTGTCCAGAATCCTCCTGCCTGTGCTGAGCAGGAACGCTTGAGCTAATGGTGAGGGGAGGAGGTCTAATTGTGGCAGCCCAGAACTCAGCATGGGTCATTTACTCTGGGAAGAAAGCCTGCTTTGAGCAGCTTAATGTGCATCCAGTGCTTCAAAGCATCATCTCCCTTTGCAGTAGACTTAGAACTTGTTTGATATATCAAAGTCTCTCCTTTGGTTGTTCCAGTTAACTTGTCAGAAATGAGGAGATTGCAACAGAGGCATTTGGAGTAACTTGCCCAGCTCTGCATGACCTGGTGCTGCCAGAGCCTTGTCCTGCACTCCTGACACACTAAGTGTCCCTTTGATTCTGCAGAGTGTTCCATTCTCAGGCAAGTTGTCCCATAGCAAGGAGGGACTGTTACTCTCCAAATTTGCAGTGTTTTCTTCTGCTGCTCCACACCTTCCTGGACAATAGTGTTCCATCCCACTGGAGTTATGTTCCATGAGCTCCAGGATGTCTGCTTCAGAATGCAGAAAGCTCATGGTGACTTTACACCACAGTAATCTGATTAATTAATCATCAGAAGGACAGTTCCCCCTACTCTGGATTTGTCAGCTTTTAAATTATCACATCCAAACATGTCCCAGTGGAGAATCTCCTTGAGGATCCAGCCAGTCTCAGCTTTCCCATATCCTACCCTTTGTGTTTCACCATCTCAGATACTTAAACAGTGTCCATCAGTAAAATAATGCAAGAAACACCAGGGTGAGCAGGGGATGATTTATGAGGAAACCTAATGAAAGAAGTTCCCCAACAGCTGAGGGGGGGCCCAAACTCTGTAAGGCCTTTCCTCCCCTGCACACTTTGCAGCTCACAGTGTTTGGTTCCACTGCCAAGGTGGGCAGCACTCTTCATATACTGATTCCTCACCTTCCCAAAGCACCCCAAACCCTTCAAACATCCTAAAATTGTTTTTAGTGGGTAATGTATATGAATTCTAAACAGTAAAATAAACTAGAACTTGTCCAGGAACGCATTATGTTTCCGATACCATGGTTTTTATTTTCAGCACAAGCAGAATTCCACTTTGCTGTGCTCTGAAGCATCAGGAGGATTCTGCTGGTTAGATTGTTCAGCCAGGCAGTCACAGGATCTGAACTCCCAGCAGGGTGACGCTGTAGAACGCATCTGAACCGCCCTCACTATCGATTTCACCCCCTAACACATGATGGGATCAGGTATCAAACACTTCCCAGTGGGACCAGAGGGTGCCCTGTGTGAGGGCAGAAGGTGCAGGTGTCCCCAAGTTCACTATTTACTCATGCCAGAGAGAAAAAGACCAGTGAGCTCCAGGAGCAGAGCAACTAATTAAGTTGGGGCTCTGTGGATTTATGTCCTCTTGTAGGCTCTCCTGTGGCTAAAATGGAACATTTATCTCCCTGGGGATTAGTCTTTTGTACCTTATCAGCCTTGCCTAGTGGCCAGGATGGCCACTTTTCTTTATCTCACTGATTTTTTTTTTAATTAAACTTTCAGGCAGATAATTCCTTTGAGACCCTGTGGCTTTATCCAGCTTGATTTATATTTGTTTTAAAGCTTAAAAGTTATTCCAAAAGGTGAGGGTCTCCACGGGCAGATAAAATGGAGGCTTCACTTCTTTAGGAAACCAAGCTCTTTGAAAAAATCAATTTTTAAATACTTGATATTCCATAAAGTGAATGGAATAGAGTTTATTTCGTTTGAAGCATAACATAAAAGATTTTCTTGAAATCCATGTGAGTATCATTTAATCTAATTTGATAACGTGGAAAAGGGGCTGTGTGCCCAAAAGCTTACTCTCTTTTTTAGCTCTATGAGCTGCTCTATTACACCACTTTATTTCTTCCCTCAGATTGCTGCCTGTTTAATTAGACACCCTGGTGCACTCTCATTAACTCTCTCAAGGATTATTTCTCCCCAAGGAGGTGAACTAGAGGCCAATGAACTAGATCCAGATTTATAATAGACCATGATTAGGTTAAACTAAGTGGGAGAATTCTTCAATATACACATTCCAATGTTTATAAATGTATTGATCTCAAATATTATATTTTTTAACACTGAATTGCTGGGGTTAGAAAAATTATTTTCCCATTATAGTATCATAGAATCATTTAGGTTAGAAAAGATCTTTAGGATCATCAAGTCCAACCTTCTTCCAACATCTCCCTGACCCCTAGATCATGTCTTATTGTTGCAGACTGTTAATCTCTTTTGGGAACAGAAAATTATATTTTATATTAAGCTTAAATCACCAGACCAGGCAATGACAAGTCCAAATACTTGCTCTCCTTTCAGCAATGTGGTCTGAACATGAGTCAGGATTTAGCCCCTGATACACTGTCTGTATTAATAACAGCTTCTGTTGAGAAACCTCCCTTTGTTTACTCTTTCAGCAAATTCACCTGATGATCTTTTTTTTTGGTCTCTGAATAATATATGCATGAGACAACAGGGAACGTCTCGGTACTTTTCTTGCTGCTTCACCCTTCTATAACTTGAAATTCCTGCCTTTTTATTAGTAAGGACTAAATGGGAATTTCTGACTTGTCACAGGAGACCAGCCGACTCTCTCCACAGCTGTTTCAGAGCACATACCTGGGAAGAACATTTTGCCAAAGGATTGTTGAGGCCCAGAGTGATTAAATTACTTGCCCATGCTCCAAAATGTAAGGAAAAATAAAACTCTGGCTCTCTAAGCAAGCATCTGAACTACTGGAGCATCCCACCTCTGCAGGCCTTGCTCAAGAAGGCAGAAATAACCGGGCTGGGTTTGCTGGGACTGTATAACCCATAATTAGAGGGTCTTTCTCTTGCCTTTCAAAGCACAGGCCCTATTAACTTCCCAGCCTTCGTGGTTCAGCTGTTTTCACGGTTGATACAGTTCAATTAGACTTCTGGTTATCCCTCCTTCATTGCTTTAATAGCATTCAGGATCCTAATTCACTCCTTCATCCATCAGGAAATCTGAACAGAAATTTAATTTGGAATTTTTGTCTCCAAACTGCAACAACAGGATTAGCAATTTTGTGCCACTTAGTGTCAAATTTAATCAAACCTAAATTCACCAGTAACAAAATTTCAGGTGGCTTCAGGACAAGCAGGACAGGATCCATCAAGCTGTACAAAAAAACGACCGAGGAGCCAATCCTCCCATTTCCCCCCCATTTTTCCCCCACCCCAAGACCAAGGGGGATCAGCAGTTGGCTGGACTGGTCCCACGCTGGCTCCCATCTCTCAGCTGAGGACAGAACCCAGCAGTGCAGAAACAATGAAACCACTACAGGGAAACCTGTAACGAGGGGACATTGGGTCTCTGCTCTGCCTATGGCTGGATGAGGAGCAGATCCTGCCTGTGAAAGTCTGGAGTAATCAGTTCCAGAATAATATCCAACAAGTGCTTCAGATTCATAGGTTTTCTTGTACATAACTAAGAGGTTAAGCTCTACAATGACTATATTTTAACATAAGAAATACACCCATGGAGCATTTATTATGAAACAACATTTTATCTCTCCCCTTTCTTGCAGAACCAACGACTCAGCTATTTTACATCTTGACAAAAGGACTGGATTTAAGCATTTCAAGCACTGCTCACCTGTTTTGCTTCCACCTGTTAAAATTCAGAAGCTCAACTGCATCTTTTTCATCACTCAACAGCCCCACTGCTGAGCTGAACAGCCCCGAGTGTGCTCTTGCTAATAAAATGCTGTAAAGCAGTATCTCAGCAGCATCTGCAGGCAGGATAGTACAATTTAATTCTCTATAAATATTTAAAAGAGTTCTCCCAAATCCAGCGTTGTCAGATTCAGTTTGTCCAACAAAACAGGTGGATCAACGTTCACCGGAATTTGATGACAGACATTCTCATAGTGATTCGATTTCCTTAAAGATTGTAGAAGTCTCCTTTGATCGGCTGCGCTGTTTGGTGAAGGCAGTTAGTCTTTGGAGAGTTTCTGACAAGCCTTCTCCTGTGACAGCACAGCAGGGCTGTACGTACCAGTTCCTGTCGCTGCAGTACTTCTTCATGTTGAACCTCCTGGTTAGTTCCTCGGCGTTCAAAGCCCCCGGCAGGTCCTGCTTGTTCGCCAGCACCATGACTGGTACGCTCTTTAGAAACTCGTTCTTTAAAATGAGTGCAAATTCTTTCTTGGATTCTTCCAGGCGTCGCTTGTCAGAGCTGTCCACCACATAGAGCAGCCCATCAGCATTCTCTAAGAAGTTGCACCAAGCCTGCCTCATTTTCTGCTGTCCTCCAACATCCCAAACCGTCAGGGTAAAATCTTTCTCAGTTTCGATCATATCCACATTAAAGCCAATTGTGGGGCTTGTCAGGAAGACATCGTTATACTTGAACTTGTAGAGCAGCGTAGATTTTCCCGCAGAATCCAGTCCTAACATCAGTATATTGGCTTGCTTGGCTTTGGAGTGTTTGGTGCTCTGGAGGCCCATCAGTGGTCTCTCGTGAGCCTTTACAGCTGGAATTCTCTGTCCTCCGTGAAGCCAAGTGTTGGTCTGTCTTCCTCCTTGAGATGAAGCACGAAGAGCAAGGTGGAGGAAGGGGAAGAAGCAGCTTCAAGCTATGAGAAGTCAGTAGAGCTCTGTGCAAATACACACTGGCTTTTATCAATGTGATAACACGTAAACAGCGTGAAGGTGAATGGTTCAGTGCCAAGCCTGTGGGTGGAACAACTATGAGTAACCCCCAGTTGGGCATGGGCACAAAGGTTACAGTCTTCGAACGTGTCTGAACAGCGAACCACACTTGCAGGACCATTTAAGAACTCTTCACACTGTATATTGTACATAGTGAACCAGTAGCAGCCTGGGTATTCTCTTAATCCCATGGCCCAGGGAGCCACTGGAGTCCTGCCCCATGAGGTGCATGCCCACAGGTGAATCCTCTGTCTGTACCCACATCTGTTTGGGAAGGAACCACAACACAAACAAGGCCAGCGAGGAGGGGAAACCCTAGTGTTTGTCTATCCATATCAGCCCACAAAATGGCAAGGTACCTGATTTACTGGTGCATCTCATCTCCCAACCACAACCAATCTTAGGTGGTTTCTAAGGTGGTGGTTCTACACGGACTCCATCAAACTGTGAGGGAACTCCACTTAAACCGTGCCCTGCTCTACCTGCCTCAGACTCCCACAGTGTCTCCTCCTGCATGGAGCTGGTGGCTTTGAGTTGTCAACTCAGCGAGTTGGGTTTGTATGAACCAGTTTAACTGCACTCTGCATGGTGGAGACTCACTATAGACCTTATGATCTGGTCATGACTGAGGTTCAGCCACACGGGATTAAAAATTCCTATTGGCTTCATGATGCTGCTGTTGCCCAGAGATCTATGATGGTTTCCCCCAGGAACAAGAAGGGGGGGAAACAACTGAGTCTCAATCAAAAGATCTCTTTTTTTGCCAGCATTCAAAATAGTAGTATAAAAAAAGGATAGAAACTTTAGTGTAATATTATTTAACTCAATTGAGCCTCCAGTTTTTGGACACCTAGCAGGCCAATACTGGGCTGGCCCAGTGCATACCCAGTATCTCAATACTCACCCTTATACCCAGATGCACCAGGATTAGTTATTACCATTTCTCTTTGCTTCAGAAAGTCCCTCATCAGCAAAAAGCTGTAGAGGCCTCCTGGCCAATGAGCTGCTGGCTGATAGACAGGGCAATCATTTTGATAATTATGACATTGGCTGCTCAGATATTGCATAAAACACACCTCAGTCTTGACAAACAGGTTAGAATCTGGTTTCTCTTGAAGCTAAAAGGCTTGTACCAGGACTAAGTGGGGGCAACATGATGACAGTGAGAGACTCACTGTTATTTAAGTAACACAGATAGATCATGCGTAGGATTTTTTTCAGGAGCAGGTCATGATGTATTAAACCAGGGAAGAACCTGTTTGTGTTTCTTTATATATGAGTGGATTGAAAGATGGGGAGACAGGAAACTATGCAAAATGTGTTGTTAATGCAGTCAAACGAATCATCATTCCCTGCAGCATCTCCTGGGAATATGGTTCCCTGGATCATGGGTAGAACCTCCCTCAGATGGACGCTCCAGGTCCGGGCAGTGCTGTGATCTCAACACTACTCACAGGTCTCTGCTCTGTGTGTTTGCTCCAACCATACTTGATATTTATAGTCTCCACTGGTTTTTATTATGTCAGACTTTAAAGAAGAGATTAAGCAATGTCTGGCTTTTTACCAGCTGCTGAAATTTATCTCCAGCGAGCCTCTGAAGTCTCCGTGTTTTTCCAGACTTTAATTGTACCCGAATCAAACCAGAGTTTGGTTCAGAGCAAGATTTTGTGATGCAGAGCCACTTCCAGTGAGGATTTCCCGTGTTACTCCAGAGTTTATGTAGCAGCAGGAGATCAAAACCGAGCTGTGGAGGACACAAGGTGGTGCAACCTTCCCTTGTGGGCTCTTAATTTCCATCCGTCCCAAGAGGCGAGTGTTTGAAAGAATGAGAAATCTACCTTTGACTTGTCCAAAGGTGTGTTTGCTTTGCCGGGGCGAGGCTGGTCCTGCTCCTGTTGGGGTTCCCTCTACATTCCCTTTAAAAACCCCAGAGCCATAAACCCAAACTGCCACTGCCGATTTACCATTAATTAACTCAACCTCAGACTCTGCACAATAAACCTTTTGCAAACCATGTCGGTTCCTGGGTTTTCCGGGCAGGATATTCCACCAGGGCTGCACGCTTTTGTAACCGGGACAAGATGTAATTAATGTGGTAATTAAAGTGGTAATTTCGGGAGGTTTGGGGGTGAATCCTCTCCTCCATCAATCCCAGAGGGCAAATTCAGTTTGAAAACGCCCGTCTCTTCTTCCCTGGAACCCACACACTTTAATCTCACACTTAGCCACGATTTTTAAGAGGAGGAAGCAGCTGGAGCCCTAGAAAGACACCCAGAACAACGCTGTACTCCAGGGAAAGGCCCAGGGACGCCATTTGCCGCGCGTTGAGGCGGAGGCTGGGGCGGGCATTTCCCGGAGCCTCTGCTGCAACCGCCCCCGGCCTTCCCGTTCCGAGCCGTGAGGGGCCGGGGCTGCGGGGAGGCCGGAGGCGGAAGGCCCGGGCCAGCCCTGCCGGGGAGCCGGCGGCACCGTCACGGTAACGGCGGAGCGAGGGGGGCGAGGAGCGGACCTCTCATCCCGAGGTGCGGTGGAATGGGGAAGCGGGCTGAAGGGAGGGGAATGCCAAGTGCTCCTCCCTCACCCTCTGTTTTAATAGAAAACCCGTAAATGGCTGTTAATTTTTACCTAGTTTCAGCAGCGGGCGGCACATTTCCTCTTAATGAGCTCTGTCTTTGGGCTGTCGCCTCTTAATTAATCTGTGTGCTGCCAAAAATTGCCCAGAACGAGGGTTGCTTGGGCAATGTGAAGGGAGAGCAGGTAAAGGTCATTAAAAAGAAAAAAAAGTATTATTATATTACATCGTCATAGCCCAGGATCTTGCAAAAATATCTGTAGTTCCTCTTGGTGGTGAGCTGAGCTGTATACAAAAAAAAAAGGAGAAACTAGGGATAGTAATATATTTCCAAATTATTTCTGCTGGTAGCTTTGAAAAGAAAAATTACTTTTTCTATATATTTAACCTTATTAATGTGATATCTTTTAATCTTTAAATTGGATTATTGGTTTGGATTATTGGATTATGGTTATTGTAATTCTTAAGACTTTCATGAATACGAGAATTTGCCACCTTTTTTCCTGTCAAGGAGACTGACACTTGAGTAATAGCATTCTGGATACTACTTTTTCATTTCTTTTTCAGCAAGAAACATGCTTCAGGACTTGGGGTTTCACGGATTGTGAAAGTCACCAACTCCCTCCTGCAAATCCTGCCCAGTTCCAGTCAGTGTCATGTATGTGAGGACACTAAAATGGATTTTTTTGTTTCTTGTTGCATTTTCTGTCCTGACAATGTTGTACGTAACCTTTCCTTCCAACATTGTGACTAAGCATCCAAATTTGATGTATTTCTATGAGTATGAACCCATCTACAAGCAGAGCTACCTGTTCACCCTGCGGGAGCGCTTCAAATGCAAGGAGATAAATCCCTTCCTGGTCATCCTGGTGTCTTCAAGCCCTAGGGATGTGAAGTCCAGGCAGGCCATCAGGATAACATGGGGATCACAGGACTTCTGGGGGGTTCATCGAGTCCTCACCCTCTTCTTACTGGGGGAGGACACCAAACGAGATGACGACGCTGCGGCACTGTCGGTGGAAGATGAGAGCATCCTCTATGGTGACATCATTCGCCAGGATTTTGTGGACAATTATGAGAACCTCACCTTGAAAACCATCATGGCGTTCCAGTGGGCCACTGAGTTCTGCCCCAATGCGAGATTCCTTATGAAGACAGATGATGATGTCTTCATCAACCCTGCCAACTTGGTGAAGCTCCTCCTGAAGCTGAACTCCTCAGAAAATATTTTTACTGGTTATCCTCTTATAGACAACTTTGCCTACAGAGGCTTTTACAGAAGAAGATACATCTCTTATGAGGAATATCCTTTCAAGCTGTATCCCCCGTACTGCAGCGGGATGGGTTACATCCTGGACGGGAAACTGGCTCTGAGGGTTTATCAACTGATGAGTCACATCAAACCCATTAAATTTGAGGATGTTTATGTTGGGATTTGCTTAAATATACTGAAGGTGAACATCAGTATGCCAGAAGATCCAGAACAATTCTTTCTTTATAAAATTAATTTTGATACCTGTAAGTACAGGCATTTGATTGCTGTACATGGCATCACACCAAGTGAGATAATCGGGTTCTGGCAGGATTTGTCATCAAACGCTTCAGTTACTTGCCTTTGATTCTGTTTTAATGTATCAGCTTAAACCTGTTTGGTGTAAGAACATTTAACACAAACCAAACCAGAGCTGTAGAGATGATAGTGACTGATGGAGTGTTGTGCTGATGACATTGACTGATGGAGGGTTGTGCTGCTGGGTGAAACTGCCATGGCCACGTTTCTCTGGGACATTCAGATATTCTTAAATAAAAAAAGCAATTCACAAAGCACTTTTCCACGGCACTTTTCCACATCTGTTCCCTGTGCATGCAGGACACCTGGGAATACACCATCCTGACTTCTCTGATGCTTCTCTACTTGGTCTGCTGTGACCACGGGATTTCTACCTGAATCTTCTGGACCATGTGAAATGTCACTGAGGAATGTTTACACCATGAAACTACCTTTGAAGATGCTTCTGAATTGCTACCTGGATAGTTTTAATTGTCTGTGCAGCTGCATCATCCTTTGCTGCTCTCAAGTATTCTCTGCCTGGCATGAAACTTTCAGGGACCTTCTTCTTTCCATGTATCACCCCTGAGGGCTTTACAGCTTCTTATTGAAATCTACCACCTCCATCACAGTGCTGAGAGGGCTATAGAGCCTGGGGGGTCTGCAGGAGCTGATGGGAAGTTCTGGAAATGTGATGCCCTTGGTGTGTGTGTGTATCCAGGTATACCCACAAAGCAGAATGGCTCTGGTGTCTGGTGGTGCTCATGGGCTGCTGAGGGCTACAGGTGGTAGAACTTAGGTGTAGTTGAGTTACAAGACATCACACATAGCAGGATAATCCAAACCCATGCATGTACACACATGAGTGTGTGTTCAGGTGCCTCCCCAGAGTTCTGGAACCACGCAGGGAACATTGAAACAGATTAATTTATATTGTGACTTGGTTTCTAAAGGAAGAAACCATCAGTTCTAAGATTTGTATTTCTTACAGAAGACAAACTGGGCCGTATCTGTAAAGACGGGTATTTGAATCACTTTATTCATATCAGCAAGGCCAAGTTTTCAGTAGTTTACACTTCTAATAGACAATGACACAGCGTTTGCAACTGCAATAACATAATTATTCTGGACACAGCCACACCACAGTGAAGATACTATCACTACACATCCTGGACACCGGGAATGACAGAGCTCTGCCACCTCCTCTGCACCCCAGCTGAGCTCTTGGGACATATTTACATTTGGCTGTCTTGCAGATAGTCTCTTAGAGACAAATTAGAAGAGGTGTAGAAACCTCTAGTACTGAGGCCGGGGGTTTCACCAGGTTTTTTTTGTTGAATTGACTTGAATTCTGCTGGGTTTCCAGCAAGGGCACGTGGGGTTTGATGGGATGACAGGACGTGTTACTCTTTTAGATATAAAAATGAGGTCCTGGGGAGATTACTCTCTAGGCAAGTATTTTGGATGTCAGTGGTTAAGAAGGTCAGAGTTTTTCAAAAATAG
The DNA here is from genome assembly GCA_013401335.1 of Brachypteracias leptosomus. Lineage (NCBI taxonomy): Eukaryota > Metazoa > Chordata > Aves > Coraciiformes > Brachypteraciidae > Brachypteracias > Brachypteracias leptosomus. Next base: position 169,707 of record VYZX01017243.1, on the reverse strand, counting down.
ATTATTTGGTTAAACTAAATCACTAATAATGCAGCATTGCTTAACTGTGGGGAGGGTGCTGTTGTATGTCTGGAAACAGAGGGGAAACTCCAGCTGTCCTGTGGCTTTAGGATCAGTTCCTTGACTCCTGTCCTGCACTCAGATCCTGAGAGCTCTGCGAGAAATGCTTGACTTGCTCTTGGATTGTTTATACAGCTTAAAAAAACAACCCTCCTTTTTTTTTTCCCCTTTTGTAAGCCTGCCACATGAACATGTTTAGAAAGAAATTGTCACAAGAACACTGGTACCACAGCACAGCTTGTATTGCTTGTTTGAAATGAATGGAACTCCAAAAGACTCCACAGTGGTCAGAACTGGGATAGGTAAAGCAGAGAGCTCCTGCTGTGAGCCAGGAATGTGAGTGGTGGGCCAGGAAAATGCAGCCCTCACCCAGCTTCTTCTGGTACTTGTGCTCCAGGATGAGAACCCTGCTCAGCACTGACAAGCTTCCACCAGGGTGGGCTCAGACACAGAGATCTTTGTGCCACCTCAAACTGTCACCTGCCCTGGCAGCCATTCTGCAGATGGATGTTGTAAAATGTTCCTGCTCCTGTTTTTTTAAACAGGCCCCTCACTTAAATCTGGTTTGTGTGCGAGTTAACCTTATTATTGCTTAAAAGACCATCACAACTCATAACAAAGCTGATGTTTCTGCTGAAAGCAAATGTCAGGGAAGTTTCTAGTGTGAGCAAAGCTCAAGGCTGTGAACTGGTACAAGTGTTGGAGCCAGTGGTGGGCCTGGGCTGTATTGCATCTGCCTACAGCCTTGACCTAAAAACCACACCTAAACCACAGGCTGAGATTTTCCCAAATCCTAAATTCTTTTTCTGGTTCAGAAAGCCAGACTACATCAGAATTCCAAGCACTTGTGATGTCGATATGAAAATTGACTGGAAAAGCCAAATAGTGACTCATTCATAGAACCACAGAATGGTTTGGGTTGGAAGGGACCTTGAAGCTCATCTAGTTTCACCCCCCTGCTATGGGCAGTGACACCTCCCACTAGACCAGGTTGCTCAAAGCCCCGTCCAACCTGGCCTTGGACACTTCCAGGGATGGAGCATCCACAGCTTCCCTGGGCAACCAAAGGGATTTACAACATAAAATGTCCAACCTGTGCTGCCTCATTTCAGAAGAGTTAAATGTCTTGTGCGCATTCTAGACCAAACAAGTTCAAAATAAATGATGAAATATTTATTATGTGCAATAAATGATGAAATATGTGCTGCAAACTTAGGGGCATTATTCCCTAAGTGTTAACAAGATATAGATGATTTGGGATATTTCCCTAAGTTTTGTCTTATGTTTCCTAGTTACTACTAAAGCATTTCAGTGCAGGTTCATTGTAAGTAACTCCCAACTCCTGGACGCACAAGAAATAATGTCATTTTCTCCTAGTTCTTTCAAATTTAAGCTAGAAACTGGTGGCAGGTTAATCAGACAATGTGATGCTGAATTCCTGACACGTGTCTCTCCACTGGCTGTGCTGAAAGAGTTCAGGAGGCAGAGCTTTGCGCCCTATTTTTCCTCTTTTCATTAATCTCCATTTTTATCTGAGCAGCATATACCATTTTGGTGATTTATTAAATACTTTGCCTTGAATAGGAGTGGCAGGGAGGAGATGTGAAGCTTTCTGCAGTCACTGTTACATTAATAAAGCTCTCTGGGTTTTAATGCTGTTGAACTGTATCCATGTGCAAGTTCTCCGTGGAGGAAGGAGAGAAATCAGAGTTAAAATGAAGCTGAGCAGATGGTTTGGTTTGGTGGTGGGGGGTTTTTTATGTCTAGTTGAGTCTACCTTGTAAAAAACCTGAAAATTGTGAAAGCAACCTAAAATGGTAAAACAAACCCAAACTCACCCTCTTTCTATTTATATATTTGGTTTCTAAAAATGCTAAAGCCACTTTCTTTGACAGGACTGAAGGATAATCTCTGAACTGCTGCTGTTCTGTGATTCCTGGCTGAAGGTGGCATCGACCTGTTGCTCGTAGGAAGACAGAGCAGCATCTTCTGCCTCACCTGCCCTGCTGTGACTCCGGGACTTCACTTGTCTCCTATAAAATCAGGACTTAAAGACAGATTCCCCCAGGTGACCTCTCTCGAGATGGTTTATACATCTGAGCTCCCTTCACCTCCAGCCACTGGAGGATTTTCCAGGCCACATTAATCTGAAGGAGGTTTTTTTACAGTGTGAGGGATGATGGTGTGAAGGGTTATGTCCATCTGACCAGGATGGGGCTCAGCCCCACATTCTGGCCACTCCTCCCTGTAACACTTTGCCTGTGGTGGTCCTACACCGGGAAGTAAAGCACAGTTTGCCCTGAGCTTGCAATGAAGATAAAATCTTAAATAATATGAGTGAAAAAAACCCACATTACAAAGAGCAGAGGCTGTTATCTACCCGCAAACAGCCGTGCTGGGCTGACTGGGAGCTGCTGGGAGCCAGGATGGATTGCTTCAACAGCATGGGGTGTCTGGTGTGTTGTGTAGAGGTTCTGTTAATAAAGCTCTGACCTGCCCCCGTGGAGTTCTGAGCATGCTTCATTCTAAGGAGCCCATCTCAGTTGTTTCTTAGGGAGTGTTTCCAGGCAGAAGGGGTTTTGCAGCCCCTCGCTCTCATCCTCACACACTGGGGGGCTTAAGGTGGTTCTTCCAGCCCCTGCTCCTGTTAATGTTGTAGTTAAGGGTTATGGGATTGTTGGTTTGCTGGTTGGGATGGGTTTGAATGTTGTAACCGAGGCTTCACTGAAGTCCCTTGGTGGGATACAAACTAAAGTTGATTCCTCACCATCCCCATCCCCAGAAGTACTGATCCTTCTCCACAGGCTTTGAGCAACACAGGGTTGGCCACTTAAATGAGAATAAAGTGCTTTATTTCCCTATCACTCAACTAATTTGAGTTCTTCTTCAGACTGAGGAGCTGACCTACTCCTAAATGTGGGTTTCAAAGCTTGCTCTAGGAACTGCTCTCGATGTGAAGCCTCTGCTGGTGGCTGTAGATGATGGAGCATCTCAACTGGCACATGTAACTAGAGACAACTCATCTCTAGGGCTTCAAGTTGCCCAAGGGAAACCACAGGTAAACCAGCTGTTCACTAAAGCCTTCTATAGGCAGCACTATATAGATAACAGTGATTCAAACTTAACTCAGTGTAAATTGTATATATATCTTTTTAGATAGGAGTCCTTGGGTTTAGAAAGGGGAGGGGCAGCAGCTGGGCTGTGCAGTGGCCAAACCTCAGCAGAACACATTTTAACCTTGTGATTTATGGCTAGATTTCAGGACGGGGGCCTGAAAACCTATTTTAGGACATGAAAAGCTGGTGAGGGGTCTTTTTCTCTTTAGTATCATCACTTACTAAATGTTTCTCTGGGTAAAACAAGCACCAGGGACACTGGGAATGTATTAGTGTCGTGTATTCTGAGAGGCAGCTGAACAAAACTCCCTTATTTTCAAGGTGTTTCTGTAGCAAACACGGTTACCTCAAGGCACCCCGCTGCTGTGGCACCAACACCTGCATCTGAAAAACTTCACCACCTTTTCCTCTCAATTCCACCCTCTGTACCCTGTGCAATACTCCAAGAACATGAGCAGAGGGTTTGGTGCTGGCCCCATGCTCACACGGACACCACCTCCTGATATCGGATGGAGTTTATTTCTTTTTATCCCAACATTCTGCCCAGTAAAACAGGCTCATTCCTTTCCACTTTGATATTTTAGAAAGGGTAGGACTGTGGCACTGACGTTTTTGTCACAGGCTACGAGAGCAAGGATTAACTGTAAGGACCGTTGCCTGGTTGGGTGCCTAGGCCAGGCCTGCCACTAGACGGAGCTGCAACCCCACCTAACCAGGCTGGCACCTCCTCGGGGACCCCCCAGTGCCACCAGGAGCTCCAGGCGGTGCAGAACCCCACTCATATGGCATCGGGATGAGAAACGGGACAGTGTCTATAGTCAGAATGAAAAACTAAGTGGTAACATCCTTAAAATGCGCTGCGTGAATGAACCTGTTCACTTGTGGTATTGCTGGCAAGAGCCCGAGTCCTTCACAGCACTGATCAGGTCACTAATTACCAGGTACATATTTTTATACTGGACTAATTAAAAGATGTTCTTTAGCAGCAACTTAACACGTCAGTTTTCTACCATTAGAAACCACCATTACTTGACAAGCACCTGTCACTGATGGAGCTACTCCAGCTGAACCACAGCCACATCCAGCAGGAATCTGGGTGCTCTCAGGTGTGTGTGAGACACGTACACCAAAATGCCTCTCCCTGGATTTTGGAGAGGTACCAAGGCAGGAAAGCAGCCCCTGTGCTTCTGGCTATGGTCTCTGACAACCATTCCCCAGTGCAGGATGGATTATTAAGGCAGTGGAGGGTCGGACCCTAGATTGTTACATAAGCAATATGTACGTTATCATAGAATCCTAGAATGGTTTGGGTTTGAAAGGACCTCAAAGATCACCTAGTTCCGCCCCCCTGGCCATGGCAGGGACATTTACTTCATCTTGTCACCCACCTGTGTATGTATCACAACAGAATTTGGCACAAACCAGCATGACTGAGAGTTTCTCAATGTATAGATCTGGATTAAAGCCATCTCAGAGACATCTCTAGGGGCAGAGGGAGGCACTGCACAGGTATGTGGAAGACTGCACAAAGCTGCTCATCTCCACCAGTCCATCTTTCAACCTAAAATAGCTATAATTAGGTTTTTAAAGTAATAAAACCAGAAGTCAATGACCTTACCAGAGATCACTGGTGTGAATGTCTTTGGCTGGGGAAGAGCTACTGGAAAGGTGGGAGCGTGGCAGAGGAAAGTGAAGGTGCTAAAACAACTGTTGTGGAAACTGCAGACACTTGGAGGTTGAAGAGGGCTAAGTGGGGAACTGTGGGATGGGACTGGGAGTGCCAGAGCAAATCAGTCCTAGGGTAGCCGTCCAGAGGACCCTGCAGAACGGTGCTGTGCTGGGCTGCAATGTTCTCCTAGATCTTGGGAGTGTGGCTTGCTCCCAGAGCCAGCCCCTCTCCCATGGCTTCCTCACGGCTGTGCAAATGGGGGTGATTCTGCTGCCTCATTCTCCTGCCTACCTGGAGTGCTGGAGCAAGCAGCCAGAAAGCTGTGCCCAGGAGAAGGTCGGGTGTCCCTCAGCACCACTCGCTAACCTGGATAACATGAGCTGCAGGAGCCTTGAGCTTTCTTCTCAAGTGCTGTTAGTCTATAATGGCTTTTTTTTGGAGCTGACCATTGTTTCAGTCCCACCTTCTCCAAAGCCTGTGAAGGATTAGGAGTGGTGTCTCTGCTCTACAAGCCTCCCTCTGCTTTGGGGTTCTGGAGGCTGCTGGATCTAATTCTCCTTTTCCCTGGGCAGCTGTTTTGCCAACCATCCAGGCAGTGTCCTACACAGAAAAACCTGCACCACGGGAACAGCATCTGTGAAGGAGACAGGAAAGGCAAACGCTACAAGCTCTGCTGGGAGCACAGCTCTGATAGTGCTGCTCTGGCACTGCTGAGGACATGATTAAGCACTCCCATGAAAATATCACTGGAGGTTTTCATTTCACAGCGTCCTGACCTCAAATACCTTTTCCAAGTAAAACGACCGAGGAGCTCTGACATGATGAACGTTTCCCATTAGCTGCTCGATTGAATGGCAAAGTTGCATTTCAAGTTCACTGAATGCACTGCTCAAGAGATTTAAAAAGTCTCAATCTGCTCTAAGATGTGACACCCATAGGTAATGGGGCCACCAAAACCCTGAGCTCCAAGCCAGGCCCTGGCCCTGTCCCTCTGCCTCTGCTGCTCTCGATCGGAAAGCAGCCAGAGCAGTTATCAGAGTTATTATCAGACTGTCCTTGTTTAAACGTGCAGTAGCCACAGACTCCAGAATGCAATTAAATACTGGAGGTTAGATCTGAACATATTTTCCTCCAGATTTAACACAAGCTTTCACCTCTACAGTGCAAAGACACTGTCTGGCACGTGTACATCACACCAAAACCTCGCTCTGAAGTGGCCTTCTCCTGGATTACCACCATAAATTAATCTGCAGTGGCACAGGGAAGTCTTTAATTGGCTTGACTTCCTTCGCGTAGCTCTGAGGAGGGCCTTGCTTTGATTAGTTTTCCAAACAGTCACTAATGAAATTAGTTTTTCTCTTGCATTACCTTCTTCAGGCGCCTGTGACAGGTCCATGCTACAAAGCCAAGGTTAAGGGCGAGTCTTGGGGAGGGATGGACACTCTGCAACCACAACAGAGCTGGTTTGGGACACAGGAGGGCTCAGACCTGAGGGTTGTGCTGGAGCTACCACGAGTTGAGTACAATATGGCAAAGAAGAAAGAGGGTCAGAGGAATGCACAGAGTGACTCGTGTGGCTGCAGGTGACCCAGTAACTACACCTCACCCTGTGCTGAGTAGGGGTCACTGGGGGGGGGGGGGAAGGTCAAACAAAGTGAGGGAGCTGCCTCCTCTTCCTCCTTCATGTCCTAACAGGCCAATAATCACAAACCTTCTCCTACACAACCTTAAGATGAAAAAAGGGAAGAGATCAGGAAGGGGAAAGCATGGTTCCGAGGCTGAGTGGGAAGCAGCATCATTCCTGGCACTTGCTGTGAAGCCCTGACCCCGTGGTGCATCCGGACAGACCTTGGGCTACCAGAAATGAGAGGGGAGGAACCAAATGAGAAGTCTACAGAGGATCTGTGAAGAGAATTGTGCTGTGGAAGGTGACAGCTGGTTTCTGAGGAGCAGCGAGGGCACGGGAGGCAAGTACATGTGAGCAAACTTCACTCAGCATCACCCAAAACGTTTGTTGTATTGCTCCTTTTGTCAAGCAAAGAACAAAGACCGGAGGGATCTGTTCCTTTTCTGTAGGATCTTAAGGGCATTTCCTAGAGCTTTTCTACTACGTTTAAAAGGTCAGAGTTCAAGTTCAAGGGCGGAGAGCCACTGGCCACTACTGCTCTTCTGTTTTGCTGCTATTCCTGAACTTCACCACCATCACTGTTATATTGTCAGGACACCCTCTGTAGAAGGACTGTAGAACTATGCTCTTTGCTCCGAAGTGGGGCTCATCCAGGCGCTCCTTGATAAACCGGACGGCTTCCTCGTTGCTGAAGGCATCCCACAGACCATCTGATGCCAAGATCATGAACTCTGGCTGCAGTTTGTCCAGGTCAAAGGTCAGGATGTCGGGGTCGGGAATGACCACGTTGAGGTTCTTCAGAGGATAGTCTCCTAAGGAGCGGGACATGGCCAGGATCCCCTGAACACGCCAGGAGCCGTTGAAGCTGATAAAGCCACCTGGAGAGAGAAACACCAACACTTAGAATCATAGAATCATTTAGGTTGGAAAAGATCAGCAAGTCCAACCTCCATCCCAATATCTCCCTGACCCCTGGACCGTGTCCCAAAGCTCCACATCTACTCGTTTGTTGAACCCCTCCAGGGATGGTGACTCCACCACCTCCCTGGGCAGCCTGGGCCAGTGCCTGACCACTCTGTCAGGAAAGAACTTCTTCCTAATCTCCAATCTAAACCTCCCCTGGTGCAACTTGAGGCCATTTCTTTTTGTCCTGTCATTAGTTACTTGGGAGAAGAGACCAACACCAGCCTCACCACAACCTCCTTTTAGGTAGAGAGCAATGAGGTCTCCTCTCAGCCTCCTCTTCTCCAAGCTAAACAACCCCAGTTCCCTCAGGCACTCCTCATAAGACATGTTCTCCAGACCCCTCACCAGCTTCATTGCCCCTCTCTGCACCTGCTCCAGCACTTAAAGCAGTTCTTGTGAAAGTTAAAGCATTTTTCTGCCTTGCTGCCAAACCCACCCCAAAATTCACCCTGTGGTGTCCTGACATTTCAGCCCTTCCATATCTCAAAGAGTAGGAGGTGCCTTTAAGTCTTGGAGATGGATTGTGGCCACTAATGCTGGTGAAAGCATCAAAGTAGAGAAGCTGGGAATGGTTCTGCTTTCAAAGCAGCTTCATGCTCTCTACAGCCCCAGGGAGACCCACAAGGTACTGAGCACAGGTCCTCCTGTACTCCACACCTCACTGCTTGGAGAGCCTCATGGCAACGTTAAGACAAAACTACTGAAAGCAAATCTTTGTGTCCTTGTAACCTCTGTAATTCTGGTGTTAGCAAACATCTCCTTTTTCTATGTAGTTCACACTTTCCCCATTCCAGAAGATCTATGAAGGGAACAACAACCCTGCGGTAGGACTCACACCTCACTTTAGGGCAAAGAAGCAAGAGCAAAACCATTTATAGGCTCTTCCATCAAACTGCCTGGGTCAAAAAGCACCAAAAACCTGTTGAGAACAAACCCATCACCAAATTTTACTTCATGTCACAAAAATGCCATGTGGGATCTGACTGATTTTGCTGGCACCAAGATTAAGGCTACTTCTGGTTGAAAATATTTTATTTAGGAGTTGCTTATGGTGAGATAAGTTTTGTCTTGCACTTGATGACTGGGAGAGCACCAGAGCCTGGCTGTTCAGCCTGCTGGGCCAGGGAGCGAGCTCTACAGCTTCAAGGTGGAAGAGTAAAACAGAGACACCTTCAGTTCCTGCACATGCCCTCGTGTGCCACTGTCTGCACCATTCACAGCAATGTTCCCATCATCCTGATGCGAATGGAAAGTCACTTGAGGACAAGTCATTTGCAAACAGGGAACATGAAAATGTATGACAAAAATCAGGAGAACTGTTGTCATTTCTACCTGCAAGCTGTCGGGGTTCCTATCAAAGTTGATCATAGAATGGTTTTGGTTGGCTTTAGGATCATCAAGTGTTAACCCAGCACTGCCAGGTCACCACCAAACCACAGCCCTCAGCACCACATCTCCACGGCTTGGAAACCCCTCCAGGGATGGGGACTCCACCACTGCTCTGGGCAGCCTGGCACAGCCCTTCACAACCCTTGTGGGGAAGAAATTGTTCCTCATCTCCAACCTAAGCCTCCCCTGGTGCAACTTGAGGCTGTTTCCTCTTGTCCTATCACTTGTTCCTTGTGAGAACCATGATAATACAACAGGACAGTAGTTAACAGAGGAGCAAATTCATTAAGTCGCTAGGCTAGATGGAATAGTTCTTGTTTAGCTGTAGATAGCTACAACATTTACTTTTCCATTAAAATAATTTCTTCCCAAGTTGAAAACTCCCGCAAAAATCCAGGTTCATTTTACATGTTGTTGTATTATAAAACCTCCCTTCTAGACAAATGAAATAATCAAATTATTTTTTTCTCCTAAGTGAAGGCCTTCTCCAGGTGAACAGCTGCAGAGAGACCCTGGACTTGACTAAGAGGGAAAGAATTTTACAGACAAATCTCCTGATTTTATTAATACATCCCCCACATACAGAGTTGAAGCAAAGTGAGACCAAGATTTTCTGATTCCTTCTTCTTATCATCTCTATACTTTTGGTCCCCCTCTGGGGGCCATAGATGACCTGAGCTCTCTGTCCAGCAGCAGGAAGGGTCCCCTCTGCTTTTCACACCTCCCCAAAGATAAAAAAAATGAGAAGAAAGTGAACATTGCATGAGTACAGGAGTATTGATAACCTGAAGCTTCTAAAAATGTTTTAGACTCCAGAAAAACCTTGTTATTTCCACTCTAAGAGGTGAAGATGTGGGGGCAGAGAAGCAATGCTCATTGGTGGCTTTAACAGAAATTAGAGGAACTTCTTCTCTTCCTTGAATAATTTGCTGCTGCAGGCTGTGGTGGGTTCAAAATGGGTTCAAAACAGGCCTTGGCACATTCATGGAGAATTGGCCATTAAACTTCATGAGCCAAAGGCAACTTCTAGCCCAGGAGGTCGCTGAGCTGACAAACAATGAAAACCAGAAAGATTTATTGCAGATTCTTGTCTTCTTTCCCTCTCCTGCTATTTTTTTACACATTTGTGCTCATTAGCTGTGACTATAAGGGAAAAAAAAATACCTTTGATGAGTTAGACTCACACTCTGCTTATTTGAGGAACTCCACCTCACTCAGCTTCAGACCTTCACATGAAGGCTGCTGACACACTTTGGCCTGAAGAAGCCTGTGCTGCTGCTGCTGCTGCTCCTGTTGGTTCCTTTGCTCCCTGCAGAGATCACAAGGGAACTGGCCAGGACCATCAACTGGTGAAGTGAGGATGAGCTGGTGAAGATGGAGCTGCTCTTCTCACCCTGACACTCATTAAGGGGTGGGTCAATCTGCTTCCATTTCTCTGTCTGCACCACAACACCCCACTGAGAAGTGCTGTATGATAAGGGAAGGTTTTATCTGCTGGTGCCTCACTCGAGTACTTTGAGCCTGGAAACCTGACAGAGGAGAGAGCAAAGATGACCCCTCCAGCCAAAGCCAACCCATTAGGACTCACCAGCTCTTTTAATCCTCTTCCTCTCTTTCAGCTGGTAGGGCTTGTGGTCGTGTGAGAGGGGGATGGCATTGCCATCCTTGTCACACAGCACCCCTCGGGAGTCTCCAACGTTGGCCACCGTCAGCTCTTTGTCGGACAGCAGTGCGATCAGACAGGTGGTACCTGGCAGACACACAAGGGAGTGGGAAGCAGAGCAGCTTTATTTAAATTAACCTTTAAACGTGCAGAAAATTTCATTAGTCCTTGACCACCGTATCCACCTAACTGGCTAAAAGTGGCAGGAAAATACTGGAAAAATCAGCTGTTTTTCCAGGGTGAACACTGTATTTTTATTTTCCCCATGTAAGTGGAATCAATGTTGAGCAAAACAGAGCCCATTATGTCCATGCCTCTTCCAGATTGCCCCTTCCAGCTAGAGTGAGCTGTATTTATAAAATCTCCAGCTATGACAAATATTCCTTCCACCAGCTATCACCATTTCATTAGTACTGCAGAATCAAAAGGTTTTAGGCAGGTTTTTAGATATACACTAAGAAATGTCCAAAGGGACAGAGCCAGGCACTCAGTTTGGATCACACAGCCCTGCTAGAATTGATACAAGAGGTCACTTCAGGGACTTACTGACTGACTTCAGTGACTCAGGAAATAAAATTAACTTACTGCCTGCTTGCTTTCCCTTTTATAGAATCATTAATGTTGGAAAAGACCTCTAAAAGCACCAAGTCCAACTATCAAAAGTTAGGCCTGAGAAGCACATGGTTGAGTTTTAACCCCTGTTGTTAATTTCTAACTGAATATTCATTAAAAAAAGAAGATGAATCCTCAGCCAGGGTGCTCTGGAAGAAATACATGGGGCCAGTTTGCTCAATGAAGGGTCCCAGACATGAAACTCAACCACCAGTGGGGTTACGACGTGTCTCTGCTTGTGGATTTTAACCAGAAAAGGGATGTTCCAGCACTGCCTACCAGCAGCAGTCCTGGTTTTGCTCCTGGGGAGCTATATTAGAGTTTAAGTCTAAGCTCTGTGCTCTCCAAGCCAAATTCTCATGGCCACCACTTGCTGCACTGCTGTCCAAACCAGAGTCAGAAATTGCATTTTGCTGTTCCCACGTCAGTATAAATAAAATAGCCAGGAATAAACAATTTGTGTTTAGATGCACTTTGTTCTGGAGATTTATTTTTAACTTCATGGTCTGTCTTGCACAGCTCTAAACTGGAGTTATTTTTTCACAAGACAGGAATACATAAATCTATATAAATTTTTTTGCAGCTGACTGACACATTGCAGACCTAAATGGACACATTTATTGCTAAGAGCCCCTAACTCCAGGATGTGCAGAACCTGTCCCCCAGCATCACCCCACAAAATGAGCTGCCTGCTCAAGAACAACCTTCTCTGAGGGCCACGAGTAGATGGGACACTTCAGGACATGGTCTGGGGGTCAGGGAGATGTTGGGATGAAGGTTGGACTTGCTGATCCTAGAGGTCTTTTCCAACCTAAATGATTCTATGATTCTAATTTGGGCTGAAAACAAAACCTATGAGATGTGAAACAGGGGAAAGAGCAAAAGCCCCGCTGGATGGGAACACAAGAACCAAAACCAACTCCAGAAGGGTCCTGGTGAGCTGCAGGACAGAGACTCACATGAGGCTGCAAACCTTTGTGACCCACCACCCAGCTGATGGCTCTTTCTGAAGATCAGAGCCCCGGCTTTCCCCGTAGCTGCTGTCTTGGTCTGACAGCTCCATTTGTGACCCCACTGGTGAGCAAGCCCACCCTGCTGCTCCTCAATTCCCTTCCCCTGACACCAGCCCAATGTGTGTTCTTACAGGATGCAGTAAAAAAATCCTATTTTTCCTAGTCAGGAAAATACTGCAAATAACATCCTACAGCCTGGGCGTTTAGCAAGTGAAATGCTTCACAAGTATAGTCATTATTACCACAATTTATACACAAATGGTAACTTTGAACACAGTCTATGATGTGTGTGAATGGGCGAGAAGGAGCCTCTGACACAGGAGATCATTTCCAAAGTGATTTAGGAAGGATTGGTGGTTTCATGGTAGCTGACTGATGGCTGGGCTCTCCTTAAATCCCTGACCTCACGCTACTCCCTGCCCTTACATGAGAAAGGAAACTTGCTTTTATTTTGTTTTCTTTTCCATCTATTTTTATTTCAGTCATTTAACCTTGTGCAGAGTTAGAAAACGTCGTCCTCTTGTCAAGCTGCCTCAGATTTAATGCAATTGCACCACGGAAAATTCCCAACATAAAGGGTCCAAAATTGAGAACACATGTTATATTAGTCCCTCGATGCAGCTGCCTGAATAAATACCCTGCTGAGCAGTTTACAAAGAAAATCACCAGAAAATTTAAAACCTGAGCTCTACTGGCTGTGGAGATAGGGGTAAGTCAGGCAAGATTATTGGTGTTGTATTTTAGTATCAGACAAGGCACCTTGTAAAAGTCAGGGCTGCCTGGGCTGTACCAGTTTTTAGGTCATTGCTTTATTGAAGGGAGGAAAAGCCACCAGAGTGCAAACAAAACCCAATTAATACATTAAAAGGCATTAGAGAGCCCAGGCACGATCCAGCTCGACCCTAGAGCTGCTGCAGATCCCGGGTGGTGTCAAAAGATCCTGCAGATGCCTGGCTCCAAATGAGCTCCGGGTGAGGACCAGAAGTTGGCATGGCAGAAATCCCTCCACAGCCCCTGTTTCCCCCTACTCCATTACCAGCACTGCAGTTATCTCACCACATCCCCTTTTTTCTTCCTCTTTGCTGAGTTTTCCTTCTGTGTTCCAAGGCTCTTGTGCCCCACAGCTCTCAGGCCATCAGTACAGGGAACCTCTTCCCTTCCTCTTTCCCCATATTGCTCTCTTCAATGCTGATTTTTTGCCCATCCCTTGCTGAGGAATCACACTCCTCCCTGCCCTTACCTCACCCTCTGGAACAGCAGAAGTCCCTGACCAAGCTCTTTCTTCTGAACCCCTGTCCTTCCCACTGCTTTTCCCAGCCTTCCCCCACCTTTTCCATGGCTCTTTGCACAGAGTCTCTTCCTCAGACAAAACTGAGAAATAAGACTTCCCCCTGCTATGTTTTAACCATTGCTTCCCCATTTCACAGAATCCCAGCATGGTGGGGGACAGAAGGGAGATGATCTGGTCCCACCCCCCCTGCTCCAGCAGGTCATCCAGAGCAGGGGGCCCAGGATCGTGTCCAGGTGGGTTTGGAATCTCTGCAGAGCAGGAAACTTTGAGTCCTAAACAATAAGTCTCCAGGGCAGATAGGCGGTGGTTCTGTCACTGCTACAGCTGCCTTCTGTGCCCCTCTGCCTCAGCCTGAGTTTCTGTTTGACATGCTCTCCACATACCCCTCCAGCAATGCAAATAAAACTTTGATTACAGCCTGTGGAACAGGCAAGGCTGAGAAAAACACCCTAAGTATGTGAAGGAAGGTAGGGAGGGCTCTTGCTTCCCAGTCACCAAGAATACAGATAAAAAAAGAATGGGGAGGGAGGAGAAGTGGTGTGAGACCACAAGATCACGAAATGCCACCTCTGCCTGCCCCCCAAGTGACCCACCAATTCTAATCCAAAGCCATCAAGCTAATTACCCACTGCTTATCTGTAAGATAAGCAATGATAACACCAAGCAGCAAACAACAAACTGGCAAAAAAAATGATCCCAGCAACCTGTAACTGGGGTGGGATCACTGCAAAACCTTTTGCTGGATCCCAAAGATCTGCACATCTCCTTAGCTGGTTTCTAATCCAAGCCTCTTCTCCTCCCACATCCTCCCATGTACAATCCAAAGACAGGGAACTAATGGGAAAGGGCAGAAGTGACTGATGGTGGCGTGTGATGCAGCTCTGCATGCAAAGCAGGGCTCAGCACCAGCCTGAGGCTGCAGGGAAGGGGGAGAGCAAGGACAGAGGACTTGGGAGGTGTCTGCAAGAGCACAAGCCATCTCCAGAACCTCAGCAGCACCCTGAGACCATAAATCCCCCTGCATGTGCACGTTCTTGATGTTATCGCAGTGCATTTTCTTCTCAATGACTTTCTATCAACGTAAATATTTCTTGATATTGGGTGAAAAATTTCTTCCTGGCAAGGGTTGTGAAGGGCTGGCCCAGGGCAGTGGTGGAGCCCCCATCCCTGGAGGGGTTTCCAAGCCGTGGAGATGTGGTGCTGAGGGACAGGGGTTAGTGGTGACCTGTCAGTGCTGGGTTAACGACTGGACACCATGATCTTAAAGCTCTCTTCCAACCTAAATGATTCTGTGTAATAACATAGAAAAATTTAATAAGGCTCTCAGGTCAGGTTTGCAGGCAGAACAAACTTTGCTGCCTTCACTGTTACAAGACTCTTCAGGCACTTCTCTCTGCACCCATCAGCAGGTGACAAACCTCTGCTGAGATGGACACCTTCCTTCCAGAGGCCTCAAACAGATATTCTCTCTGCCTATACTGAATTTCCAGCAAGCTGTGCCTTCAAATGCTATCTCTGTCTGGTATCTTTTTAATAAACAATAAAAAAATTGAGATAAATCCATGCTCTGTCTACTCCTGCAACACGTGTGTCTGGAATTGAGGAAGAACATTACGGTGCTGGCAGCGATCATCTCAAAGAAATCAACTGAATCTCTATGTTTTCATATGAGATCTGACAAAGCCTGATGCAAAATAAACCTCAAAGAGGGATTTTAATTCTCCAGAGCTTACATACTTCTAAAGTCTTCCATGAGGCCAAAGACATGAACAGGGAGGACAGCAATGAGGAAGGTGATGATGCAGTGTCCCTGAAAAAACCCCTTGAAAGGTTGGAGGAGCAACATCTCCCAAATGCAGGAGACATCAAACCACTCCAGCACTGAGCACAAACCAGAAAGGACTCTCCTACAGCTTCTGACTGAACTAAGCACCCCCCTAAAGAGAAGTTCAGGTATTTCAGATGCTCTCCAGACTTGGTTGGTAAGTTCCCAAAAAGGAAATGTTCAGTTAGTAATAATTAATATTGAAAGGGTTTAAAACCCCTTTTCTATGACATTTTGGAATCTCAGCTGTCTGCAGGGCTGTGTTGGTTTCTTCTCTTTCTGCAGGACTTCGGTTTTAGATGGCTCCAAATGTATCAGTAGCAAAGGGAAGAGGACACAGCACTTACAGAGTGAGACTGAAAAGAGCTGCATGGGCTTGAGTGAGAACAGGATGATAATGGATAAAATAAATCCCTGACTGACTGCACCAACACTGCATGAAGGTTTCACCCAATAGAGAAAAATCTTGTTGTTGTTGTTTTACCATATATATAAATATATTTACCAAATACTCTGAACCAAGCATTGGTAGAGTTTGTGTCAGGTCTGAGAAATCAACTGCTAGCTGAGAGATTCAAACGGCTGAACACCTACCTCAGAAAAGGCTGAGGAAACCAGGAGTGTTTCACAGGCAAGTAGGCACCTGTCAAAGTGCTATTTCTGCTCTGAGCTTCTGCTGAAAGGTTGTAATTATGTGAATAATGAAAATTTATTTTAACTGAGCAAAAGAATGCAACAGGCTTGGGCTGGCTTCAACACACGGCTGCTGTTTACAAACACTGCCAATATTCCAGGAAGCTGGAAGACCACACCGTAGGGAAGCAGAGAGTTGTGTGGTCTGCAGTGAAGCTACACCCTGAAGTGTAATTTAACTGGTTTTATGGGTATGGATCCTAACTGGAGCTGCTCACCTGAGAGCAAAAGCCATTTCCCAGCCAACAAGTGGGCACGTTTAGGATGTGACTCCTCACATGCTAAAGATGCTTAAAATAAAGCCATGAATCCCATCTTGCTTCCAGTGACTACTGAAGAGCTCTAGAGAAGCTGCCCAGAATTTGATGTCTCTATGTCAAAAGGTAAGAGATCAACTCTACCCTTGGTGATGACCCTGTGATTCCTGCTGTAGGTGCTGGTCCTCTGCAGATTGGTCCATGGTGACTAAGTTTAAGCTGTATCTTTAAGGTGTAAAAGAAACCTAAGGCAGAGGTGAAATAAATTCAGCAGTAATCATAGAATGGTTTGGGTTGGAAGGCACCTTAAAGCTCAGCTAGTTCCAACTCCTCTGCCATGGCAGGGACACCACCCACTAGACCAGGTTGCTCATCCAACCTACTCCTGAACACCTCCAGGGATGGAGCATCCACAGCTTCCCTGGGCAACCTGGGCCAGTGTCTCACCACCCTCAGAGTGAAGATCTAATCTAAACCGCCCCTCTTCCGTTTGAAGCCATCACCCCTCATCCTCTCATTACAAGCCCTCCAAGATCACACACTAAATCATGGCAGGAGTGAGGAGTGGAGGAGGGTGGATCACCTGCTCTGAAGGACACATGATTCCCAAGGAGAGCACGGACCTGGCCAGGGCTGGGGAAGGCAGAGGACAAGCCCCATCTCACCCAGAGACAACATGCAACGTGTCGTGGTGCTAATGGCCACATTTTACCTCAGCAGAACATACACTTCGTAGCTAAAATCAGAGCATTCAGGCAATTTGAGACATGGCTGCTAGATCAAAACTCCCTTTAAGAACCACTATAGTACTTCCAGCAACCACCTCAAGCAATGGTGCTCATCAACTGGATCTCAAGGTTTTCAAATGAAAACTAGGACAAACTGCCCCCACGGGGAGAGGGGTGAGGGTCAGGGGGTCAGGCTAGGCCTGAGCATTTGGTTCCTCCCTCTGGAGGGCACCTGGCAAATATTAGCTAAGAAACCATGGTTTGGGCTGACATCTGGCTCTGGGTGCAGTGCCTAAATATCAGTATTTCTCATGACTGCTTCACAGCAGGGAAAAATGAAATTAATCTGTTGTCACACAATAATGAAACTCAATTTCTACAGGACTCTGGAGGAGAGGGATCATCCATTAAGGAAAAACCTCTTGCCTGCAGTGCAAAAGCACCACCAGAACCTCCTAGCAGGCTTTAGCCACCTGACACACCAGAGTTAAACACTAAAATGCCTTTAAATACCCTAAATTTTACTTGTACAGAGTAGCCACTGACCACTCCAGACATCCAGAGATGCTATAAATCAAAGGAATAGGATTAACACCAACAAAGCTCCAGCAGCAAAAAAGATCCTTGCACAAAATTAACCCAGCTAGTCAAGAATGCCACTTTTTAAACTAAGGGATGTAAAGATCATGAGAGGATTTGTACCCATCTGTCACTTCTGGCCTGCTTTCGTTTTATAAAGCAAGTCAAACTTCACCAAAAGCCTTGTCAACATCTGCCTATTTTGAGATGGGCTCATTTTATTTGGTAGCTGTGGTACACTGATATCCTGAAGGGAAGGATTCACAAAAAGAGGCATTAGGATGTTGAGCCCATCAAAGCCACATGTTATTAATATTGCATGATGCCAGCAAGGCCTAATTAACACACCAAATTGTACCAGAAGCCATTTTAGGGCAGTTCTGGTTTATTCCAACAAACGGATGCAGCTGAATTCTACCTGCATTGGGAGACATCCCTGGGAGAAGGGACTTAGCTGGGGGTGGCAACCCTTGGAAAACAGCCCTTCCAGGAGGGATGGGAAAGGTTTCCTGGATGGAGAAGGTCTGCTCCCGTGCTGGGGAGGTTCTTCCCAACATGAGCACCCGGCTACAGTCACCCTTTCATCATGTACCTCCAACATTTAACTCCCTAGCTTCCCTGGCTGGCAGGTAGCAGGACTTCAACTGCTCCTGGTTACAGAATTAACTCCCTGACAGTGTCTCCAGGATGGGTTTCATGATGTGTCACACAGTCCCCTGCCAGACCAAGCTGTTTCCCCCTCCCATCACCATTTTGATGTTTAGAGACGGCTTGCTTCATTTTTCACGTACCACCAGCAGCTCGATCTTCTCATTACATTGACTCTGGCACAGAAAAACACTAATAAAAGAAAAATGTCACCAAGGCAAGTGCTTGAGCCTGAATAGCCAGAGCATGTGGGACCAGGAGCAGCTGCCACAATGACACTTAAGTGCCCATTCTCTGGGCACTGCTCACATTCAGATCACACTTTGAGAGCAGGTAGCGGCACTTCTGCTTTGGTACTAAACAAGTGACATGACTGGAATGAGGAGCAGGCTCCATCCCCACGTCACAATCTCTAGAGGTGTCTCTAATTGGGAAGCTGAAATTCTGGCTCTTTATTTACAGTGAGTTGCACTCTCCCTCTGTTCTGAATATGTGTGTATATACTGGGACATTTCTAAACTAGTTATTTATGTAGCTTCTCATTTCCGCATGATTATTTTATCGCATGATATAAATCCCCCAAAGTGTGCTCCAAGCAGTTTTAATCTGTATTTTCTCTGTAAGAACATGCAATTTTCAATAATGGAAAAGGCTTTCTTCTGACAGGAGGCAGTAATTTCCTCTGCTGCCTTTTCCCCTTCCTAACAAACTTCTATCTATCAAACTGACTGGAGAGATGAAGTGACCAAGGCAGGGAAAAAGACTTTCATGAATCATTGGACTGGGAAATCCTGCTTAAAAAGATAAACAGAACCAACAGAAAGCAACAACTCTCCAAGCTTGTTTTTATGCATCATTACAAACAGGCCATACGTGATTAAACAAATATCCTGCACCCTCATTTTATCTCCTCTGTCCTTTGAGAGCTCTCCTGACTCTGAGCTCCTTAAGTACGTGGTGTAGAGTCTGCAAAGGGCAACGAAAGGGCTTGAGAGCACCTGAGATCAAAGAACTTGAAGAGAATCAGGCTTATTTATTGGGTGAGTGCCTGAATATAATTGATAAAGTAATGAGCACTGTAATTACTTGAAGTTACTAAAGCTCACAGCCTTGTAAGCACCCAGAATGTGCAGTCTGTAAATGGCATTTTAAGCTGCTCAAGTGCCTTCAAGACCAAAGTAGCTGAGTGGGAACAAAGTTGGTGAGGAGTTGGAGCATTTTAAATATTTCAGGGCACTGCAGCCTGAGTACCAAGGAATAGGACAAAACAACACCAGCCTGTCAGTGCTTGGGTTTTCCAGAGCTGGACTAGTGATGAGAAACTCTTTCTTTACAAGATTTCGTAGATAATTTCAATTTATCTAAACACTGAGAAACTTGGTAAGGTTCAGGGGAATAGAATATAGTAGAAATTGGTGGCTATTTTGGAAGATCAGTGAAAAACATCAAGAGTATCTCTTTTTTTCTCTGTAACTGTACAGAAGACCATGCATCAGGACAACTCTGTGAAGGATCTAAAAGCTGGAAGACATTTCTAGCTACTTTAAACCACAATGCTGGTAAAAAGTATTAGCTCCAATTAAGAAAGCTTCCAAATTATTACAATCACATCTGAAAACTGAAAAGCTCAGTAACTGCACTGTTAAAAGGCTTCCAGTGCTCTCCAAATTACCTGATTTTGGCTATCCACATGCAGCACGTCACATTTCAAAATCAGATTCTGTGACTCTCCAGTACATTCTCAGCTAAGTAAGCCCCAAAATAAGTCATCAGGGAAGGAGAAACCCACAGAAACCAGCTTGCAGCACTTGGAGAGACAATGAAGAGGTCCAGAGAGATCAATCAACACCAGCCTGTTACAAAGGACCAAGTGCTGTGAGAAACAGAACCATCCTTCCACCTAGTTAGTATTCAGTCACTGAAGTGGAAAATTTTCTGTCTCAACTTGATCTTAGGAGGAAGAAATGTTTCCCCAAGTCACCCCTTCCTGCCTTAGAGGACAAAATCCAACTTTCTGTCTGAAGCAGAGCGTTGAGGAGGAAGATTTTACCATTTTGTTCCAATAAAACCCAACTTAGCCACACCAACTCACCTGCTTCATCGTAGGACACGGTCAGTTTCTCCAGCATCTCCCGGTCGATGGAGAGGATCTGCTGCTCCAGGATGGTCTGGTAGGACAGCACACTGTTCTCCTTGTCCTTCTCATAGTCCTGAAGATGTTGTTTCAGGACTTCAGGCAGGCGGGACTTCACGTATTCTGCTGCCGACTACATGGGAAAGAGGGAAAGGTTTAATGAATGAGAAGCTTTATGCATAGCCATAGCAATTTATTATTATCTTTTTAATTTAAAGCATTCTCAAATGTAACTTCTCACAGTAAAACACTCTCAATGCTGCTAACTCCATGGTGCACAATCCACAGGTCATTTCTCTGCTAAATGCCCCCTGTCCACCCAAGACTTTGGGGATATACTGAACCAAATTCCCCTGAGCCGAGGCATAACCTGGCAGGCCAGAAAGAGTCACCCGTGCTGGACAAGACACAGACATACCACGACAGCTCAGCTTCTTCATGCTTAACTGCTTTTGAAAATATAACCATGGAATAGAATGTCTTTAGTCTAAATTTTAAAGTACAAAGCGATGGAGTGGAATCACTTCACCGGCTGTTGATGCACAACCAGACATGACAGAGGTTAACAGCATTAAAAAATAACATATATACGTATCTATCTCTCCACATAGAGAAGATTCTTTCCCAGTTTTTTATCTGCCTGCTGAAGGCCATAAGGAAGCAGACACTAACACAAGGTGGCATGGTTGTACTAGTGTTACAGAGCCTCAGAGATGGTAGGAAGGACCAGATGACCTTGAAATTGGACTAGATGATCTTTTGAGGTCCCTTCCAATCCCTAACATTCTGTGATTCTGTGACTAAGAGCATCTGTCTCAGGAGCTGTGTCCATGCCCCAGGATCCACTGGAACAGCTCCTTCCATCCCAGCTTGGGCTCAGACACCTTGGTGAGATCCAAACACCAACCAAGCTTCTGGTTTTGGAGCATGAGCATCCCTCTCTCGTGAGTATTTTGCTCCCACTACAAGTAGGAATAGAAAGCCCCTCTTGCTGGCATGGGTTTTAACTGCAACCTTAAAATATCACTGAGGTTCTGTGCAATCTTTCTGCAAGCTAAGCCATGGGAGATGAAGGAAATTATTCTAGGCAAAGTAAATGAACTTCCCATGTGAGTACAGGGTATTTAAAATTACACTTTAATGGTGGGTTTCTTGCCCAGGAAGGCCAGAAGATATGATTTACTAGTCACCGTAGTGCAAGTTCAGGTATTGGTGTTTAATGCTCCCTTTGAGAAGAAGTTTTCCTGTTGGGGAGGTATTTTTGAGCTCTCCCTAAGGCAGTCATTCTAAAGAGCAGAAAATAAAAGAAGAGTTTATACATATCCATTTTCTGACGTACGTCGTGTGTCAGCTGAGGGAATCTGGGGCTGTAGTAAGAAAAAAGACTCATCCTGTCCCAAAGATCTTGCAGCCCAAGTGAAAATCAAGAGACAGATGGGTACAACCTGATGGGAACACCACTGGGACCACGGGCCATGGTCCTCCTCCAGCCAGTGCTGGCATCCCCTTGCTCTCATAAAACACATTATTATACTTATTTGTGTCACAGAAACTAGGGGGGAAAAGCCATTCTGCTACTTTGAGGCTTCGAAACAGCTTTATCCTCTTCTCCTCTGTAGCATCCCTCTTCCTCCTGCAGGAAGGAATTACAAGCACAGCTGCTTCTGGAAAATCCCTGACCTCAGCCATCAGTTGTAGGTACAATGAATCTTTCAACCTTTGCTGGTCAGTCTTCTTCAGCACCATCCCCACGAGAAAACAACTTGAAGCCAAAAAATGATGGTCCTGCTCATGCTGGCACCTTCCCCCAGATCCCTGCTTCCAAACCACAGTCTAACAGAAATGCACGTTGCTCAACTGTTAATTCTCTTGGCCACAAGAACTTCCTTCTTTTCTGGCAGGAATGTATCCATTTCTTTCATAAAATTGAAACTGCAGCATCCCCCCTGAATCTGCTTTCAGCCCTTCTCCAAATTAAATAACGGATTGACTTTAATACCTTAATTGACTTCAGAGTATTTCATCCTACCATGAAAAACTAATATTTCATACATAGAGAATGAAATTTAAAATATCCACATACAATGAAATATACTTGCAGAGCTTATTGGCAAAAAAAAAAAATCACATTTTTCTCTGTTCACTAAAAAGAAAAAACCCTACATAAAAATCCCACCAGGAAACTCTGAAATCCCTCAGCTGTGTGGTGACCTCCACCTCAAGCTCAGCATCCTTCCTTAAGCACCAAATTTACTCACATCTTCAATTGAGGAGGAACATGTATCCAAAGGACATTTTCTTTGCAGAAATTATGCTAAGTGCCTGCTAAAATTTGCTCTGCTTTTCTGAAGTGTATCCTTCTGGGAGCTCTTTTTGTATGTGGGGAAGTGAAGGTCTAAAATGGTTAATCAAAGGCTTCTTTATGAAGCTACTTCAAAAGTCAAGTGGCAGCTTGACAAAGCAACCTCCTCGCACGGTTACACAGGGTAATCTGGGAAGGCTTTCACCACAGAGCCGAGTGCTTGGGGCATGGAAGACCACCACACCCATCAGGGACAGCTGCATCCTTGCTTATCCTCATCGTGTTCCACAGGCTGCTGCAGCCCAACACATCCCATGGCCTGGTTTCACCTCAGCCTCGACCTAGGAGAGTGTCTGAGCCTGGCCCAGGCTGCCCAGAGAGGTTGTGGAGTCTCCTTCTCTGGAGAGATTCCAAACCTGCCTGGATGTGATCCTGGGCCCCCTGCTCTGGGGTTGGACCAGATCATCTCCAGAGGTCCCTACCACGCTGGGACTCTGTGAAAACCCTCTCCGAGTGGCGATGCCCTGAGACGTTTAGTCCACGGTGGGGTTGGGTAGAAGGAGCAGGACAGCAGAGCGTGAGGGCCAGCTCCTGAATGACCTGGCTCTCCATGAAGAGAAGAAACACCTCCATGTGTGAACATGCAGGAAGTGACCCAAGCTCTCCACGACAAAACACGTTAATGAAGACAGCAAGTGCTCAGCAGCTCCATGACCCCGTGAAGAAGGAGCCCTGCAAACAAGAGCCAGGGGCAGGTCAGCAGGCTGGCACAGCTGGAGGATCCAATTAGCTGCAAGAACCATTATTTACAAACACACATTTCCAATTCAAAGAACAGAAGACAGAGACTTTATTGCCTCGGACCTGCACTCCTCACTGATTCCTGTGATTTACTGTCAGAGGAGGGACACCTCAAATTTACGCTTTTAATATTCTTGAGATAATTTATTCTGCCTACCTGGCTGCTGCAAGTGTTCAGAGACCCCAGGGAAACACGGGAGCTGTTTTAGAGTGGGGTATTGCTGGTGTAGCAAGTACACCAAAGAGGAATAAAACCCACCAGGATTCCTCTGTTGCTTCTTGCTGAGTCTCCTTTTGACACGTTTCTCACCCCTCCAAAGACATGTGGGTCACTACAAGTTTCCTTCTTCAGAGATGGTACAGCAGGAACTGCTGGGCTCACTTCATGAAAATGAAGGGTTTCAACTTTGGCCACCTCCTGGTTTACCTCAGGAAAGTGATTTTTTAGGTGAGTTTGAGAAATAAAAGCCTGAGGTGGGTACAATGAATGGACATGGAGGTGAACCCTGTGAAGATAGTGTTGGCCTTGATAATCTCATGTGAAAGAAACGTAAGGAAGAGCAGAGTGGGACTGACCTGTGGACTCTATTAGATGTCTCTCTAAGAATTGTGGAGAATACATAAAAGGAGCTGGAAGGAAATCAGCACAGTCTCAAAACTATAATATAATTGAGCCATAAGAGAAGCTTGGTAAATAATTCTTCACTCTTCTAGGTCCAGTCTGTAAAAGGGAGAGAGACTTGCCAAAAAGAAAAGCAGAGAACACGACCACAGCACAGGTCCACCAGAGCCTGACTGAAAAATAACATAGACAGGGTTTTTTAACCAGGAACTGGAATAATCAACCAAAGCACAAGCTGTGACAAACTCCTGCAATCACTCAGATGTGGTATAGGAAATATATCTCTGAGCAAAGGTTGTCCAGCAGCCTTAGAGGGTGTTGGAGATGCCAGCAAAGACCACACAGTTTGGGTGTGGGGTGTTCCAGCATGGAGAAGCCCCCTAAGATAAGGAAATCAAAACACAACTCATATGAAGGTGACCATTAGTTCTTCAGGGAGGAAACAGCATAATAAAAATAAAGGATTTCAAAGGACGGGTGTTACAGAAGCCAGAATATCACATGAGGATAAAAGAGAAACAGAGAGAGACTAAAGAAACAAATGACTTGGAGCTAGCAAAGGTAGCAAGCAAAGGTTCTACAAGTCCATCTGTAACAAGAAAAAACCCAGGCAAAAAGCTGCTGTGCTGCTCAACAGAGTAGAAAAGTCATTGATGGATGATGCTGAAGTATTTAATGTCTTTTTTTGCCACAGTACTCACTGTCTTTCCCTTGCTGCGTTCAACTGGCAGCTAATAGCAGAGGCAAATAATTGAGCTCCAAGGACTCAAGAATAGGGGAAAAACATGTTGGGAAGTGCTTATAAAGATTTGCTATTTTCCAGCTGGCTGGGCCAGATAAAATTCTCTCAGGTACACACAGGTAAATGGGCTGAAACAAGCTCTTTAATGACCTCGGTCTTCAAAAATTCACTGAGGATGGTGAGACACACTTTGGAAAGGGCACATGGCAGAGCTACTTTTAAAATAGCATAAAGGGAGAGAAAGAGATCAGACCAGTCACTTTAACATGGATGCCTAAAAAATGGGATGAAAGATGAAATTACTTCTAGGTACACAAAAGCACAGAGATTTGCAAAGTGCTTCTCTTGGGGTGTACAGAGACCTGCTAATTCAGTTCCCATCAAGCACCAGCTAGGGTGGGAATGCTCCGTGGCTCATCCCATTCCACATCCCCATCCTTAAAAGTCTTAGTACCACTGATCACATCAGCAGCAGGGACAGATCTTCCCTGCTCTGCTCTTAAGCCTTAGGGGATCCCAGACAAACAGCTGAATCCCATCTGGATTAAGCATTTCAGAGACTCTTCCAGAATTAAGATGGAGCTCCAGAGTTCCCCTGGACCCAATGCGTGTGTTTTGTGCTTCCCAGGGTGTGGAAGCCTGTCACTGCCACCATCCCATCTTCATTCACAGCTCAACCACTTCAGAAAAATTTCAACTAGAGGTGCTATCTGAAATAGGTAACAATCAGAGAATGGGTTGGGTTGGAAGGCACCTTAAAGCTCAGCTAGTTCCAACCCCCTGTCATGGCAGGGACACCTCCCACTAGACCAGGTTGCTCCAAGCCCCGTCCAACCTGGCCTTGAACACCTCCAGGGATGGAGCATCCACAGCTTCCCTGGGCAACCTGGGCCAGTGTCTCACCACCCTCACAGTGAAGAATTTCCTTCTTATTTCCAATCTAAATCTACCCTCAATCCTATTTGTAATTTCACGTTCCACATTTCAGACTAGCACTCCTTAGCAAAAATACTTTTATATACAAGTTTCTGGACTCACATCTTTAAAAAATCCCAACAAACCCCACCCACACAACTCATTCTTATAGGAACAGTGCACTTAACTTATTAGATACCTCCCAACAGGATGGTAAAAGCCATGGTGTGATGGGTTGTGGACAAGGAATGTGTCCCAGAAAGTCCATTAGTGGTTCTTTGTTGCACTGCTATAAGGTTTTCCTGATTATTTCATAAAAGTATGGTATAAAAATATACATATATTTACATATAGATCTAAAAAAGCAGGTTATTGGGTTAAATTAGATTCAGATTAGACTCAGATTAAATTAAAGACATGGAAGTCAGATTTATTCCCATTTTACTGGTGTTTCATGAGTTGTTTCTTGGCATACTGGTGCTCTGTTGGGTGCTCAGTACAGGAAGGAAATGGTTCAAGAATATTCTTTGGGTTCCTGCCTCCTGGAGTGCCAAACTTCCTGCAGACAAACCACCTTCTTGACCTACTCACACTGCAAGGCAGGAAAGGCTGGTGTTGATTGAAGTAGATACAAAAATGATGCCTCCAGGCCCACATGTGCCACTTCAAGTGATTTCAGAGAAATATCCATCCCTCAGCCCCATCGGGTGCCTCCTCCATCAGCACAAACCACGAATAACCACTGAAGGCAGCAGGATTTTGCTGAGGCAAACCTCTTGGAGTAAGGACATGAAGCTATGAATAGCTACTCAAGAGGAAAACATATGATAGGAAAACATCAGCTACTCTCAAGAGGACAAGACGAGATCTACAAATGGCACCAAGACAAACCTTTTGCCCTCTAAAGCAAGGAACTATTTAAAGAACAAACATGTCGACAGAAAGCCAGTAGAGTTTTCCTGTAAGGCAAACTTAGCTTATTATTTCTAGTAAAAGTGTCTTTTATCTCCAAAACAAATATTCAAACCCATCATTTACTATTGATCAAGATGCATCCCAGGAAAGCCAAACTCATAAGTTCAAATGAAGCTATTAGCCAAAGCATGATACCTGGAAATGTTTGGGGAACTCAGAAACTCTTTCCCAGGACTCTCAACAGGACCAAGCACTGAAAACCCCAACATTATTTTGCAATCCACGCACCATTTCTTCCCTTAGCAGGAAAAATATTAGCCTGACAAACATCTTTAGTTAATCAGAAGCTATATAATCATGAGAAAATTAACCTGATTCCAAGGAGATGGATAAAGTTCAAATTAGTATTCGCAGCGGCTTGGCAGAGATGTATTAAATCCATAATTACAGTAATCTGCAGCTGCTGCAACTGTAGAAAATAATGAATTGCCCAGTGAGAAGGTGTGTCCATGAAATGGGAAGAAAGGGCCATCTGCTGTGGAGCTCTGCTCTGACTTTCTGCTGCGAGCACAGAGAGCTTCATCTTCCTTGACACAGCCTCTACGTGGCTTTACAGCAACAAGCAACCCCAATAACCCTGGCAGCAAACAGAGAGGATACAAATAAAATACAATCATGATTTATGGCTTTAAATGAGGCATTTGAGCTCCTTCCCCTTAGACAGCACTTGTCACTCACTTCTTAAACAGGCTTATTTAAACGTCCTAGGATGAGAAGCAAGGCACCAAAATTTGGAATGGAAAAATGGTATGTTCTGTTCTCCCTTCCCACTCCCCCCATGTGGCAGCGCAGGGAGCCTGGGCATGGTCCTTAACCCAGGGCATGGGCTGGAAGAGGGGAGAAGAAATACCAATCTATTATGCTTTCCAATGGTCAGGCACTGGAACAGGCTGCCCAGGGAGGTGGTGGAGTCACCATCCCTGGAGGGGTTTCAAAAAACAAGTACATGTGGTGCTTCAAGCCATGGTCTGGGGGTCAGGGAGATGTTGGGATGAAGGTTGGACTTGCTGATACATTTCCTATAACACATCTGAGTGGTTGCTGGACTTTGTTACACCTTGTGCTTTGGCTGATTGTTCCAGTTCCTGGTTAAGAAAATCCTTCTATGTTGCTTTCCAACCCAAATGATTCTACGATTCTATGGTTCTTTTCCATCTTCTGACGAGGGAGCGGTTAGTGAAATACTTGTACAAGTCTTTTTTGTTTTTAATAGCTCATTTTAATGAAGTAATTTAACAAACCCATGCTCTGTGTGATATGGCCAAGCAGCCACTCGTCCTACGGGTGAGGGAAGAGACAAAGCACGGAGCCTGATTCGTCAGAGATTTCTCTGCAATTGGCAGAGCTACAAGGAGTGCTCTGGAATCTGGACGCCTAATTAAAAGATTAATTTTCTCCAGGCAAGGGGGAGCATTATGATTATCTCGTCTGGCATCTTGAATCAGGACCACAGGACTTCCCTGCCTCATTGTTTGAATGAATAAGTCAATTTTGGAAAATATTCGACTCTGTTTCAGAGACAGAGACTCTCCCAAAGCCCCTGGAAGTTCATCAGCCCTCCTGGTAGAGAAGAGATTCACGGACCACAGAAAATGTTCACATTATTTCCAGTCTGAATCTGCCATTATCTGACTTTCAGCCGCTGAATCAAGCAAACTGCCTGCTCACCTACATTCCTCTTTCTCATGTAAATACATGCAAATGACTCAAATCACCCCATTATGGGCTCATTGATAAGCTCCACAGATGGAGCTCCTTGAATGGTGCGTTATTACACATTATCACACGCCCCTTCTAATCATTTCAAGCATTCATATGGTTCTCCTCCCAACACTCCCATGTTCCAACTTTACTTCTCAGGGGTGATCACCACAGCAAGACAGTACATCATGGAGGAACACTTACTAATACCCAAACCACCTCCTGACCTGTATCAACCATTTCTTGGCCTGCAGATCCCAAGTGCAGCTCCTTCCATGCCCTACGCTGTGCAATATCAGATACATAGACTGACAGGTGCTTCTGCTGAAATGTGTTCACCCAGCAATGAGTCAAATTTCTCTGGGTCATTAATTGAATGTCATCATTTATCACTTAGAATCATAGAATCATTTAGGTTGGAAAAGACCTCTAGGATCAGCAAGTCCAACCCTTCACCCCGACATCTCCCTGACCCCTAGACCGTGTCCCAAAGTGCTGCATCTACTCGTTTGTTGAACCCCTCCAGGGATGGTGACTCCTCCCCCTCCCTGGGCAGCCTGGTCCAGTGCCTAACCACTCTTGCAGGAAAAAACTTCCTAATACTAAATCTAAACCTCCCCTGGTTAAACTTCTCCAATCTTTGATAATATTATTAAGTCACATCCCCCCAGGAGCCAGGACGTCTCTCTTCATGAATATATCCACTCAGCTATTTCTATGTGTAATTATCCTGAAGTCTCTCATGCAACCCAAGTTTCATCCTTTTAATACACACCTTATTGATGTGAAAATAGTCAAAATAGCATGGACCTCAAGTCAAAACACATGTTCTCCTTGTGAGTTTTGGCTAACTGCTATGACAACTATTCTAACTGGTGACGACAATCAAATGCTTCTATTCATACAGCCATGAAGTGGAATCCTACTCACAAGGAGATCAGATATAATTTCATATATATGTTTGAAGAAGGACCTGGGAGTCCTGGTGGACATCAAGCTGCCCGTGAGCCAGCAATGTGCCCTAGCAGCAAAGAGGGACACCAGCACAATGGGCTGCAGCAGGCAGAGCATTGGCAGCAGGTCAAGGGGTGATCCTTCTCTGCTCAGCACTGGTGAGATGTGTCTGGAGTGCTGGGTGAGTGATGGGACATGAGGATGATGAAGGGATTGAAGCATCTGTCGTACAAGAAGAGGCTAAGAAAGCTGGGACTGTTTAGCACAAGGAGGAGAGGGCTCGGGGGATCTCACCCATGTGTACAAGCACAACGCGGGAGCCAGGTCCCTCTCGGGGTGCCCAGTGAATGGCCAAGAGGCAATGGGCACAAACTGAAATAGAGGAAATTACATCTAAACCTAAGAAAACAAGGCTGTGGAGACTCCCCACTTGCAGATAAAAGTCCAACTGGACTGTTCTTGAGCAACTTGCTCCAGCTGCCCCATCTCCAGCAGTGGTTGGGACTGGATGGTCTCCAGAAACACCTCCAACCAGAGCCTCTCTGGGACTCTGTAAAAATATTTCCAGGGAATTCACTGGGATGCCTACTCCACCCCAAATATTTCTTCTGGCTGTTTAGACAGCTGCATATATGCACCCCAAAAATATTTAGTAAATATATTAAGAATAATGAGAATGAAAGGAGTTATTACCCTAGTAGAAGGCAACAAATTAGCACTTAAATTGCATATGCACAGACACAAACTCTGAATCTTAATTGTGCTGGGAAGCCAATTATTATTCATGCCCTTTTTATTAGGAAACGAGTTAAGATTAGTGGGTGAATGAAACTGGAAATCAGCCACAGACAAAGCATGTATTTTATAACTCTCCTGCTAGGTTTAATAAATAGGAAGCTGAAGCTTATTGTGAAGGTGATGTATTTCATAAATCCTGGAAGGTGCACAACACCAATACAGAAGATAGGCAATAACTATGACTAAAGTATCCATGTGGCCGTATGTAAAGGACATTAATATTTGGCACATGAGACTAATATGCCAAAAGGCACGATTTTAGCTAAAACAAAGCAAATAACATTTGAATTAATTACTGAAAAAAAAAGAAAAATAGGTGTGTCAAGATTTAACCAAATTTTTATGCTAATTGGTTGCAACTATTATCACAGATGAGCAGAATATTAAATTAGGAAATGTTCTAAAAGGTTTCAAAATGCATTCTTCTCCATTACCAGGTAACAGTGCAGAAAAATCTGAAGTCCCAAATTACAATTGATGGTGGTGAGTGATTACTAAATACAAACGTCAATGGAGCTATAGCAGCAGGGGCTGCATCTGCTGGAGACCTGCCAGAAAAACCTCACCCAACCAGGATGAACAGCAACATTTCCTTCTACTACTGAAACCAAATCTGAGCACTGGGGGATCTTTTTTTTTTGTATTGGCATAAAAAAGCCAAAGTAAGGAAAGCACACTTAAAAAAATGGTTGAAATGTCATAAAAACAATGAACTTGACAAAAATATTGAACTGCTCACTTGGTAATGCAGGCATCAAGGATTTTTTGATGCAGAAAAATACCACATTGATGATTTTTCAGATCAAATTCAACACAGAAGGTGAAAAAAAAAATCAGTTTAGCAAAATGACTGTGACTTTGTGCAACCCCTGAGAAAATGATGGTTAAAACTTAGTGACTGATCCTGAAATCAAAGATTTTATCAGCAATTAAAGTGCCTGAAAAAACATGTGAGGGGATTTCTACGGGTGTTCCTGTGCAGATGCTTTTCCATTTAGCAGAGGGATACAAGATGGTTTATGGAGAATCAGTTTTACCAGAAACTTTTCATTCTGCTACTTCATTTGAGGGGAAAATGTATTTATAGCCTCTTGGAGTCAATTAAATAGCACAAAGTGTTCTTCTTCCTTTGCCATTGTTCTCTCCCTCCAAGCAAAGCCAGAGTATAGGGGAATATTTCAGCCTAAATGATCTCTCCTGATTCAGAGACATCACTTTGTGCCATGTAGAAATCACGGAACTCTAAAGATTCAGTCTGGGCTGAAACACTCTAAGAATGAGTTTGTTACACAGGAGGTCAAAAGGTTCTATTTTCACTTGCTTAGAATTTTACCAAAATTCAACCATCTGGTCAGAGACCTCTATTCTATTTTAGATTCTTAATCTGCAAAAAGAAGAAGAAAAATGAGTTCAAATAATGTAATTAATCTAGAGGACAAAGCGAAGGGACCAGACATTGTTTTTCCCATTGTAAAAACAGTTTTGGCAAATGCTTCCTTAAACAGCTTTGGCTTGACACCACCTCAGTCACACAGAGCAGGGATGTCTCCATGATGGGTGCCCCTCACTCCAAGAAGGACCTTGAGTGGCTGGAGCATGTCCAGAGAAGGGCAATGAAGCCGGGGAAGGGTCTAGAGCACAAGTGAGGAGTGGCTGAGGGACATGGGGGTGTTGAGCCCGGACAAAAGGAGACTGGGGGGAGACCTCCTGGCTCTCCACAACTCCCTGCAAGGAGGTTGGAGCCACGGAATAAGTGACAGGACAAGAGGAAACAGTTGTGCCAAGGGAGGTTTAGGTTGGACATGAGGAATAATTTCTTCCCCACAAGGGTTGTGAAGGGCTGCGCCAGGCTGCCCGGGGCAGTGGTGGAGTCCTCATCCCTGGGGGTGTTTCCAAGCCATGGAGATGTGGTGCTGAGGGACATGGGTTAGTGGTGCCCTGGCAGTGCTGGGTTAATGGTTGGACTCAATGAGCTTAAAGTTCTCTTCCAACGTAAATGATTTTATGAATGCAGAAAGGCAGGTGCCCTGACACCCATCTGTAGTTTACTCCTCAGGATTTTCAAATGACTGTGGAGTGTCAACATATCAAGTAGGGTTATTTTGCCTTCCACAGCCATAAATCACCTGCACATCACCACCTTGGAGACCCACCACACCCAGAACACTGCAGCAGGTCACCTACTGGAGCTTTGACCAGATGGTGTCTCCTGGAGCTCAACAGCCAAATCCTGTCCTGATAAGGCCTGTACTAAATGGGATAAGTCTAACACTGGAAACAATTCTGAAGCTTTCATTTAGGTCCCTAGTTCTCTTATGAGTGACCTTATAAAGAATCTGTATTAAGAACCCACATTAATAATTAGCCCCATGTTACATCCAACGCTGTGATGAGGAAACAAGGATCAAGACAGTGAGAAAGAAAGTATGTGATGCTGCAGAGCCTGGGGGTTAATCCCAGCAGTTCTGCTGTGATGTTCCCTCTGAAGGAGCTGGAAGGATTAATGAGTGGAGGACACAAGTGTGATTTGTTCCAGCCATGTGGAGGGGAGTCCCTGCTGTCTCTTCCAAAGCTGGAGCAGACCCTGCATACAAAGAGTTAAGGAGGAGAATGTTGCCCTGTAGCCCTTTAAACAATTCACCACGGGGGCCTGGTGACATTTCCCTTTAGCCACGTGCATGGAAATGAAAAATTTGTGACCATAACAACTTTGAGATTCAATGAGCTCTGTTTAAATGCAATTAAGGTCCTTTTGCTCCTTAGGTCCTCCCCGTGCTTTGGCTTTGAAAAGGCTACTGGCTATAATGAGCTGGGAGCCAGTGAGGAAAGCAACCATTCAGAGTTTATGTAAAACTAATCCAACGCTGTTCAGGAATAAAGCAAACTTTTGTCTCCTCTCTGTGTGTGCTACTGTAACACCAGCCTGCCAGGAAAAAAGATTTTCTTGCCGATCAGACTTTGTGGTCATGTGGGCAGTAAGTAGCTGAAACATAAGATTATGCTCCAACAGTGTTTCAAAAGGCTGCTGGGATGTATAAATAGAGGAATAATAATGATCGATTGTACTAAAGTTATTATGGGACTAGTAATGGGAAATGGTGTCTTGTTCTTCCACCTGGGATTTCAGAATCAAGACAACAACTGAGGGTTTAAGCAGCAGCAAAAAAAAGAGGCAAAGCATTTAAAAACACCCCAAAGGTTACAGCAGGAGAAGGAAGGATCTGTCTCAATTTAAGGTCAAGTGGAAAAACCAGAGATGTGTCTCCCACATTGGGGTGTCCATTTAGCTAGAAGGAAGGTGTCACCCATAAATTCTTGAGGAGAATCAGGTTACTCTGAAACCTCTGCTCTGTCATCAAAGTAACTGCTGCTGAGAAGGGAATTTTCCATCTGATGAGCAACAGGTCAAGGAGGTGAGGGTCCAGAGAAGGCTCTGAAGCTTTAGTGAGTCCACTGCCATGAATGACATTGCACAAGGGCATGACAAGGTACTACCTGCACATGAAGAACACCAGACCTCTCATAAACCCAAAATATCTCCAGGATTCCAGCAGAGAAAAAGCCAGGCTAGGTATTCTGCCAAGAGAATGCAGATGTGGTCTGGGCTGACACAGAGATTGGATCGTGGCTCCTCTTCCTAAAGAGAGGAGGAATATGAGAAAGTTTTGGCACATGAGTAACTGAGGAGAAGAAGACTGGCCTTAGCAGCACCTCACCCCACTCAGCTCAGTCCACCCCGCTACAGAAAGTGTCTTGGCGTTGGCATTCTGTGTTTTTGGGGGTTTTGTCTCCCAAGCCAAGGGGCTTACAGACCAGCATGAAATAAAACACCTTCTTTGGTAAGAAAACACAAACCTTCCAAAACGAACAGAACTGATGACAGAGAGTAATTATATAAACCACTTAATTAAATGGCACAGACTCAAAGACAGGGACTTCATTAAAAAGAAAAGCAGCTGATTGGAATCCATAAATAGTTTTCAAAGGATGTTCATTTTCTAGTGCCTTTTGCTGCATAAGCACAGAGAGCAGCACCCTGGAGAGAAGGTGAGGCGTAAATCAGGCCCCTGGTCAGGAAAAGCACCAACGCCCGGATGGTGTTAGTTCTTCCCTCTGAGAATGTACAGAGTTAAAGAATAAAACAAGAGTTTCTCTTGCCTGGGTGATCAATGAATCTTTGCTTATGGACCCAAATGACCAGCTAACCTGCAACGTGAGCAGCACCTGCCCACAGGAGCAGTTTGCATTGGGTTGGAAGGCAAAGTGTGAGGAGCAAGGTGTGATGGCTTGTCCAAGGCAGTGGGGTGGGAGGTGCTGTGATGGTGGCAGAGCTATGAGGCTGTTTGCATAAGGCTCACCCTTAGTGTCTTCTCACCTGGCATCTGCAAAGGCAGTGGACCACCAGTGAGGAGATGCAGAGCTCAGAAGAAGCCTCTGGGGCTTTCCACCTCCTTTTTCATAGAATGTCAGAATCATTTTGGCTGAGAGACCTTCAAGATCATCAAGTCCAACCATTAACCCAGCACTGCCAGGGCACCACTAACCCATGTCCCCCAGCACCACATCTCCATGGCTTGGAAACCCCTCCAGGGATGGGGACTCCACCACTGCCCTGGGCAGCCTGGCACAGCCCTTCACAACCCTTGTGAGGAAGAAAATCAATCAACCTTACCCTCAACCAGAGAGTCAACTTGTTCATGTGTTTTCTCTGAGGTGTGTCTGCCCTTCCTGTACATCCCTCCATTCCCATTATCCACCCTGGATCTCCACCATGCTCTGATGCTTTGCCTGCACATGCTCATGGAGCCAGCAAGAGAAGCAGAATTGCATCTGCTTTTCCAGGTATTTCTGCATCGTTCACATTAGTTGTCTGACCGGCCAAATTACACCAAATTAAAAAACAAGGGAAAATAAGAGGAAAGACACTTAGGAATAAAGGGATCCTAATGAAAGGGAGAAGGGCAAGTAAAGGGGAATGAAGTGAGAAAAAGGAAAGAGGAAACCAATGCCAGGCAAATAAAGTTACCATTTACACAAGTTTCCTGAAACACAGCTTAATTAAGTATGATAGGACACAGTAATTGTGTTTCTCTAGCTCATTAGGACGAGGGGTGGTTAACTGCACTTATTAACAAGGCACAAGGTCAAGCAGATTTCAGGCTCTTTCCATCACTGAATAGACAGAGAAAGGGGGGGGGCTGAGCAAGGAAACTGTTCAGCCAAATGACTTGTAGCTGAAACCCTGGGATTAGGCTCTGGTGTCTCAGCAAATGCCTCTTGCCCTGCATTAGCTGCTGGAGCTTAAAGCTGCTGTGGGACAAAACCACCACACACTAAACTAGGAAAAAAACACACACAAAAAAACCCCTCAAATACATGAGTGAAATAATGTCAGTGGGACTTTGAACAGGAGAAAAGCAACTTCACCACATGCTGATTTACACAGAGGCTGAGACCTCTGCCAGGGATGTGCTGCCTCAAACCCCAAAAACACGCTCTGAGCCTTGGGGGAACACTGAAGAACACGCTGCAGTCACCACTTCAGTGTTTTTTATCTCTCTGTACATCATCACACTGCACTACACCCACACTGGGCACTGCAGCAGCACCACGCTTAGCTACAGCCATGGCCAGGTCCCTCCATGCTGGGCCAGCACCTGCAGACCCTCTGAAACAAGACTGAGGAAATGTTCAAACAGCCTCTTTTCCTCACTGCTTCACTTGGCAATTTCTGACTATTTTTAAGAGCAGCCACGGCACGGATTAAACGTCCATGATATCACACTAAAAAACCTTCAAAGAGGCAACTAGAAGTTATTCTGCTTCTTGCATTAGAAGCTCCTTGAGAGCTCCTGGGCTGAAGAGATAACAGCAGAGCTTTGATTCCGAGCCTTTTGTGCTGCTCAGCGTGTTTGTATATTCCAGTGACAGAGCCTGAAGTTCCCAGATTTCACGGCGAGCCCTGAGATGACAAAAGGCACATACCTTTTGATCAGGAGTATGGAGTGAAGCAACTTTATGCAACAGAGCTTAATATTTTGGAAAGTCTCCAGAAATATTTAACCTTTAACTTCCAGGAGTTTGAACAGAAATTTAAACAAACCCGAGCCAACGTTTCTAAAGGAAAACATTTGAAATTCAGAGAAATTCAACATATTACACAGGCTGGCTGTGTTTTCATGACGGGGGGGGGAAATTGCTGTTTTGCAGAACAGCAAATGCTGGCACTGCAGCTTTAACCCATCGACCTCAGGCATAAGAACCCAAACCCTTCCTTCCACTTGGGAACACCTGGAGAACTGGTTCCTCAGTGTCTGGCACACTCAGCATGTGGGAATCTGAGATGTGCACACCTGAAGACAAATGAGCCATCACCACCTTCCATGTCCTATCTGCAGAGGGGGGATCCCAGCCACGCAGAAATGAAGTGTTTTGACCAAGGTTGAGGAGCTGAGAAGTCAGACTCTGAACTCATAACCACCACCCCACAGCTCTTCAGTGAGTGCAGGGCCACGACTGATGGAGAAGTTCCTTCCAGGCTTATCTGCAATGGAGATACTCTTGAAAGGGTGTCCTGTTTACCCTGCACTCATCAGCTCAGGAACACTTGTGCCTCCTTTCCTTCAGGGAACACGCATCACCTTTTGGATCCCCACTCTTCAGCCCTCCAGCACACAATGCACCTTGTGAGAAGAGTAACATCACTCAGGTTTCCATCCAAAGCAAGAGCCAAGTGTGCTGGGGCTGCTCCCTCTGAACCAGCTCAGCACGCCTAACAAGCAGCTTATCTTCCAGCCTCTTGGGAATGACTTGCTCCTATTTTCCTCCGATCCAGTCAGGTGACAGCTCTGAGGTACACCCTTGGAAGGTGAGTAGATCAAGGTTCTTTTCTCAGCTAAAAGGGCTGGTAGCAAAGCTTTCTTCTGCCATCCCTCAGGTTTTGATTTATTCTTTTCTGTATTTTTTTTTTTCCCCCCAGCTCTCAGGCACTTGGTCTCTCTGAGAAGATGCCACACTCTGGCTTTCAACCTGGTGCTCTTTAAAGGTCCCTTCCAATTAAAACCATTCTGAGACTATAATTCTATAAACATGTTCCTTGTATTTCAAGGTAAAATTTCAAAACATGCAGAGAGGACAGAGCCCAGAAGAAAAGAGGCAGCTCAGCAGCATAATGGGGGGCAACTCTCAGATAAGGTCACATGGGCTGAGGTGTCTACCAACACTTTCCTAGACACCTCTGTCCACATCACTGTCAGTAACTTCACCACCACCGACAGTATGGGATCTTTTTCACAGAGTTATTCCCATCCCACCTGCTAGTTTCCAGTACAGTTTCATAATGTTTGTCCAAGGCAAGGATCATGGCTGATCCCACTCATAGAAATCAAATCAGCTGTAATCCTTATGCTGATGACTCGTCCATCTACCTTGACTCTCCAGAGCTTCCTGGACTACAGTCCAAGTCAGGCAGCTTTAACATTTGGGATACTCACACAGCAGTGCAAGATAAACCAGTGGAAGAACAACTCTTAATCTTCTCCCCCAACTCATCCTCTCATCCCAGAACCCAGAGGAACTCCAGTATTATTCCTAGAAGGACATACCCATGGTGTTATCTCCAACTTGGACCTGCTTGCTATTCTTGACAGCTAAACCATGTCTAACCCTTCCTCATTCTTCCATCTAAAGATGCTTTTAAGCCCACCTAGGTAATGTGTTTCTTCCAGGCATGATCTCAGCTCCTAGCTCATCCTTCAGCTGCTGTCTAGCTTTATTTCCAGCCTTTCACAACTCCACTGCCTTCCACTTCTCTGCCAACACCACCACAAACTCTCTGTCTTGAGCAGAAGCACACACTAAAGGGATGAACTGTGGTGAAACCAGAAGAGAAGAGTGGAAAAATATGCGACTTGAAGTGTCTCCCCAGATCAGGACAAAAATGTGAGAAAATAATTTAGAGCAGGAAACTGCTGGAGTCAAGGCTTTGGGCACCAAGAAGTGGGCTGCTCCTTGGTGACCAAAGCTGGGATACAAACAGAGACTGAGAAAACAACATCTGAAAGAATCCCAGCATGGTGAGTACGGCTGAAAGAACTGGAGCCAACACTAAGCAAAAAAAAGGATAAAACAGGATTTGGGAATGTTGTGGGTGTGACAGAAAGGAATCTAAATAGAGAAAAATAAAATACCAACAGGAGATGTTGGGGGGGGAAAACCTGGCAGGCATGTGGGGTGTAGAAGACTGAGAAAATAATTTTGGAGCTGACATTCTGGTGTAGATCTGCCACCAAAGAGTAAGGAGAATACTTTGGGAGAAAGGATATGCAGGGACAAAAAGGGGAGACAAGAAGGAAGCCCAACCACCAAAAAGCTTGTTACAGAGAAGATAAACTTTAAGAGGCACCTTTAAAGACAGCTCTGATGAAGAAGTTAGAATGTAATAGAGGTGCTGGAGGCACTTTGTAAATCACAACATCACCAACTGCCTCGCCATGGACACACCTGACTGCAATGCCTTCCAGCGAGGTGGGATGGATACACAGGTTCCAGCCACACACAAAACATCTCCCTGTTTCCCCAGAGACAAAGAAACTCACTGAGTGAAAGTTAACTCTGCTGCCAAGACCATCACCAGCTCCTGGGAGGTGTTCTGCAGGCACATCCCCAGGTTCTGGCATTACTCAGGGCCCTGACAGGTATTAAGTCACTACAGAAACTCCGAGTTTTATCAATTCCCTGTTTTCTGAGAAAAGCTCATTTGGTTGGGATGAGAACTGATAAGAGCACTAAGCTGGACTTTGCTCAAGAAGAACCTTGCACTCGGAGGTGGCTTTGGCAGCTGTGAAGCACCACGAAAAGCCTCATGCCAATCCCTCTCTTGGGGTAGATGCCAGCTCAGGAGTTCAAAACCAGATTAGTTTGCCTTGCTTGGCCTTTTGATTCAATCTCGGCTATTTTTATTTCATCCCATTATAGAAAGGAGAAAATCCCCAGAAAAATAAATGCTGAGAATGAGCCTCACCTTAGAGAGCTGCGGATACTTTGATATAAACCCAGAAATTGCCTGGAAGGAAAAGGCATAAATCTGAGAGTAAATTAATCTGATGAGCTGAACTGAATGCATGTGTTGCTTTTGTTGGCAAAAGTGCTGCTTTAAGGAAATGTTTTATTTTGTTCCCCACCTAAGAGGCTCTGAAAAACATCGGGACAAAATGTGTAAGCAAAAAGGCCAAGAAAATTTAATCAGAGCTACTTCTGAACTTCTAATCGCAATTTCTAAGCCCATAAACTCCCTTTCCCTTACATGTAGATGCAGTATTTTTTAAAAAGAGCATTTTAGTGGACTGGTAAATTGAATCTGCAAAAGCAACAACTGTAGGAAATCATGATAAAATGTTTGATGTTTCCTGATGCTGAGAAAAATATCCTGTTTTAACAAAGTCTGGTTTCCCAAAGTTTTTGCAATAAACTGCTTGGAAATAAGGCAGAAATCTAAGGGGATGAATGAACTCAAACACAACATTATGTAATGAGTGTTTTCATTGGATAGGATTATGAGAGATTATCTTTCTAAAGACCTGCAGATTAAACTACCTGAAAGTGAAATCTTTAATCCCAGCAATTAAAGTAATAAAGAAACAAAAACTGAATCTGGCTGGATTTTATTCCGCTGGGTCAAAAGCTATTTTACAAGGAGATACTTCCTCACCTACATCCACACATAGGTGCTCTGGAGAGCTTGTGACTAAATATCTCAGATTTCTCTTCCGTGAAGGTTATTTTGGTCACTCTTCAAGTTTCACATGCACATGAGGAACTACAGGCTCTTTTTTGGTAGCAGGACCATCTTCATCCTGCTATTTTTACTTCTCACTGCCACACTTGTGCCCTTGGCCTCCTTGCACAGCTCTCCCACTTTTATTCCCCCCCAATCTCTAAATTCTTTGCATCCTTTCTTGAAGCATCTCATTTTATTCTCCTTAAACTCCTTAAATTCTTTCACAACTTTGAATTTATGGGCTCAGCTTTTCAACACTAGACACTGTGTTACCCATCTTGTGTCCCCACCATGTGTTTTTTGCATAAAGAGACATTTTTAATATTAAAATCTATTGCATAGCTTTTTGGTGGCAAAGGCTGTATGACACAGGAGATATTCTTCTAAACACACAGAGGAAATAGAACAGTCCCTTAAAACCCAAACCATGACTCTTCAAGTACAACATTGAGGTAATCTGGCTGGGGTGCTATGAAAACTCCTCAAAATGTTTTCAGATGGTACTTTATATGCACCAGCAAGATGTGCTTGATAAAAAAAGGCTGTAGATACAATCCAAGGGTTTGGAATGGATTTAATAGATAATTTCCAGGCAACTTTATCTGCATGTTCATCTGGAGAATGACTGGAGATATAAATGTGACAGGGAATTCAGGGTAAATCTTGAGCATTTGGCTCCCCAGCCTGTTTTCATTAAAGGTGTCCAGCATAAAAACAGGTATCAGATTGGGCATTTTGAATTTTTCATAAACACCAGCTAGAAATGTGTACAAGTGCATTCTAGGTTAACGTGCAGAAGTTATTTCATATCCTTAGTCCAAGGCTGCTTTGCAGCACTGACCTGTGCCTTGGCAGCAAACAAACGAGCCAACAAACTAAGAAGCAATTTTTCCAAGGAAGAGTTAAATAACTGGAAAAAACATATCAAAGAATTCCCACTTTCAGACCTAAATCTCTGCATAAGTCCCAGTAGCTGTGTATCTCTGAAAGAAAGTCTTGGCTTTGTATCTCTGGCATAAATAAAATACATTTTTATGCTGATCCCACTGCCTTTTCTGACTGGAAGAAACACTTCAAAGAATTATCCTGGATTTTAAACCAGCGTATTGTGGCCCATTTGAAGGCTCTATGGGATGTTCTATATTGCAGTGTAAAACCCTGCTTTGAGCTCTAGCGCTGGTTTGCCTCCTGAGGCATTAATGAGCCCAATCAGGACACAGGAAGACAAAACCAAGGACATGTAATTAAATCATTGTCACTTTTGTTTGCACAAATGTTTCCTGGTATAAAATACAGCAGCCATCACTAAAAAATCCTGTAATTGAAGGAACCCCGATTAGGGCCAGCTACAGAGGAGAATAAAATACCCAACATATTCCTAAACCTCAATAAATGGAGGAAACCATCTCATCATCCTGCAGAAAACACGATAAACAAAAATGTAATTTGAGGGGTCATTTAGGTCTTAGAGCTTCTAAATAAAGTGTTTGGAGCATCCCATTCCTGGAGGTATCACATCCCAGGGGATAATGTCATAATTATGGGCAGCATAATTTAATTAGTTCTTTCACAACCACACATAAGCAGGCTGCAGCAGGCAGAGGTAGAGGTGAAAGAAGCAGCTCATCAGCCTACCTTAACTATCCTTTATAAACCAAAATCATGTTACAGCTGTATTTCAACTGCTGAAACAGAAAATGCTTTATAAATAGATAAAACCAACCCTGAGTTTACAAATCCTCTGTCAACAAGGAAGCAACACAAAATATTATTCACTCCAACATCCTATCCAGGGCTTTGTTTACAGGTTTATTTCAGCTGGAGGGGGGGAAATGTTACAAGGTTCCTCTTTGTATCCCCTTTTAGTATGATCTTAAGAGGTGTTTTTTGGAAGTGGTGTTCATCACTGACGTGGACAGGATGTTTGGTATTGGAGAGCGGAATTATCCCATCCTGGAACAAACAGCAGTGCCTGATGTTCAAAACATGCCAGAAGAGAAACTGGAATAGCATTCAAGCCATGACTGAGGGGGGAAAAAACCATTCCTGGTCCAAAATCCACCCTTCGGTAGGTTTTGACAGCCCCGCTGACAGCAATGGTCTACAAGCACATGGAGCCATGGCTGGGCCCTTGGTGTGCATGCACTGCACACATACAGAGCTAAAAAAAGCAGTGTTAATACAAGATTGGAAAAGAACGAGCTCCAAATGATTGCAAACCCAAGCACTTCTTAAAATGCAGGTGGTTTGGGAGAAGCAGGGAGGTGAGAAGACTGGAGAATGATCACCACTGGTAAAGCACATGGGCTCCGGACTCTCATCTGAGGTATCCCAATATAAGTCAATTTAAGACACTTCCTGAGGAAGAGCACCTTGGGCTGCCAAGCTGGGGAATAAGCAAGCTTGTTCAGTTGTTTGTTTTAAATCTCCCATTTCATTTATTTCTCTCTGGAAGAATTCTGAAAGCATTTCCCATTTTTTTTCTGAAAGACAGCAGTGGCAGATACCAATTCTGTGTTATTTCACTCTGCATTAATAAGTTCTTTACTGCCTCTTTTTACTCTAGAAGCACTGAAAGGTCTGTGTTAATAAATCTCAGGTTATCTCTATTGCTCCTCATACTACAACATCTCTGTGAGCACTAAGGAATATTCTTTTCAGATTTGTTTCCCTTGCCACTGAATCCAAATATCCCATAATTGAACAATTCTCTCTAATAATATTTACTAGGAAGGGACTTGGCAGCTTCCAGGAAGAAGCCTCCTATTTCTCCATCTAGCCACC
Source organism: Brachypteracias leptosomus (assembly GCA_013401335.1). NCBI lineage: Eukaryota > Metazoa > Chordata > Aves > Coraciiformes > Brachypteraciidae > Brachypteracias > Brachypteracias leptosomus. The sequence continues at coordinate 127,065 of VYZX01017243.1, read as the reverse complement.
AGCAAATTTGTAACCCTTAAAGCTTTTCATCATCCCTGCTCACGTTAGTTCTGTCCCAGAAAGCCTCCAAATGAGTATTCAGCTGGACCAAAATCCTGCATTGCTCCTTGGTGCTTTTTCCAGATGCTCATTTATGGAGTACACCCAGAATAGAGAGCTTTGTTGGGTCTGTTCAAAAACTGTTATTCCTTACAATGCCATAGAATGGTTTGGGCTGGAAGGGACCTCAAAGCTCATCTAGTTCCAACCCCCCTGCCAAGGCAGGGACACCTCCCACTAGACCAGATTGCTCAAGGCTCCATCCAACCTGGCCTGGAACACAGACAGTGATGGAGCATCCACAGCTTCCCAGTGTCTCACCATCCTTAGAGTGAAGAACGTCTTCCTAATTTCTAAACTAAATCTCCCCTCTTCCAGTTTTAGACGCCCAATATATAGCATGAGATAAAAGCAAAATAAAGGGAAGGGACCCTCAAGGTCCTTTCCAACCCAACCCATTCTATGATTCCATGAAAATGAACTGAAGTGAACTGTATATACGAGTTATCTTTACTTTCATTTCAGTGCAGGCTTGAGGTTTTGGCAGGAGATGCAAAGAAATACAACAAAGTGGTTTTGCCCAAAGGGCTTGGATGGAGCTAAATTGTGTGAGACTGGAAGAATATTCTTTACAGGGAACAGCATAAGAAGGAATCCCCTATTTCTCCCGTGAATCTCAAGTGGGGAAGGATTAGGAGAGTGAGCACAGAGAGTGTCCAGCTATAATCTGCCCAGAGTATATACCTATACCTATACCTGCACAGAATATACATACGGATACACAGGGCACTCACAAAGCTGGTCTCCACTAACCACCACTTCTCCTTCATGAAGGACAAGAACAGCAAAGCTCAAATATAAAATAAATGTTCAGTAAGTCAGCGCTCATCTAAGATTTGTCACATTTCTCCTAAATAAAGAACCAGAGACTGGAGATTTTAAATGGGAGAGATATATCTATATATAGACATATGTATATGAAGAGATCAGCAGGTGCTAAGGAACAGTTCTCTCACTAACTGGAAGGGTTTCAGGGGTGGTGACACTGGTGTACTTCAAAGAACTGCTGACAACTGAAAAATCAAGCACTGTGCTAGGAAAAAAAGCAGAAGAGAGAAAAAAAATCTGAGCAAAGAATAGGAGATGATTGATGAGTGAATGAAGAAGTCATCTGGTGCAGTTCAGAAGGTCACCACATAGAAGAACAGATAAAGGCACAGCCAGTTAACTCACTGCACTTCAACAACCACCAAAGAGGAATGAAAGGAGAAGATGTAAGAACAACGTGGCTCAGCAGCAGGGCTGGGAGATCTTAGGGATGTTCAGCAACAAGAAGAGCACAGTCCTCCAGGCAACTCTGCACACAGGGCCTTCAAAACCAGCAGGAGTCAAAGGGGGTTGAAACCAGAGAGGAAATATCTCACTGGCTTGCACTAAACCTTGGGCTCTTGCAGCTGCTGCTGGGTCTGGAGATCCAGTGGAGGTCAACAGGGTGTCAGCTGTGATGCTGAAGGTGGTTGTGGAGCTTTTAGCCTCCTTCAAACAAGAGCCCTCATAGATTTTGAGAAGGCTCATGCTGGAGCAACATACCTGATGTAAACACTGTATTTACTAACTTTATGGCTGTGTAAAAGCCATCGAGTCCACAACCAAAAAGACAGAATAAAGAAAATTAAAAGTAGTGAAGAGAAGGTCTCACAACTGGGTTCTTACAACAAAAAGCTTCAGGGGATTCAAGAGCATAAAACCACAAGCTGTGTAGTCATGGACAGCTGAGTAGGAAATCATCAAATAACCCAGAAGAATACTATGATTATGGGTCAATACTTAAGATAAAGTCCTACTGGCATTTTATTACCAAGCAGGCTCTTCATTTACTTACACTTCCCTGCACTGGAAAAAAAAAGGGGTTGTTCTTGATTTCAGTTCTAATGAGGGGCAACGTGGCTTTCAGCTCAGGCTAACAGCTTCCATTACTCCCTTGTTATTTTAAAATATTTTAGCTAATTTAGGCTAATCAAAAGAAATTGCTCTGTGAGGGCTGCCTGCAGAACTCACACACACCATGGCAGTGCTTTGGGGAAAGCCCCAACAGTCTTAAGAATAAAAGGATGGAAAGAAGAAGGATAAAGAAAGTTCTGCTTAAAAATGAATGAATGCAAGGAACTCCCTCCACGTGTATAAATTGTTATTCCCCTCAGGAACAGCTTTTTGCAGCTTATTGACATTCATGTATTGTCTCTGCAGTAGATGTAGTGTTGGAAAAATAATTACAGAAGATGACAAATGAAGTAAATTATAGCCAAGCTGTAGCTATATTTAAAAAAAAAAGCTGCCTGCTTCCTGCTCTGATATTCAGAGGTATTGTTAAGGCTGGAAAGTTCAGAGGTTAATCCAATAAATATGATGGTATTCGCCACTTTTAGAGCCCATGTAACATCACTTCTCACTATACCACAGCCCGCAGCACCTACAGAGAAATGTGATTTATCCCAGCAAAGGGAAAATCCTGCTCAAAACCCTTCTAGAAGAAGACAGCACGAGTTAAAATTTAATGAACTGACTGCAGAAAAGAGATTTTGAATTTATCACAAGTCCAGACTTGCTTAAATTAAATAGTTTTTTAATTCTGAGTTCTCGGATACCAGGTTCTGAGTTAGAAGGTTAAAAATTTGAGGAAGAGGAGAAGTGAAGTTTGGACCCAAGGAGGGTCCTCAGAGATGTTTGGTGATGATGATGCAGGTATTGATTCCAGTCACGTTATGAACATCTCCAAGCAGCTCCTGGCTAATCACAGGAATGATGGCACTAATGGACTAAAAAGCAATTACACCTTCTTCTGCTTCCAGCAGGCTGCTCTACAAACAGTTGGTGCTTAGTACTTATTCTCTGCCTCATTAAATATGGGGTGTTGGAGAAGGGAGACGAGAGGGTGTAACTGTTGTTTACATCTAACCCACAACCAGTTTGATGCACCAGAGAGAACAGAAGTTAAAACCACCAGAACTATGGAAATTAAAATACAAATGGCTTGGCACATGGTGTTACTTACTACAGACCAAGGTAGGTGTAAGCATTTACTTACTGATGCACCTGAAGGCTGAGCTCTGGGCAAAATGAGGAATTTATTGTGACTTTCAAAGGCAGATTTCCTCTTGGCAGGGAGAAGGACAAGGGTTGTCCCATTGCTGTCCTTGGTCATCCTCCCTCCTGCCTCCAACAGATCAACAACTTTTAAAGCCTCCTTCAGGCATATGGAGCTGAAGATTAAATCACAACCATGCATTTTAATTTAATCAGATGATTTGGGTTTTTTTGCTGTTAATGCAAAATTAGCTTCACATGTACCCTAAACTGCCACTAGGGAGGAAAGGAGGAAAGGAGGAAAGGAGGAAAGGAGGAAAGGAGGAAAGGAGGAAAGGAAGGGGATTCTAGAGGAATGTTCTTTTAATGCTGCTTGAGTGTGTGCTTTTATAAACACCCTGGAAACATTTAAAGCAAAATAGTGGATTAAATGGCCTTTTCCTACACTTGCTCTATCTGTGAGTGCAGATACCTCTCTGCTGTTGCAGTTTATTGAGCACATACTGTACAATGCAGAAAAATTTTTAACTGTGGGATTTTCACTATTGACAAAAGCTCAAGTGGCCACATCGCTGCTGATGTTTGGCTCCCACGTCAGGTTCTTCTCCCTAAATTTACAATGGCATAAATATTTAATAAATATATTTCAGGAACATAACAAAAAACTGAGCCCAGAACTGAAGGATGCTTGAATAGGGTTAAGATTTGAATTTCAGATGTAATTTTTTGCTTCAGATGTGAATGAAAAAAGAGACATGAAAAGAGAAGTGAGTATTTTGAATAAATAAGTGATATTTCTAAAGGAGAATAAACTATAAATGGAGAGCAAAGCCTAAGCTGAGGATACTCCTGTAAAGTGCAGAGCAAAGAATCGATCACGTAACTATCCTTTCAGCCACTGCTAACATGAATTCTTTTTAAAAATCTGCAAGATTTGTTTCCACTTCATAAATCCTTCATGCTAAAGAATCTGCGGTTGCCTCCTGGTCACGCTGTCACCCTTTGTTAGCTACAATGAAATCCATTTACACATCAGAGCAACGGGTGAAATTGTGTCCTGCCCTTCTGAAGCCCATTCTGGAGGTTGTTGGGTTTTTTTTCCCCAAAACTGTGATAAGAGCTCTGCTTTGAAAGTTAAAAAGAACTGTCTGGGAGGGAGAGCCTGGACTGCTCCCCAAAGGGGGCATCATGGCAGCGTGTAGATGAAGTCACAGAATCAGAGAATTGTTTGGGTTAGAAGAGAACTTTTAAGATCAGAGTTCAACCCTTGACCCATCCCTGCCAGGGCACCACTAACCCCTGTCCCTCAGCACCATATCTCCACGGCTTGGAAACCCCTCCAGGGATGGGGACTCCACCACTGCCCTGCCCAGCCTGGCACAGCCCTTCACAACCCTTTCAGAGAAGAAATCTTCCCTAATATCCAACCTAAACCTCCCTTGGCGCAACCTGAGGCCATTTCCTCTCGTCCTGTCGCTTGTTCCTTGGGAGAAGAGCCCGACCCCACCTGGCTCCAACCTCCTCGCAGGGAATTGTCAAGAGCCAGAAGGTCTCCCCTGAGCCTCCTTTTCTCCAGGCTCAACCCCCCCAGCTCCCTCAGCTGCTCCTCACCACACCTGTGCTCTAGACCCTTCCCCACCTTCGTTGCCCTTCTCTGGACACACTCCAGCCCCTCAAGATCCTTCCTGGAGTGAGGGGCATCCATCACGGGACAGTCCTACTGTCCTGGGGTTTTGCTGTGTCTCAGTTATTACTGAGGTCTAACCTCTGATGTTTCTGTAGAGGATAACTTCATACATGTTACCTCCACTTAACACCAAATAATTACAGGTTAGCAAAAGGAAGATTTCTTTGCTGGCTTTTCCAGCACTCCCTGCAGCCAGGCTGCACTAACTCCAGCCATGGATTTCCTAGATTAAGGCAGACCCAATGTAAAGGCATTTCAGCAAGACAAGAACAACCTGCACCTTCTGCCACACTTACAACTACTACAGCAGCCTGTTACTCTCTTGTGCTGCTTTTGCAACGCAGTGTTTAAAAACCAGAGATGAAATTTTTCCCCTCTACAAAATCATTCTGAAGATAGAGCAAGTGAAAAGGGGAATGAAAAGCTTGGGTAGTAGTTCCAAACATGACCAACCCTGGATTCAGCAACCCCTCTTGTAGCCCACTCAAGCTCATTGACGCTTCCTACCACATCCAGAAAGCTCCAGAAACAGCAAAAAGGAGTCTGAGATGATGCGTGAGCAGCAGAGCTAAAGCACAGGTGAAGCTGCTGCCAAATGTGGGATTTCTCCATCTATCCATTCATAGGCATCAACAGCAGCATTTGGTGATGGTTGCAGGTGAGTTCCTGCACAACAGGCTCAGAAGTGACCTGCTTAAAGATGCTTCTGATAGTCACAGGTCACCTCTTCATGGCAGTGAAGGCAGGATGCTCTGAGGAGCTCTGACATACATTAATTCTATCACAAAAAGTTGCTTGTACCACTTACACCTTATTCAGGACTGTCAACTTAAGGCAATCCTTTGAATATTGTTGATAATATTACATCACTATGATCAGAATATGCTATAATACATATATTATAGCATACATATAAACAATACAGATAATGGCTATAGTGCTAGGCAAGTACCACACAAGTTCTTGCTTTACACACATTCCAACAATTTCTCTCTCAAAAGCTGTCGTCTCTTTAAATGAGAAGGTAAAAGCTGAGCAAAGATAAATGATGCTGGAGAAGGAGACAGAGGAGATGCTCTCCTCTCTTTGTTCTTCTGAGAAGCCCAAACAGCTTGCTTTGTTGTTTTTGACACAACAGGAGTAGTAAAAAAAAGGAGATGATTTGTTTGGGTAAGTTTCGAGGGGGTGGCGGTGGTTTTTTAGAGACTTGATGTTCTGCAGTCATCACAGGCTGAGGCAAACCTAAAGCCTGGAAGCAGCACAGAGAGGATGATTTGTTATTCCAAGATCACATTCATTCTTAACTGTTGCCAGAATCCCTGGCAGGAAAGAAAATTGTCCTTCTCCATTTGTCTCTGGTTTTGCGATGACGTAGGTGCTATCAGGATTTGTGCCTGCACCGTACACGTCTTTGATGGGACCCAGAGACACATTCTGTACTGACGGCCTTTAATCTGCACACTGACAGAGAGTGTGCCACGTTATTGCTGCAGAAACAAACCACTGGCCTTAAATACAGCTGCTGAAGTCAGCACACTGAATAGAAAAGTGACAAACCTTGTGTATACAGAATCACACCCACGGTAAGGCCCCATTTCTAATAGGCTATGTTGGAATAAATTCTGTATCAGTGCGAGTCTGGCATTGGGCTTTATTATCCTGCTATCCAAGATATGTGTACTAATTAAATCCACTTCCTAATCTTGGTCCTTAGCTTTACACTAATTATTGACACGGGTCCACCAGCACAAGCCTCAGGATGGAGAACGTGAGCAATGACTTGGGCAAAAAGCAAAGCTCCTCAAATGGAAACAGGAGACACATTTTCTGTTGTCCCTGATCAGCTTTCACAACCAAAATCCCTCCCAAAATTGAAGGGTATCACAAAACCCACCCCTAAGGTGTGTTGCTTTCACCTATATCCTCCTAGGTGAGACAAGGCAACGCTTCTGAAGCATCCATTTAACATGGAAGGTCTACCAAAGGAAACATTTCACTGCCCAAACAAGCTCCCCCCCGGAAAAACGATGCAAAGCAAAGTGAATGATGTTCTGTTCCATAACACAATCCAGACATCCCTCAACCAGGACAAGCAGTACAGGAATGAGTGAGGCATGAACCATGCATGCACACGGGCTGAGCAACTTCAAGAAGCCTCTTTAAATAGTCTGAATGCCAACAAATGGTGCCAAGAAGACTACGAGTTCTGGAGGAATACTGCTCAAGTGACACTTGCTCCAAAACAGGTTCCTGCAAACTCCAGCCAAGCTCTCCACATCTTCCTTCATCTCACCATTTGTAGGCTTCCAGATTCTTCTGCCTCATGAAAAGCATCTCAGCAGCAGAGAGACCTGTTTCAAACTGGTATCACTTAGTCACCACGGCGCAGACAAGCACGCTGCATTTCCAGTGACAACTACCACTGTAATTGCTGACAGCAGAGAGCTGATGATTCGCCAAGAGCAAAAAAACCCCCGTCACTTCTTTACGCCACTTTTTAGAATCTTTAAAACCTCAATAATTTACTCCTACCTCCTTATCTAAAGCATGTTGATCAGCAGCTCCTATTCCAGTGGGAAGCTGTCCTTCCAGGAGGAAACTGTCAGCCTGATTAATATGGATATAAAATTACACTATTCATACTACCCAAGGGCAGGTTTTTGCTGAATACAAACTGTCATCGCTGCTCTGTTGGGTTTGAGACTGCAACCTGCCATAAACAGCATCAATAAAGGGATGCTCCCCTTCCATTTTCAGGAGCCAGGAGAAATGCTGAGGCAGGCAGGGGATGCGGGGAAGCGTTCACATGAGAGAAGAAGCAAGGAAAACACCAGGAGCAGATCTACTTCTTCACTTTCGGGGAAAAAAGGAGGAGTAAGTGCTGCCCTTCCTGGCTGTGACAGGGGTGTGAGAAAGAAAGAAGCCTGGGACAGGGTGGTTTAAGGAAAGGGGAACTTATGCTAACATAAAATTCACACAATACAACCAAGTTCCGTATATCTGAGCAGCCCATGATACAAACCTTGGTATTTCTACCACAGGAGGCCAAAACTCAACCTATATATATATTTTTTATATGTGTGTGTACCACAGCAGGTCTCTCAGCAGCCACTCACAAAGAATGAACAGGGAAACCTGAATAATAATGAAAAGGTCACCCTAAGAGGATATAATAATTTCAGTGAAGTCTGGAGCTTTTTAAGACACTTGTGAATTTTAAGCTCTGCTCATCCTCTGCTGCCTGTGGTTTTCCAGCAACTCTCCCTGAGGAATATGACTGTAGAGATTCCTACATATTAGTATATTCAGTAGAGCTCAGTAAATCTCATCCATCACAGTCAACCTGACAAGACTTATTTTCCTGCAAAACATGCATGGAAGATGACGGACAGTTATTATGAATAACTCTGCTTTATGGGTACACCTCCTGAAAGCACTTTAATAATATACCATATTTTGCTCCTCACCAAAGACGTACAGCTCAGCTGTAAGAGCAAAGCCTGTTTTCTATTTATGACCTGCAAGAAACTTTGTGGCAGACCTCCATGGAAAATAGGAACTGGAAATAGTTCCCCCCAAAACCCATAAAGCAGGGCACCTGATTCATTTCAATATAATCACTGGACTTTACTTGATATTGCTGCCAGGACTTTGGAGCTCAGGAAGAAGAATTTCTGCTTTAATCCAGCAGTCAGTTCTGGTCAGCACGTATGAGAAAAGTTTACTCTATATATATCCACACAAATGGTCTTCAAAGAAACAGCTTTAGCTGCAAATTAACCGTGACGTTCATCAAGAACAGATAGTTTGGCAATCAACTGTAAGCTATTTCAAGAGCCAAATTCTTCTCTGAACTCAGTGTGGGGTTGAATTTGTAACCCTACAGCAAGGTTAGACCTCGGACATAAATCTGGCCATGCATTTGGTGCTGGAAAGAAGGTTGCCAGAGATTTTCCTGCCCAGCCCCTGCCCTCCCAAGCCCTGGATATGGATGGTCTTTAGGCTGAGCAGAAGCCATGTCAAGGCTTTCACTGCAGTGAAAGCCATTAACCCAAAGGCTTCCTTCAAGAGCACAAAAATAGAAATATATTTCTATTATTGAAAGAGATACATCTTGCATGGTCAGCAAAAGCTTTCATGTACTCTCCTGTCTCACCTCCAGACTAATGGACCGATACCAAAGCTCTTTTTCTTTCTGCCTTCTCAGCTCCTCTGAGATAAATATTAATGGCAAAGTGTGGAGTAAATACTCAAGTGATTCCTCTGCAGCTACTTCAAACTGCATAAGCACTTTAAAGTATTTTTTTCCCACCAAATCTTTTCCTCTGAATATCTGCAGGGCTTTGCTTGGGTTTCTCCTCAGTGACATTTAAAGGCTCATAGAAAAATGGGTTTGAGGTTTGTGCAAAGCTCCATGCACCTCTGTGGAGCTTGTATTTTTTCATTGAGGCTTTAAGGTTACGTTTTCCCTTCCTAGAATAAGTAGAAAATTAATTAAGTAGACGAAGGCAGGCCCTCCATAAGGCACAAAATATGGGGATGGTTCGAAAACAGCAGCAAGACCCAGGATTTCCTACTTTCCTCCTCCTTGGACAAGACATTTTCACAGAGAACTCTCTCTGTGCTGCATGGTATGAAATAGAGTCTAAATCCTCAAGCAAATGTAAAATGAATAGTCTCTAGTCTGCACATTCTAAAAATAGATCAGATGTACATTATGCTATGAATAATTCCTCAGTTTGGGAATACTGAAGTGCCTTTTAAAATTGAGACTGCGTGGCAATTTGGCCAGGAGATATTGCCAGGGGCACTTCCATGCAGGAAGGGGGAAGCCTGTCTAATTTTCCTTTAATAGCATTGTTGCCAGTGCTCCATTTTTCATCAGAATTTGCTTTTGTTGCTACACTACTTCACACATCCATACTCATGGAGAATACCAAGGGGGTGTCTTCCATTCATAACTCTCAGATCTCTTTCTACCTGCCAATCATGATACCCTAAGTCAAGAGAGAATGGGATCATCTCATGTCATTAGTTTGTCCAGAAGGGATGGGGGAACTGAGCTGTCAAGGCCAGCTGAGATCTCCTTATGGAGGAAGAGGAGGAGGAGCTCCAAGAGCAGGAGAGGGCAGTAGCAGCATTAGCAAAGGAATTTTAAGAGATCTCACCAGGAAAAAAAAGGAACCAGCAAACACGTATTCCAGATGTAGATTGCATCATTTTGTAGATGCATAAAGACAAAATAAAATAACTGGTTTGGAAGATAGAGAAAAAAAAATCCTTGAAAAAATTATTTAAACAGGGTAGAAGTAAACCTGGATACCTATCTGATTCAGCCAGTTAATTGAACTTCTTTTACTCACAATAATTGCAATATTGATCATAGCAATTACTGCTGATGAAGCTGGAGAGGTGGTTTAAGCATATGCCAGGCAGCACTAAGAACACTGACTTGGCCTCTCAGAGACTGACCACTATGGAGACAAAAGCCTTTTTAAGAGGAAACTCTGCTGTTACTGGCTGAATTTCACATCTTGATGAACTTAACTCACCATTACCTAGAAGCAATTTAAAACAAGTCACACTTTAATTGACAGCTCACTGCCTAAAGGCTTAATTACTTCCTCACGTGTGAAGCTGGACAGGGAAAAACAAAACTCCCAAACATTAGACAATATTGTTTAAAACAGAACGTTGTGACTCAAAGAATATTGCTTTATAAACAGCCTGAATGAAGCTGAAGGCACCTGACCTGGGGTGAGCAATGCAACAGACACTTGGTGCCAGGCTTAAGCAGCTGAAAAATAAACCGTAGGATCACCTGGGGTATGTCTTAAGGTATGGGCAACAAGAACCCAAACCTGGTGAGCATGTTTAGTTAGGAGAGCAGTCCCCAAGTGCCAAGTGGTGCCACCTCTTTGGTGTGATGTACTGAGCTCTCAAGCTGTGGGTGAGCATTAACAAGACAGATTATTCAACTCCCAGCAAATTAAAGAAGAGCGAGCGTTGATATAATAGATGCACCAAAAAGGCCTCCAACAGCAACGTCGCTTCCCACAGTCTTTGCACAATAACAGCCTGAAAAGCCATTCTCTTTTCATTTATTCTTTTCTTCTGAAAGCCACAATTATTCCAGCAACTCAACACACTGTGCCCTAGCAATTTGTAAGCGAAAAACTGAAATGCTGTTCGTCAAGAGAGGCAAATTAAAAGAGTCTGTGCAAAGTGATGGGAAACAGTGTTTTTACCTCCTCAAACACACTCAGGCAGGTCCAGAACTGGAGCTTCTGTTGCTTCTGGAAGTTATTCACAGCTGCTCCTGTCAAACAGCTTTGAAAGCTTTTATCCCTTTTGAAACAAACCTTCAAACTCCTCAATAAGAAACAAGCCCATAAGCTGAAAATTGCCCTTCTTCCTGCAAGGCCTTGCACTTTGATTGCTAAACTTTCATTAACATGTTCTAAGTAGGGCCCTACATAAATAAATAAATAAATAAAGTGCTCTCAGTTTCAGGCTACAGAATAATAAAATCAACTGTGTACAACTAACTGGGAGATGGCCCAGAGAAATTAAAGGAGTGAGAGAAAGCACATGATGCCAAGGAGGAGGACATAGTGAATCTGGGGCTCTTAAGGGAAACAGCTCTTAAAACAGGATCTGTATCTCCTTGAACACAGTGCTGAGAATTAACTCCTGGTGGGGATGGTAGAGGAGAAATAACTTTATTCGATTCCACCATTGATTTTCTTTTCTCCCACCCTATGACCCTACACTTCAATATCACTTTGGAGTACCTAAAACACACATACATTTGAAGAGACCGATTACAGACAGATCAAACAATATTAATCCCAAATCTCTTTTCTCACTGCACATCCAGGATCAGAAGAAATTATCTTGCACATATCTGTGGGTTTGTTACAAGAGAAAAGGGTTTAAAGAGAACGGTTGATGTTTGTTCTGCAAGAGTAGCACTTGCAGGGTATTCACGGCAGGGAATTCTTGAGTAGATAGTTAGCCATTTACTGGGTAAGGTAAACAGATGAACACCTAGTAAGACAACAGGAGTCATTACTGGAGCTGAACAATAGCACCGAGGAACTCGGGAGTGCCAGAACAGTTGGGCTGTGGAGCAGTGACTGGGATGCCTGGGGAATGGGGAGCATGGGCAGAGGAGGCTCGTGGTAGGGCACGGATCACACCACAGAGCCCAGGATGTGTCTGGATGTGGTGTTCAGATCTGTTTGGTGTGAGCTCAGCAGAAAAGAGCTAAAAGGGGGTTGCAAAGAAAATATTTAATCAGAAAGTACATCGAGGTGCACAATCAAAGATGATATCCAAGTGATAATGTGTGATGGGTAGAAGGTGGTGGGAGCCTGGTCCAGGTTGTCCAGAGAGGTGGTGGCTGCCCCATCCCTGGAACCATTGCAGGGGAGGTTGGCCGGGGCTCTGAGCAACCTGCTCTAGCTGCAGATGAGTTGGACTACACAACCTTGAAAGGTCCCTTCCAACCCAAACCATTCCATGACTCTATGATTCTATATACTATCTGAAGAGCTTACTAAATCAGTACAAGGAAGAAACAACCGTTCAGCCAGCTGAACACTGAAGAACTGACACAGGTTTTCCCACTGAGACTGAGGTTGTGGGATGTCTGACACCATCTCCAGCAGGTACAGCCAACTTGGCTCTAGTGTTTATTTTCCACCTTGGTAGGTGGCTACCAGGATATGCCCAGGATGGTCATCCTCTGGATGAAGGGCTGGGGCTGGAGCTGTGAAGCAGATGGTTGCCCCTGGGACACACATGAGCCTTGTAAACTGTCTAGTTAATGGCTTTCCTATTTGCATATATACGTGTCCACAGATTAGAGCACGGCACAGTTAGAGATGTTACCCAACTACCATGACTAATTCATTCTCCTCACTTGGCTGCCCCTGCTCCACAGAACAGACTTTTTCTAATAAAATTTAAATCTTTTCCTCACCCAGCCTGGATGTTTTGTCTTGGCTTTGTAGTACCCCTAAAAATCTGTTGGTTTCATTGGTAACGGTTCTGCTGACCTAGAGCTACTCAGGACTCAAGGAAATCATAATCAAAATTTAATGCAATAACAGGGCTTGTCTCCTCCTATACAGATCTACATAAGATGTTAAAACGGGCATATTTTAAATCCTTTAGGTGCCCACTGCCTAAAATTAGGCCTTGACTCCTAAGGAAATCGTGCATGTGGTCACTGTAAAAACAGCCACTCTCCAACATGGATCAAGTTGCTCCCTGATTCAAGCCAAAAATCACATGAAATGCAAATTAACACCTATTTTTATGTATTCCCTCTGAAAGAAAGTGAAAGCCACCCAAATTTTCAGTGATGAAAACTACTGGGTACATGGTAGTTTGTAAAAGAAATTCATCAGGATTATTCTTAAGCTATTTGGGAGAGAGGAGAGTTATGATGGTGAGGGCCAGTGGCTCCTCCACTCTGTGGTGGGGAAGCCCATGCAAGGCTTCCCTGGGGAGAAGGGGCATTCTCCTGCTCCCCACCTCACCTCACCACTTCTCACAAGCTTCACAATTATTGTTAAAAGGTGCTATTGCAGCACAGTCTGGGGTAAGAATTTGCTCCCAGGACACTTCTGTGCCAACATCGCTCAATTTGTCATTGGGACAATAATTAAGACAGGGTGCAATCCTGCATGAAGACCTGCACCTGAACTTGAATTCTGTGACTCAAAACTTCTTTAATCACCAATTATTACCCGTAAAAATGGCTCCAATGGCTCATACTGATAGAGAGCTTGATTGTTGAAGCCTTTGCACAACCTATTGAAGGACAGTTATCAGGTATCCAGAAGATACCTCTCTGAGGTCCTCCAAGATTACCACGGCAGCAGGGCACAATTGGACCTCCCTGCAGTGAGGCCAGAGGATTCCACAAATGCAACTAAAACTCAAGAAGGTCTCTCACAACTGTGCTTTGTACCAAATATCCTCACTGACGGGCTGTGCCTGTGACTAGCCCAAAGCTTTGTGGTTCATCCTTCCCCCAGTGCAGAAGAACAAACCATCTGGGCAGCTTGGTGTAGACGGTCAAAGACAAATTCCAACCCCATGGATTAAGTAGGGGGGTTTATTCTCAAAATCTCCATATCTATGTAGAAGGAAACGTTATTTAGAGTTACAAGGAAAGGAATTAGGAATTGGAGATCCTGTAACGCTCTGCATGAGGCACTAAATCAGGCAGCATCAGGTATTTTTAATTTTCATATTCTAAAGGGTACAGATCAGTGACTGGCAGAAACTTGCAGAGCCCAAGTGCTTCAATCCTGTTTAGGGAAATTAAGCATACAGACACGTTGCAAAAATCTCAGAAAATAACCAGCAGCAGGCTGTGTAAATGCCTAAAATATTCTGTCTTCATTTCTCTGTTCTGCTGTCTAGCTTTATGCTCACTGTACCTGCTGTGGAGCACGCTTGCTTTGCATTAATTAATAAAAATAGCTCCCAACAAAATAAAGCAACAGAAAATTTATCATCTGCTTGTTTGTCACTTGATTTGGTTGTAAATACATCTTTTTAAACCACTCTCCAGTTACACCCCACAGCACAAACCCACAGCACAAACCACCCAACACCACAGGTATTAACATCTGAAGGGGTTTGAGAAGCCAGATCCAAAGTCACAGCTCCCTCCAGCCACTCAACACTTGACACGCATTAAAAAGAATATCTCCAACTGCTCTCCTGGAAAAATTCATGTGGTTTCAGTTCAGCAGCCTAAAAATAGTGTCCCCCACAGGAAAACAAACTTCCATGTTGGTATCAAAACGAACTTCATTAGGTCTAATGAGACCAATTGTGCAATTAACTACAGGAAAACAATCCTTATTTTGGATTAATCATTGAAAAAACTGTTTGTTTAGAAGGCATGCACTTTAGTGCTCAAGAGAGCCCTTATTTTAGCCTAGACCATGGTATCTAGAGGCCTTGTGATGTTTGGTGTGTTTGCACCCAGACATTTGTAATGCTGGGAAGTTTTTCCTCTGCTTCAAAAATGGGAAATGAAGCACAGGGAAGTTAAATATACCCAAGGTCACACAGGAACCATGCACAGGAGCAAAGGTGATGGAAGGACTGGGCCAGTCTGCCTCTCTGATGGATCCCAGAAAGTAACAGGCTCATAAAATTAGCAGAAGAATGAATTTGGGGAAAAAAAATAAGATCTTAGAAGACTTTTTTAACATGGTCCAACTTTTCATGCTGAAAAATTATTTTGTGTACTTCTCTTAAATGTAATACAGTCCTGAACAAATACAAGCTCTGTTGTTTAATTATCACAGTAAATATTTTCAAATCAGGAAAAACAAGAGCAGGAAGAGTGTCCTAACTGTGAAAGCAAAAGCCCAGAGATGCTGCAACGTGCCCCCCAGGCTGTCAGATGCTGTTTGCTCACCTGCATGAAGTCAACCTTCCAGCACTCCCCCCATCACCACGTGCTGGCCCCCAAGGAACACATTAAAAGCCTTCTTGTCATCACATGACAGGTCAGAAAACACTTTGAGATGGTCTCAGATTCCTCCTAAGAGGAGCTGCCACTCGTGGTAACTTTCTGAAACTTCAAACACATTGAAGAGGTTGAAAGACTAAACCTTTTAAACGAAGCAGGAGGTAATGTAATCACAAGAGGCATCTATTTAGGCAAGGCTGCGTGTGGGCTTAGATTTACTACACAAACTTTTATCCTCATGCTGCACTTCATATGTTTATAGGATGTGATTTATTACTGAACTTGTTACCAACTGCAAGTTACACTCCTGAGTCTGTGGAGCTGAGGGAGCCTTTTAAAAGGAGGACTTCTCAGATTGCCCCTTTTTTTGCAAGTTATCACTGTATTCTCACTGATCAGAGGGACAACTTAACCAAAAAGCAAAGAAATGGAGGGTGGAGGGTCTGTATCATTCATTTGTAAGGTAGCAAAAAGAAAAAACTTTTGATAATACGCAGTATTAATTATTATATTTTTGAAAATATTATCTGGCAGTATTTAGTCCCAGTTAACTCCTCCAGTTTGCCAGCACAGAGCCGGTTGGTCTGCAAATATCAAGCCAACAGAACATTTCAGCAGGAACAAGTGTGTCAGGAGGAAATGCAGATTTTCACTAAGCAACAAGAAACAGAAACAACTGAGACTAATCCATGCTGGTGCCCATCAGAAGCTACCCAACTATGACTACGTGGCTTTCAGCTTTGAGTGACAAGAGTCAGCACAAAGTGCTTTGTGCTCACAGGATAGACCTTGTTAAGGAAGGAAAGCTGAAATTGGTGCAGTTGTGAAGAATGATGCAGCCCTGTGATCCCTTATTTCAAATTTCTAGTGGTTCCTTGGGAGCTGCCGACATCACAGGTGGAGGACTTGATATTCTCTAAATAGAAAGGACCCACATCCAAGTGGAAAGCCATGAAAGGATTCATTTCCAGATTGGGAATAGAGACTTGTACTTATTACAGAGCTTTATTTCACCTCATAAGCCCCAAAGTGTTTGCTCTTCACATCCTGAAGCCACTCACATTACAACCAAACGTCATCCAGCAGTTTTCTGCTCCTCATATTTCACTGTCTGTGGGAGAGCCAGGTTTTAATATTTGTATCATTAAACATTTAGCTAGACACTTACATGGTCCCCAACCCTGTGATGTCTAATTTGTGCCCATCTGTCTCGAAATGATTAGGGCCTAATCTCGTGAATTCGCTGGGCTTGTAGTGGACTCTTCCTGAATTCTAATGATCAAACCTCAGCAGAAGCAGCGGAAGATGCTGGATGTTACTCTGCAAGAGGGAGACACACGGATCTGATGGCAGGAGCAGCAGGGCTGGCTCAGATGTGGGAAATTCACTGCAGTTATCTGGCACTGGCTGAATATTTAAATATTTAGTTTCTCCCAGCTGTGAAGCACTGCAAACATGGCACTATATTGCTCACCTCTCCTCTGAGCTCACCAGATGGTATTAGGCTATATGGGGCCATAACCAACCCACACCGCTGCACCCAGCTACTCTGCAAACAGAGCAACACCGAGATGAATTTCCTCCAGTCTCCTCTGAGCACCTCGGTAAGAGCCAGTTTTTAACCAAGGTATCTAACAACAAACCCCATTTCTGAATGCCCATAATTAAAACCCAAGCTGTTTTGTCCAAACAGCCAGGCCTGCCTGTGAGTGGGCTGACATTCCAGCAGCAGGAGGCGGCGAAGAAAGCAAAGCTCTGCCAGAACAATTGCCTCTGTGAAGGCACTGTGCAAGGCAGGAGGGTTTGGGGCCACGGCTGGATTTTGTTCTGCACACTTAATGCATTGTTCTGCTTTGCTTTCTTCCCCTTCAGTCACCGCTGGCTGTTGGGGAAGGGCCTGGGGTTTCTGCAAAGAGATATATTTGTGCAGTGAACGGTGGGCCCTGAACTTCAGCACACTCAGAGTGCTGCTCATGGCCAGTGACTCTGGGGGGGTGATCTAATCAGAAACCCACATGTCAAAGCACCACGAGACAATTCCTCACTGTCTTCTCATGTGAGAGGTGCTGAGCATGAAGCAGCTGGATGCACAGCACAAGTAGATGGCCTATAGCTGAAACTTTTACAAAGAGCTACAAAACGAGGCATTTATTTGTTTGGCATTACATGTAGCAAATTGAACGACCCTTTTTAAACCCCTTCCCCCGGTTGTGTTTCACATTTGTATTCCTAAGTGATAAACAAGAACAGGAAATCTAGCCAGGCAATGAATAATGACTTTTCCAGCAAAGGAATAAACCAGGACTCAAGATGCACAGTCAGATGTTGCTACAACAGCGAGCGGTTAATGTTCAAACCTGACCAAAAAAAGCAGAAATATTTGAGTATGTTTTGCAGTGGCTTTTAAAAAATATTTTATTAGCTTTTGCCTATTTCTACATCAGAGTCCATTCTCTAACCTGTGCTGAGCTCCTCTGTAAGGCTGCACAAGCATCCTATAAAATCACAGACTTAATTCACTTGAATTAAACCAGACAATCTCCTCCCAAACCCTCACAATTTCTACTACACAGAGATAAGAACAAGGCCATGGGAATCCAGGACTCTTTTCCAGCAGGAAAAGCAAAGAAAGTCAGTAAAGCAGACAAGGCATGAGCT
The DNA here is from genome assembly GCA_013401335.1 of Brachypteracias leptosomus. Classification (NCBI taxonomy): domain Eukaryota; kingdom Metazoa; phylum Chordata; class Aves; order Coraciiformes; family Brachypteraciidae; genus Brachypteracias; species Brachypteracias leptosomus. The sequence continues at coordinate 109,090 of VYZX01017243.1, read as the reverse complement.
GGATCTGAACATAGATCCAAGACTGACAGTCCTAGGAGCTCAACCAGGGAGCAGAACTTGGTGCTAACAACACATCTGGGACAACAAGACTGTGTTAACGACTGGGGATGGACTGGAGAAAGTGCCTCACTATTTAGTTTGAGGCAGTTGTAAGTATTAATCAGCTGGGAAACACCACTACAAAAAAAAAGCCAACCACACAAGTCTAAGGAAATTGATGAGCGTGTGTCGAGGTGTTGCAAAATTCAGTCCTCAGATACACAGGCTGCCGGTCAAGGAAATGAGAATAGTATCAGTGACATGACCAGGAGCTGGCCATAAGCAGAGGGGAAAATCTGCACATTCTACCTTTAGCTGGAGAAGCGGCAACAGAAGTGCTGAGAGGACAGCTTCCAGGGACTCTCCCAGGACACTGGGAGAGAAGAATCAAACAACAAAAGTGCTGAAAAGTAAGTATGAAAGAGAGAACCCAGGGCCAAGGAAAAGATAAAAGCACTGGGAGGTCTAAACTCCGAGAAAATTTGGGTCACAAGACCAGAGATAGCTACAAAGAACATCAGAGAGCCTAAAGTTTTAGGAAGAAAGATGCTGGCAAGGACAGCATAATTTGCAAGACTTCCATAAAAACATGAATGAGAACACTGCAGTTGAATGTCAGTTTTTGCTTTAAAAACTACTATATTGAAACCAGGTTACAGAAAGGCCCAAAGTGATGAAGAAAAGCTAAATGAAAACCAATTTGGGTTTCCTCTCACATTGAAGACAGTAACTATTTTTTAACAGGCAGCTCCATCATCAATACCAACTTTGGAGGGACTACCAGGAAGGATTTTAGATCCCAAAAAGTATTCTTTGAAACTTCAGGAGTAGCACTTGAATTTCTGCTGAGACACAGAAGTTTAAGAATATGGAGTATCGTGGACTCAGGTGTGAAAGGGTTAAAATAAACAGAGTCAAAGAGCTCACCAAGTGTTCTCCAAAGAAAGCTGGAAAAGCCACCAGGCTGCCATAGCAAATGAGTATTTAAATTCCAAGCATTAGGACTTTACCTCTTCCAGAGGACAGCACGTTCCACCTGCACCACAACAGCAAATGGATGACAAACACACATCTCTAAATACACCACTAGAAACAGCTTCTCCTCTACTGAAATTTTCATGTACATTTATAGCAAACAGGATTTTTTTTTAACTCTTAAAACAGTTTTCATAAACGTAATTCAGTTCCTATGCCTACAGTCTCCATTTCATTACTGCTGCTCTAGCAACAGGGCTTAATCCCTTGCTCTCCAAGTTCTTTATAAAATAATATGCTTACAACATATTATAATCCTTATTGACAAGCAACTTTCAAAAGCAAGATTTTATTCCCAAAAGGTTTATATGGGGTGTGGGAAGGGGGAGATAAAATTAGTTTCTTTAGGCTCTGGAAAGAAAACTTCTAAAAGCACAATAATAAACCCAGGCTATTACTTCCAGAATGGTGTCTGCACTTTGAAGTGTAATTGATTTTGCAGGGAATCCATTGAAAAATTAGAGGTTCATTATTTGTTATCTTAACCTCTCTAAAATATTGGCTTCATATCAGTTTGAATGAATTCTAAGAAAGTAGCAACTCTAATTTAACATGTCTCTTTGAGTCTTTCTAATTCTAAAGTATTTCTAATTTCCACCCCCCCAATTTATCACCTGAAGTTGTTTTTCAGGGTTTCTTATCAAGTTGTTTATCTGCTTCTCCCTCCCTAGCAGCTTGACTGCCTTCTGTCATCCAACACACCCTGAACACAAAGCCACCTCTTTTGTGGCTGCTGCTCAACAGATGGAAGCATCAAGTCAGTTTTGTTGTGCTCACTGCTATTTCCACAAGCTCTTCTCCTAATTAAATGGTGATACAGTGATACTCCAGTGTGTGCTTTAGGGTAGGAAGGTCTGCCTCCAAGGGATTTTTTAAAATGAAGCAAGATGAGACACTCACCTTTATTTTTTATGATCGTAAGCAACTCTTTTTCCTTTCAAAGTTACATGAACACTTGGCTGTGGGCTGGCAGTGACCCGTGCCAGGCCTAGCATGCTCCTCGAGTTAAATATTTACTGTGTAGAGACACGGTGCAAGCTATTCTGGAGAAAAACAACTTTAGCCTCCAAAACTTGATGCATCAACATCACCGCCAGTTTCAGATTGTCAGCGCTGGCCTAAAGAGACTTTCTGGAGTGCAGATGAGGCAGACAAACCCACAAGGACTGTGCTCTGAAGTGGAAATAGAGGAGCCCCTTAAGAAACCCATCTGCTGAACTGCTCAGAAGCTTCTTGCCACGTCTGGCAGGATGAGCAGCCCCACTTCTCTTCAGACACATGGAGGAAGAGTTTCAAACAATATTATTTACGTAGCTCACGACGGCTTTCAAGTGAACTTGTTCGATGGGAAGCATTTCTTTCCCTGGCTGACTTTTTGGCCTGATGCTGCCAAACTCTCTGATGGAGACACAAATCTCCATCCTAAAGCCATCAGGGTTGCTCTGGGATCCTGCAGCTTCCTCCAGCAACACACGAGGCCATCAACAAAGAGGACAATTGCTGCTGTCACAGTGACCTCTGAGATCTGAGTCCTCAGCATCACAGGAAGGCAAACACTCACCCCACACTACAGCAAAGAGTATTTTAAAAGTCATTTGCAAATGTGGTTCCTCTGCAGCCACTTTGTGAACTTAATTTTTTTTAGTAACTTCCATTTAAACACATTATTAAAGCAAAAATTAAGAACAGCCTGTATTTTCTGCATGGAAGTACCACCTAATTTAAACCAGAATAAGCTTAACTGCATTATCTCCTCTTTTATTATTATTTTTTAAATTTGAATTATTTCCTCTGCTTGATTTTAGTCACCATTCTGAAGCAATTAGCAATCTTTAGTATCAGCTTCTAAACTATATTACTCACCCACCTACCTCAGGCTGATTACACTGAGGAGACAAACCCTATTAACCATACCTAAACAGACAAAAATACACCTTACAAAGACCCAGTCTAGACAATTATTCATTTTTAAAATAACCTCCAAGCCAATCACTGAGTAGCTTTAGTCCCTTGGGTCTGAAACTCATCAGGGCAGAGCCAATTGCCACCTACCCCTCAGCTCCCTTTACCATAAAGGAATAAAACTAATTAACCCACCTTTATTACTACAAGGAAACGCAGTGTTTAAGGACTTGTTTGTAGAACTTGCAGCTATTATTAGATAACCTCTGACTTTTCTCTCAAAACTTTTGCTGTACTGAAGAGGCAACCCAAAGAAAACATCGAATGGAATGCCTGCTTTCACATTAAAAATTAATACCTGTGGCTGAGAAGATGCCAAACAGGTCAAGCTGCAGGAAGCCCCTTTGGAATCACTCACATTTTCCATCAGAAAATGAAAATAAAGCATCAAACAGAGTCTGTGAAAGGCAATCAAGGAGGCTGAGAGAATGAAAGCTTACTAAACAAATGTAATAACGTGTTGTTTCAGGAAGACTGAAATTTACTCTCAGGTTAAGTATTGGCTCAAATGAAGGCAGCACCTGAGATGCAGCTTCAGGTCCTAATTAAATTTATAGCAATATCACATTCAAGTATGCAAAAAAGGAGTGATACCCATCTACAGTATGGGATACTCTGCATTTTGCAACTAGATCATGTAAAAATGATGGAATAATACAGCACCGATTTTATGTATTGATTTTTTGGGAGTTCATCTCCACCACCTTGCTCGAGATGATGTAGTGGCTGGGCACAGAAGAAAAACCATCTACACTCCCAGAGCTCCCCAGTACCTCCTACTCCAGCCACCGGTGAGGAGACAGCCCCTTTTTCTCTGCTAGTGACACAGTTCTTCCAAGAACATGTTGCTCCATTTTAGTTACCTCCTGCCTGTAAAAGGTCACTGCTCACTTCCCAAGACCATCTCTCAGAAGAAAACATTTGTTACCATGAAGAACACTGAATGAATTCACAGATCAAAAATGCAAAGAGAAAGAGGGAGCAGCCTGCTTTGAAGCAGAGCAGTGGCTTCAGTGTGTAAGTTTGGTTTAATTAAGGACACACACACACAGAGGGAGGTAGAGATGTTCTACACACTGGTTTTAGCAGACCCCAGCAGTGCCAGGTTATGGCACATCACTCGAGTTTCTATGGGCTTCATGACAGGTTGCCTAGAGCCCGTGCCAGGAGACCCAGGGATCTTTTCCCATTGAATTTATGGAGCTCAAACCAGAAAGGCTTTGCAATGCTATATTTTACTTGCCTTTCAATGGCTGGAAGGAGAGAAGTGCTGTTACTCCTGCTGCCAAGATTCTTCAGCTCCAAAAGTGCAGCAGCTACTTTTAGCTCAGAGTGTCCTCGGATTCAACCCCCACAAAGTTTCTTCTCTGTCTTACGTCTGTTTTGGAGTGTTGTGATGCTGTTAACTCTGTAATGAATATTAATATAGCCTTTGGGGAGATTTCTTCTGGCTCTACTATGCCTCGTGTATTATGAAGCACTTTCAAATCCACAACAACAGTCTATCATATCAGAGACCAGCAATTCATCGTGGCCCAGCACAATGGATGCACACACACAGACCCATGCACTCAAACACCACCTTAATTACCTCTCCTGCCTTCTTCCCACAAAATAGTTCATGTCATGCAAAGGAATCTACAGCTGGTTTCTGCTGCTGCAGTTTAAAATAAAAAACCCTGCAGAAAAGCAGCACTGCTTGTCTCCCACACCTCTGCAACATTTCTGAAGAATCAATTGCTTCCCCCATCACTTCCCACATTGACTCAACCCCACAAGCAGTGAGACATACAAAGGAAAAAAAAAAAAAGAAGAATATAGCAAGGGGTCAGCCTTTAATTCTTGTGATAGCAAGGCTGAAGGAGCTAAGCTAATCTTTGGAGGCAGTGAAGGGTTTGAAAAGGAATAGGAAAAATATTTCTAATGAGGCACAGGTGTAAAAACCACAGGAAAGATCGGGATGGGGGGGAGGAAACAGCAGAGAGTGAGTCATAGAAGTACTCAAAGATTGCCCCAAGGAGCCTAACCTGAGGCACTGGCCTTGCAAGGAAAACCAGGTTCTTCATGCCATGGCTACTCAGAAAAACATGTCCCTGCAACTGCATCTGTGCATTGAAACCCAGCTGAGTGGCAGTCCCTGCCCTGTGTCCCCTCTCATCCCTCCCCACTGGCTCCAGGCTTAGCTCACACCTGTAGATACCAGCTGGGAAGAACTTGGGTTCCTGAAGCAGCCCCTGGCAGGCAGTGAGGTGTTGGGGCAGGAGGAAGGCAAGGTTGGGGCAGCAGCAAGGGGAAAGAGCCTCTTCTCTATCAGCTCAAAGCCCTGAACCCACACCCTGGTTACTTCTGCTAAGAGACTCAGCATTCAGCAGAAGAGCTGCAATAGGTGCGCCTGGATGAGAAGTGAAAACCACCTTTGTCATCTCAGTCATTGAATAAATTAATGTAGTTTTTCACTGAGAGTGAAGCAGCTCAGAGCACCAGCCCAGCTGGGTGCTGTGGCCAAAGAGAGATTTAGCTGGTGGAGCCCCAGGAAGGTGCTCCCTTCAAGAGCCCGGGTCAGATCTCGATGGTAGGCTGGGGTTAGTTGGTTGGTGTCAGCAATTTGCACTGGTCAGAACACACATCTTGCTAGCAAAGAGACTCTTGCCTCTGCAGAGAAGCTCCATAGGGTTTTATTTTGCTTTCTTGTTTGCTTGTGATGATACAACAGGCTATAAACAACAAAAGCAAAGCTCACAAAAACCAGAGAGAGGTATCACCAACCTACCTGCATAAACCAATCTCATTGCAACTCCACTGGCTGACAAGGGGCCGGGTTTTTAGTAGGATGGTGCCCAGGAGGGACTGTGGAATTAGGAGTGCTCCCCTTCCCTGGTTTTTTAGCACAGTGAAACTGTGCAGGAAGCAAAACCCATGGAGAGCTAACCAGTGAGACAGAAAACTTTTAACTGCAGTGCTTCGAGTGTCCAGAGAAAGAAGGAAACAAGTTGGGTAGGCAGAAGGCACCAGTGAAAGGGTGAAACTGGGCAGCCCACACTAGAGCATTTTTAAGACCTGAATGTTGATGCAAAGTAATTTAGTGCAAACAAATTAAATGTCAATCTACTGGAACCTCTGCATATAGATAAGCCTTAAGAAAAAGCAGGCTACGTCCTCTGGAAGACTGGTTAGAGCTATTTTTGATGAGCTTGGAAAGAAACCTACTCTGTGCCTCTAAATCCTGAGCAGGAAGCAAAATTCCTGATGATACCTGGCCTAACTTTAGATGCTTCCCTCACTGCAGATTACTGCTTTTGACACCACGTCCAGCAGCTCAATGTTCTACCATAATTGGGTTTTCTTCTTTTGAAAGAAGGTACAACATACTCCACTACAAGAGCCACCATAATGCACTTACTACCATATTAAAGGTTTTCTAACGACTTATCATCCACATCATCACCCACAGTGTTTCTGTTCACTAGCAACTTGTTGAGGCGGCCAAGAACTCCTAAATCAAAGCAGATTTCCCATTGGAAGCAGATTTCCTGGAAATCAGTGGCACAGCAGTTTGTGTCATAGACTTACCTGTATTTCATTCTCACAGCAAGGGCATCCGAATAGAGCATGAAATTTAGATTTCTTTTAACACTTCCACACCTAATCAGCATCTCTAGCTGGGATGTTCCCTCTCTCCAGACACTGCACCTCAAACTAAACAGCCAGAGAAGGATTTTTGTAGGCACACAGGAAAGAGTGTGATTCCTTGCACCAATTGTGGTAAAATAATTGTGGCCTTGTAAGACAAAACAGGGATGATTTCCTGGAAAACATCTATTTATATATATATAATCCTCCTTATAAATCTGTATTTAATTTCATGTATATTTTAGAGTACCAACTAGATCTTAATGCATCACAAAGAAAATTTTCTACCTGGCAAGGAAGCCCAAAGGAACCTTGTGACCATCGCTTGAACGTGTTGCCACACATTCCAGAGCCTGTCTGGAGTTCAGTGCTCCTGGAGCACTGTAATGGGGAGAAATGGATTACCAACAGAAGATGAGTGCTGTGCACTTCAGCACAGAGCTTTTTATGTAGGAGGAAGCAAAAAGCAGATGGGGAATAACATCACATTAACTCAGACAGGCAAGAGCAGCTGGCAACAGGCTGCATCCCAGAGAGATCCTGCTACGGGATGCTACCACATCTCCACAGCTTTGAAATCCCACCAGGAATGGGGACTTCACCGCTGCCCTGCCCAGCCTGGGCCAGCCCTTCCCAACCCTTTCAGGGAATAAATTGTTCTTCGTGTACAAGCTAAACCTCTCCTGGTGAAACCTGAAGCCATTTCTTCTCATCCTATTGCTTGTTCCTTGGGAGAAGAGCCTGAGCCCAGCTGGCTCCAACCTCCTTTCAGAGAGTTGTCAAGAGCCAGAAGGTCTCCCCTGAGTCTCCTTCTCTCCAGGCTCAACACCCCCAGCTCCCTCAGCTGCTCCTCACCACACTTGTGCTCCAGACCCTTCCCCAGCTTCGTTGCCCTTCTCTGGACACACTCCAGCCCCTCACTGTCCTTCCTGGAGTGAGGGGCCCAAAACTGACCCCAGGATTTGAGATGCAGCCTCCCCAGTGCCCAGTCCAGGGGGACAATCCCTGCCCTGGTCCTGTTGGCCACACTGGTGCTGATACAATGGGATAAATTGGAATACGGAATAAAAGTTTGTTCATTGTGTGGTCTCCCATACTTCACATGTTTCACGGCCTGTTCTCCTATATTAGCACACATTAGTTCAGAGCCTTTGAACAAGCTCTCACAGAGCGAGCCCGATGTCCACCCAAGGCACTCCCCTGACGTAACAAATAGTTGTCATTCCAGTCATCTTCTCTCAGCCAAACAAGGGCTGAAAACATCATCTGGGAGAATCACAAGAGGCCGGCCTACGAGTCCTGCACTCGTTAACAAAGAGCAGAAATGGGTCTGACACAGCTGCACGACGCTGCAGTTCTGATCCTCTTTTTGCTCTTCCTCCTCTCTTTCCCTACATACTTGCACATGTTAAATCTCTCCTACTTTGGCCTCAAAGCTCTGTTTCCATTTCAGCTAGATGAATGCCTCACAACTGAAGAAGTCTGGAGAACTTTCATCTGCAGTAGGAAAGGCAGCAGTTGCATCAGGATTACAACCAGGGAGCGATGAATTATTCAGCCAACAGAAATCTACAATTTTTACTGTATGGGCAACTTAAATTTATGAATTTCATTTTTAGGGTAGTTTTAAGCAGCCTTTCTGAAGGGAGAGCAAAAAGTTACTCCAACAAACTCTCCTGTGTTCTGCTTTATCTGCAGTGCCCATTGACACAGCCAAGATTCCAGGTTAACCATCTCCCACAGCCACATCACGAGCACTCTCTGTACCTACAAGGGATGAACGAAAAACATCACTGATCATAGAATCGTAAGAGTGTTTTAGGCTGGAAGGGACCTCTAGAGGTCATTTTGTCCAACTTTCCTACACAAGCAGGGACATCTCTACCTAGGTCAGGCCGCTCAGAGCCCCATCAAGCCTGACCCTGAATGACTCCAGGGATGGGGCCTCCACCCCCTCTCTGGGCAGCCCATTCCACTGATCTATCACCCTCACGTTAAGGAACTTTTTTCTAATATCCAGTCTAAATCTCTCCTTTCCCAGCTTAAAACCATCACTCCTGGTCCTATCGTTACAAACCCTTTTGAATAGACCTTCCCCCGCCTTTACGTAGCCCCCTTCAGGTACTGGTAGGTCACTATAAGGTCCCCCCGGAGCCTTCTCTTCTCCAGGCTGAACAGTCCCAACTCTCTCAGTCTGTCTTCATACCAGAGATGCTCCATTCCCCTGAGCATTTTGGTGGCCCTTCTCTGGACCTGCACACACATTTAAAAACAGGTTTCATTTCAAAGATGACCTCTCTTAGCTGTTAATAAACCTCTATTAAATGCAACTCCAGGGTATGAAACCTTTATGGTTATTACCTGCTTTCAACTTAAAAAGAAGCAGTTGCTTTTTGGAGCCTGAGCTCCCACTGTTCACACACACACCATGACCAAACACAGGGAATGTTTCTCCCCATGCTCAATTCATGACCTCAGTAGTTATGCAGATACTGGTCCAGAAAAAACCCACCATTACTAACTGGGACATCATCTGGATAGAATACTGGCTAATGCTTTGCAAGCTTCCCTATTCATGTTTAAAGCCATCTAGGTCCAGGTCATCATGTTCAGATTGGAATTCAGTTCTCAAGACAGGATATGAGGATTTAAAGCCTGTACTTAAAAGCTGGATGTAAGATATCAAAATCTAATATCCAGAGAAGAAGCAATTAGTACTAAATTCTCTCACAGAGCAGAATCTGAAGCAGCACTTTCATCTTCTCTCACGAGCTAGAAATCCCAGTTCCATCCTCATGAGCAATGATCTGATTTCCTGCACAAATACCAAGTATTAAGTCCCACAACAGCTAATAAATATTTCATTTAAGCAGCTAAACATTTCATTTGTCGCTGGGACAAACGACGAGGAATTAAGCAGGTCTGGAGGAGAGAGCAGAAGCTGTATTTATACCAAAGATAATCTATATCCCTGCTGAGGTGCTAATTTTAAACAGCTCGTGCATGGCTGCTGTAAAATGAAGACCCACCCAGGATAACTTACACTCCACACATCTTCATTCAGCCTCAGAGCTGTGGCAGCTCCACGAGTCATGGTACTCAAGGTAGGTCAAACAAGCTCTCACGTGCCCCAGTCACAGTGGTGATGGTGATACAGGCTCCAAAAAACCTGATATAACTGTGTGTTCTATTGCAGTATTTCCCCTCTTCTTATGCAACATTTCAAGTGATTGATAAATCCATTACACCCTCAGGCTTCTGTACAAGCTGCCCCTTTTCTTGACTCAGAAGGCACCAGGCAAAGCAGGACTTGGATCTCTGTGCATCTTGAAGAACGTTATCAAGGTGCGGGGCAATTACCAGAAGAACTGATACCCGAGACTTGGCAGTTAGAATCATAGACTCATTTAGGTTGGAAAAGACCTCTAGGATCAGCAAGTCCAACCTCCATCCCAACATCTCCCTGACCCCTAGATCATGTCCCAAAGCTCCACATCTACTCGTTTTTTGAACCCCTTCAGGGATGGTGACTCCAGTACCTCCCTGGGCAGCCTAGTCCAGGGCCTGACCACTCTGTCAGGAAAGAACTTCTTCCTAATGTCCAATCTAAACCTCCCCTGGTGCAACTTGAGGCCACCACCTCTTGTCCTGTCATTAGTTACTTGGGAGAAGAGACCAACCCCAGCCTCACCACAACCTTCTTTTAGAGCGAGGTCTTCTCTCAGCCCCCTCTTCTCCAAGCTAAACAATCTTGGATCACCTCTCCATCCAGGATGGGAATACCTGACATTATGAAATACACAGCACTGGATGAAGAGCCTGATGCATCTTGCTCACAGAGTGACCACCCTTCCTTTCTCACTTTCGTCCCAAACAAGCAGCTCTTCTCTCACAAGCTTTGAAAACAAGAGGCTGATGAACACCTAAGAGATCTCAAACTTTCTTTACAGCTGCCCCCACACACAGATATTTTCGTGTTGTCACTGGTTCTGTCTGGGCTGGTGGTGGCTTTGACTAGGAGGCCCTGGAGAAGGAGCCAGCCAGCTGCAGGAGCAGTGCTCTCCAGGACTGTTCCACACACACCCAAGTACCCAACAAAGCCAACTTCCATAAATCAGTTCAGTGTATGGGTCACTCTTAATCCTTATTTAAACCTTTGTTCTCTTATGTTTACGAGAATAAATGCAGAAACAAATTGATTCTGGTTTTGTATGTAAAGGAAGGGAAAAGACTTGACTTGTTTCGCTTTTATTTTTTCAAACTTTCCCCCAAGTCCCCTTTTGGACTGATGAGATCTTCAGCTTCTATTCTTTGATAAATTAAGAAGTCAAGCTCTTTTTATGCTGTGAATAATGTCCCACACTGCTATACATTCTGCCAATGAAGGAGGAAGACATAGATAAAGCCTGCACTTAAGCCTCCCCTTTCAGGTGTGTACCCCAGAGCCCAGGTACCTGAGGTGCAGTTGAGCCCATCCTGACTTTGGTCCCCTTGGAATTCAGCTGTCATTTCAAATAACTCAAGTTCATACAAATAGGGATGATTGACACGTTTACCAATTCCACATGGTTCAAATAGTTACAAATACTGAAAATTATGAGGTTGGAAAAGGTAACGTCACACAACAGGGACAAGTTAAAGCAACACTGGCCTCGTATCTCTTGCTGAAGTGCAGGGAACTCTGGTAACTCCTAAAGCAGCCCAGATCCTTCTCCAATTTATCAACCTAGAGCACCACAGCTGGCAGTTAGAGGAGGAACTATGGAGCTCTTTCCTTTCATTGTTCCAAACTCATCTCTCTTCACCTTGAAAAGCCCCTCACTGCCAAGGGCAATTTTCTTGCAAAAACTTCATTTGAGTTAAACAGAACTTTAATTTGAGAACTATCAGGCAGTCTTAAATGTTTTATTAACGGAACTTGGGAAGTCAAAACCAAACCCACTTAACTAGATCTTCTGGGGCGTTTTCATGAAAAGAATAAAAATCCCCTATCTTCCCTAATTTAACTTTTCTTTCCTTATTTAAATCAGGAAACACCACCCGTACTCCCTTCCAGCCTCCACAGTGCTGCTGCGTTCACATCTCCAGGTTCTTAGAAGTTGGTCTCCTGGATCAAAAGCTTCCAGAAGACTTTAGCCTTTCAGGGCATTTTTTTTTTTAACTCTCCACACCAGAAAATGAGCAAGCAGAAGGAGCCCTGCCTGAGGAACCCACATGGCAACACCTGCAGCAGTTAAAGCACAGGCAATAGATGGCTTGTGGTGACTCTCCTTAGTGTTGCTCAAGATAGGACCAATTATGCCAAGCTTTCAGGTCTTGCCATTAGCTCCCTACATGGAAGGACTTGTTGGCAAAGGAAGAGAACACCAAATCTCCCTTCCAAGAAGCAGGTGAGCATGGTGACCTGTGTCTATAGCTGGCCAGCTTCTCACTCGGGCCTTGCCACTTAGATCACTTTTGAAACCAAACCCTCATTTCACAACAAAACGTTGAAATAATTCATTTACAAGGTGACAAACAGCAGCACGGTGCTTGCCTCAGGTTCAAATCAGGCTTTCTCACATCAATGACATTATTTTGGTAGGAAAGATGACCATGGTACCAATGCAAAATAACCATGGATGTTGCTGGGTTTAGGTGCCTTTATTTCTTGAGAACTACCCAAGAAAAGGAACTGAAGGTTGCAAAGCCCAGCAGGGAGGTGAGGGTTACATTCAGTAATGGAAGGCACAGAGTTAATGATGTCAGGGTCTGATGGAGAGGAAAAAGGAGCAGTTGCACCTAGGAGAGACAGAGAGTGGGGCTATAAACTTCTATTTTCAGTTATGTTACTGCCTGGTATCAGACCAGCCAAGGGACATAAGCAGAAATTTAAGCCTGTAAAATGATCTGAAAACACCTGTTCACGAGGTATAACATGCTGGCGTGGCACCCTTCGGAAATACTTGGAACCAGAAGCACAGTGAGGTCAACTTAAAGCTGCTGTGACAGACAAAATGCTGCTTTTTCCATTTGTACATTAAAAAAAAAATTAAAATTTGAATTAAACAGTGTTTGTCACTGAAAATGTGTTTAGCTCTCCCATCAATTGGGAGTGCTGGGAAACTCAGTAACACCACATTCCAGTAAAAATATGTCTCTCCACTATAATAGGTTTGAGGTTACAGCCTTTCATATTATTCATCAACATGATTTTCATCTTCCTTCTCAGTCAGGTTTTTCCTTAATCAGAGATGAGGGACCCGCCTGCCAAAAAAGCTTTTAAAATCTACATTTGAAACAACTAATTCCAGTACGCAGCTGGACACATTTTCTTTTGGCTCTCCTGCCATGGCATCATCATGTTGTTTATAGTTTATTACAAGCAGCTATTTCAGCTGCCACTCTCCAAAGGTTACATGAACACTTCAGAATATACAAACTCCAACTCAGGCAACTCTAAAGGGTGGAAATCCCAACACATCCCAGGAGACACTCCAACAGAAGGAGGCTAGTAACTTAGACAAAAGTAGCTTTTTTAAAGAAAAAGCATGTTATTTAAAAATAAAACTGTTAACAACGTTTATATCTCAAAGCCTGAGAATATAATTTATCACCCAAAGAAGATAACTAATTCAAACTATAGGTTAGAAACAGCAAATATTTGCCTTTGGAGGATTTACTGAACTGGTACCACCAAGGTACCACCTCCTGTCAGAGCCAGTAGGACAGAGCCTTTGAGCTGGTTTAGATGAGGACACCAGTACTTGGACAGCCAGAGGGTTCTTCTCGAGGGAAAAAAAAAGTGGGGTTCTTGAAATGATTCACTATCTTATGATCACTCTCTTTGAAGAGGTGATAGGTTAGCTTGAGTGGGTAGAATTACCTCCAATTCTCATCTGTCCTGCTCTAATTCAAGTTATACGGGACCCTGAGGAGACACCACCTGACCTCATCATGGACAATCTGGCCACCAAGCCTCAGGAAGAGATGCTTGTTAAGAGGACCTCCGTCACAAAACCAACCTTAAACAGTCCCAGAAGTGTGTCTGTAATCAATTCATCCTCCATGGGCTTAAAACATTGCTCATAATTAGTGCTAGGGGCAAATCATTCAATAACTTCTAACAAAAGCAGATGCATTAGTTGGCCTCTTCGTTTCTTATTCTGCTTTTGTTTACAGTTATGATTTCCACACAAAAACAGGGCTAAAAAAGATCTCACCACAGAAAAAATTGACAGTAAACACCATTATTCTTTTCAGAAACAATACAAAATAAAACTCACGTGAATCAGTGTATCAGGATTCAACTGCTAAAATAAATACTCAAGCAAAAAAAAGAAAACAATCAGGTTGCTGATTTAAATGTTTGTCAATTTAAATCATCACAGAAAGTGCTTATTTAAAACCCTGATTGAAATAATTCCATCCCGGAGGCAGGAGATTGCTCCTGCCCTCCAAGTTAAAAATAATATCACCATTAACCTCAGCACCAATTTTCTAATTGCCAAAGATTACAAATCTTTTCTGCAACCTTCATCCGCAGGGAATTTTACCAGGGGTAAGTCCTTTTTAAAAGCAGCCAAACTTGGGTGATCTATTTTCTATAAAACTGTAAAACATTGTGAAATGAGAAAGCCCATCATGCCTATCTCTGTGTAAATGAATGTCGTGCCTCACATTGCTATTTACTCGTGAAATAGAAGCAAGAAGAGGGGCTGCTTGGAGCCCTTCTCTGGCACGTCGATGCCAACTGGCACCAGGGAACAGGCAGCTGGTCCTGAGCTTTGTTCTCCAAGTCCTCAGCAAGGAGGAGTGTCGAGACGTGCCAGCAAACCAGAGACCATCACTAGAAACAAAGAGAGCAAAGTTTGGTACCTCTGGATGCTCTTTCAAGAGCCATAAAGCGACGCTGCCAAACCTCACACTCAGCTCTCAGCTGCTCTGGAACGTGAGCAGAGGGAGATCAACCAGCAGCATCCTAAAGCACAGAAATAACCCTTCCAGAGACCGCACTGGGGCTTGAATCTCAGGCAAGATATAAACAACAGCACATGGGAACTGATAGTAGCTCCTGTGGCTGAGCAGTGATCTTGCTAGGACACTTTGTTGTTAAATACACGCAGGCTTCCAGCAATCTAAAATTAAGGTGAGCTACAATGTAAAATCACATGCTATTCCCCCTTTACTCCTCTATTCACCTTCTTGTCTTCAAGCTCCACTTCTCATCTCCTCAGGCTGGAGCCCCACTGCTTTGTTATTCCAGTAAGAACATGGGATGCTTTCAATCGCGTGCCCAGGAAATGTAGAAATAGCTTTTTTAAAAGCCACTCATAAAGATTTACTTTCCTGGTGGTGGTTCACAGTTAACTGCACCTCCTAGCATGTCATGTGAGGCCCCTCACCTGCACCTCTCCAGCAGGAACTCCCAGCAGCACCGTGCCCTCAGACAAGGGGGCTCCATCCTCCCATCAGCCATCATGATCAGGTGTGTTGAGCACCAGGTGAGTGTCATCACAGGCTTTTCACAACAAAATGTTTTAACCTCACTTACAGGCGAGCACAAGACAACCATCTATATATACTGGAACCCTACACATGACTTTGCTCAGCTTGATCTCTCTCAGTTTGTGCCACTTTGGAGGAATGAGGTTGTCTCCTTCCCAGTGTTGCTGCTTCTCTTCTCCTTGTGACCCACAGACATTTTTATCTACTCTGTAGTTCTTGTCCTACCTCTCCCCTCTGTGATCTCCCTTTTCCAACAAAGGGCCAAACTTAGGATGACCAGGAGTAAATATCTAATGAACATACTGGTTTCATTCAGTGAGATCATCCAGACTTTTCTCAGCAGAAATAAACTCACTGTGACCACATCACATAAAAAAATTACATTAAAGCACCTTCTACATTCTACACATGTCTAAAAAGATCTAAGTAATAATTTTTAAAAAGGAGAGAAAAGGTAGGAAAAAGCCATTCCCACTCAAATTCAGGGAAACAGATGAAAGCCCAGGGGTATAAACATTAAGGAAACTAAAGAGACAAGCATGTTTCATCCTCCCCTTCTTCCCACTCCCCCACCAAGTCCCCATTCTAAGCACAGAGCCTTGGATAGATGTTTGATTTCGTGCTGCTCACAATCAGGTATTTCAATACCTCAGTGTGTGTGGGGAGGAAACACACATCTCATGGAAAGTCTAGGCAGTTCTGTGGTGCAGCCCAAACCTGCCAATAAATCATGTTCCCATCTAAACCACAAGTTTAAAGTAGTGTGAGTGAGCTGTGGCAGAGCAGGGAGTTGTATTATGGGCCATACACTTTCCTTTATCAGAAGAAACATTTTGTGCCCTCCAGCAGTTTTCTATCTGGTGGAGAAAGGAAAAGTAAAGAGATTTATTACATTAAAACGCGTATTGATTGAGTGCAGTACTGTAGACAGTTTCAGCTATTATAACAAAAGTTAATAAAATCAAATGTTTACCCCTGAAGGAGGTTTGGGGGGAAAAAAAAAAAAGCCTTTTCAACGTTTATGACAATGAGAAAATTTGCAAAGGAGAATGTTTTAGTGCCGAAAGTAAATGCAAATAAACGTTCATTTCTCCAGGGGGGCTTTGAGGTTTGCTGACATGATGTGCTATGGATAATTGCATTGTGGTTTAGCAGCTAAAACACGTCCTTTGATTGTCTGACTGGAGATGTCAGCTGCTCCCACAGCTGTGGAGCAGACAAGGTCGGGGCTGATGAGGGCCACCAATGTTTCAGCATCATCATGGATTTGGATGAGCAGCAGTAGGGCTGGTGCTCCATGCTGCCCTCTGGAATTCTGTGTGGCACCCTCTCCCTCTACTTCTCTCTCTCCCTCTCCTTCTTCTCCCTCTCCCTCTCCCTCTCCTCATCACACAACATCTCTGACAGTGCTCTCCCCAGAGCCCCAGCTCCTGTCCCAGCTCAGGGCCATATGGAACCACCCAGCAGCTACTTCTCTGGAATGACTTTTCTACAAGACTAGAAAGAAACATAGATTTTTTTTTTTTTCTGTTCAGATTATTTTATGGCCTGCAAGTTGCTCTAGACCTGAAAGCCAAGTCTTAACAGGTACTTTCTGTTCTTTATATTTCTTGAATGTGATCAAGGTAGTTCACTTAGAGCAGATCAGGAACAGCATTGCTATCTAAATATCAGGCCCCATGGCATAAAGGGGCCTGTCAGGAAGATGGGGACAGACTTTTGAGCAGGGCCTGTTGGGACAGGACAAGGGGGGATGTTTTTTAAAAAAAGAGGGAGATTTAGACTAGAGGGAAGGAAGGAATTTTGGATGCTGAGGGTGGTGAGAGCCTGGCCCAGGTTGCCCAGAGAGGTGGTGGCTGCCCCATCCCTGGAACCATTGCAGGGGAGGTTGGCCAGGGCTCTGAGCAACCTGCTCTAGTTGCAGATGTCCCTGCTCCCTGCAGGGGGGTTGGACTTGATGACCTTGGAAGGTCCCTTCCCACCCAAACCATCCTGTGATACCATGAAATGGGCAGTTATTTAAACTACAATTTACACACTCTCACCAGTCTCCTCTACTTACCCTCACTTGCTATTTATTAGTATCCTGGCACCTACAAACCTTTTTTCTTGTAAACTGCAATGAAATCTACATTTTTCTTAAGCTATGCTGCTTTCAAATGAAATCTCTACCTTTGGCAGTAAGTTTTAAACTGCTTTAATAAAAACACTAGCTGAGGTGTTTCACACTGGCTAAACAACAGGAGTAAGGGCACACAAACAGCCCAAAAGAAGGAAATTCTGCAACTACTGATTCAGTGTAAAACTCATGATGGTCAGAGATCATGAGCTCTCTTGGGTGTACACTGCTGTCAGGATGGAAAATTTCTTTTGGACTTGCCTTATCTTTGTTGTCTTCTTACCTTCCGGGTGAACCGAAACTCTACAGGGCTAAAAACACAAAGGGTCTTTAAGCCTCCATGACCTTCTTTTACATGGAAGATCTCTTGGACTGGCCATGACTCAGAGAAACTGGTCTGTCCAGTTGGACTGGTACCCAGGAACAGAGTCACTGATGGTGAATGCTGATGATAACCTGAATGTTGATAACTGATGGTGAACACTGATGATAACCTGAATGTTGATAATGTGAGGGCTGATGAGAATGTGAACCTGACCAGGAAATCAGCAGCCGAGGGGAACTTGTAGGTATAAAAGCTGCTTGAAAGAAAAAAGAGCCTCACTCACACCTGATTTTGGAAGGTGGTGGCACAGGGCGCACATTCCTGACCTTGTTCCAGAGGTTTTCCAACTGGGGCATGCACACACATCCCCAGGAACATGCAGCTCATTTTAATCAGCAGGGATGTGCCACAACATCAGCAGTAGCTCCTATTGCTGCTTGTCCTTGGCATCCTGCCTGAGATGTAGGCTGAGCACCCCAGTTCTGCTGCACAGCTCCTCCTGCTCTGCTGGGGGCCCAGCACACATAAGGACCTACCCAGGGCAAAGATCCAGGGGCTGGCATGGGCAAAAAGGGCACAGCTTGTGGAGAAGACCTCCCTGGAAGGAAGAAGGTGTTAAAGTTCAGGGGATGCTCAGGGACAAAAGTATGGTCACAAAATTGCCTGGACAACAGGGGACATGGCCATGTGGGTGAGGAGCTTGTTTTGGTGGGTGCAGAATAAGGAGGAGGGTCCAAAGTGTGGGTGAGTTTGCTCAGACTGTAAGGTTTTAATAAATATTACAATGAAGAAGTGGAGCCAGAGGCATATGACTTTCTGTGCATAATTATAGCAGCTGCTGCCCTTCAATTAGTTTTGGGAACTCTCCTTTCAAGGGCATCATTCAAACCAAAGGGCACTGCAGAAGGAGTATACAAGCATTCTGTTCCTTTTTCCAGATCTAGCCATATTTATGCTGTGCTTAAAGTAAAAAGCAAGCCCTGAACCTCGAGACCCAAGAAACTTTAGTGCCAGGTACCTTTGGATCACCTTTCTGGGTCACAAAACTTGATCAGTCTCATGCATGACCATTTCCAAGGAGATCAGCATGTCCAAAGGCTCCTGACCATTTCCAAGGAGATCAGCACGTCCAAAGGCTCCTAGGGATGGGGGAAAGGTGCAGCACTGCTGGTAGTTTTACTTCTCTGAAGGCAACACCTGTGTGCTGAGGAAGCATGCTAGATGGGCCAGGTGAAGAGGGATGGGGCTGAAGAGTCCTGAGAGCCAAAGAAAATTTAGAGATGCTAGACCCAGTGTGTGGGAACCCTGCAACTCATATGGAGCCTTCCTAGGGGACCAAGACTGCTGTAGAACGTTGCAGCCACCAGCAAAAACTAGACAGCAGCAAAACAAAGCATCCATATGCCAGGAGTTTGTTTAAAAAGTGAAACTCCCAGAAGCCAAGACTCAGTTTTAAGGGTTAATTTACACTATAAATGTTGAGATGTGTAACAACAGGGGAACGGGAGAAATACTGCTCTGGTCCAAAAGAGCTACTAGAAGAATGACACTCCAGACAGAGCTAGAGCATTCTGCTGTTGTAACTAACCCCACACCATGGAAGAATCCACATTTTCCTTATCTCACATCATTAAACACAAAACCATCTAAATTCCTGACCTGCAGAACAGAACTGATCAAAATCCTACTGCTGGAAAACTGTATTTAGGTTTTTTAATTATTGTCCAGGCTGGACATCGGGTGAAGCAGGACTAGCTAATCAGTCCCACCCATCACCTGCACTGCCTGGTAAACAGGATCAGCAGCAGCAATCAGCACTTTTTTAAGTAATTGAAGACATTGCTCATTTCTGAGCCTTGATCCCTCTTTAGAGATTACTCATTAAAAAGCATCAGGCACTCTAAGAACATTCCTGTCCAGTGGCTGTGAAATCTCCTCCCACTGACAGCGATGGATCAGCTGCTGAGCAAAGACCTGGCAGCACCAACACCTCGTAGGGACTGGTCCGAGCCACTCAAGCTCGTGGAGAAACTTCAAGGACTTTGATAATCTGAAAGCAGCCCAGAATTGATTTCATTAAACCAGTGGCAACCTGCGTGCCCAAACAGGGAAGCACCGATCCCAGCTAAGCCTGCAGACGGCAGCTGAAATTAATTGACTTTTTCATTTTTAGAAGAATTGAAAAAGGCTCCATTCTACAGCCAATGATACAGCTGTGAACAGCAGTGATAAGAGTTCCTACTTCCAATTACAGATTTTTACGCTGCTTTAATCAATTTTAAGTCATAGTTTCATACAGCAAATGAGCATATAGCGTAGAGCTAAAAATCAAATCAGTCTGTTTTTTTAGGGTAGAAATCATGACCCTGTAACACGATGTTCAAGAATTGAAACTTGGATACACTAAACAAAATGACAGAAACATTCCTATGTATCATTTTGGTCTACATTTTAGGCCACTGTGTGGAATTTATAAGCACATTTAAGACTTGCATCTCAACATGACCTCACCTATGTAAATATTTATTCAAACATTTAAGCACTTCAGAGAGGATTCCAGATTAGAAACTGAAGGAAATGACTATAAAAGGAAAACCAGCACAGCAGTTCCTTTCTACAAACTGCAAAGCCTCAAAGATTTCACCTTTCAACTCAGCTACAACATCCATAAAACCTCAAAGCTGTTGTTTGATTTATTCTGATGTTTTATAAAATCCTTAATGGCTTTTACTCAAAAGTATGATAGAGAAATTTTCAGCATTACGTTTGCTTAAGTAGTTCAGTACCAGAGGAATGGGTTTTGAATTGGAATTAGCAGAAATGGATTCCTTTAGAAAAAAAAACAGAATTGTGAGTTGTCTCTTCTTTCAACATAGAATCATTTAGGTTGGAAAAGACCTTTAAGATCATCAAGTCCAATCATAAACACCTTCTGCTATTAGGATCAGAAACTAAGAAAAAAAAACCTAACAAAGATCCCCCCCCCAAAATATTAGTCTGTTAGTTCACATTTGGTAGGAGGTGATCATTACTTTCTATCTGCCAGCCATCATCTCCAATTAAATGGCTTAAACTTCCCCCTATCAATGCCTGAGAAGATGCGGATCATCCTGGCACAGCCTACATCCAGGTGAGCTCAGGCCATTAGTTTGGGAAGGGGTTAAAAATCATGTTACCTGGTGTGAAAGCAAGTGCACAGACACTGTCCTGCTCTGGCAGCAGAACTGACAGCTGCTCTGCCTCTACCTTCACATAGTTTGCCCCTTCACCTTCCCTGAGGTCTAAGTCATCTCATAGTGATTAAAGCAGGAGAATATGCACACATAGCATTCCAGAATTCCCCTTCCCAACCTAACCTGAAGAGGACAGCAAGTTCCCTCAGGAATCGGGGAGGAATCCAGCACGTTTTCAAGTACCTGTATTTTAAATGGACAGGGGCTCACTGAGAACTGGCTGGCAGGGTGCCCTCTCCTCCAGGCCTTACCTCAGCATTCACATTTCCAGTCTCAGACAAGGCTCCTAAGGACTCTCACTGTTATCCTCTGACCTTTCCCTTTTTTTTTCTTTGGTCTGTGTAAGTTAATCAGTAACCAGAGACTGTTCATGCTGCTGCTTTCAAGGTCCTGGGGCGCACACACAAAGCAAATCCCTTCCTGCCACATTTAAGCTCCCCAATCTTTCCCTACACCGTGAATAAAAATTAAAATAAAGTATTTCACATACTGCAACACTATAGGAGCAACTCAAAAACCCCATTCTATCACACACGATGCCCTTGCCCACACCTACAGACCCTAAGGGACAAGCCTTGCCACATTCCTGTCCAAGGAGGCTGAGAGAAATAAAAAAAGCAAGACATTTTTTATGAGACAGTTACTGAGCTTTAATTTCCCACCGTTGTTACCCACATCAGTTTACGGCTGTGAACGAGCACGGGCACCATATAAGGTACTATCTATTACTATAATTATTTTTAAAGTCTTCACCTCACAGGATTAGGAAAAAACAATGCTATGCAACACAGTCATAACCATAAAACCGCAGATGGCAGCTGAGCTACGTGGTTCTTGTCTAATACTGAGATCTCATTAAACCGAGTGCTTAAACCTGAAATATTTGAGATGTGAACCCTTTAGGTAATGCTGGTTTAAACAGTTAAATCACTCTGATGAAGCAGTCATCCTTCCCTTTGCTCAGCTTTCAAGCTCGCTGTTTATTTTATCATGTGTTGTTTGCCACTCCTCAATCTTCCAGTCTAGACAGCCTCAAAATTTCTGAATAAATGTAAAAGGCGGGAAAAAAAGGCACTCAAGCCATCTTTAAACCTTATAAAGAAGCTGATGAGAGAACAGACAAATACTTTCTTCTCTTCTTTTTTGATTCTAGACCAGACCACCTTGAAGACTCCTTTGGCCAGAGACAAGAGGCAGAAACTTTTTGTCATTCTTTCTAAGTCTGCTTCTTTGCCCTCTGCCTTTTGTGCACC
Source organism: Brachypteracias leptosomus (assembly GCA_013401335.1). NCBI lineage: Eukaryota > Metazoa > Chordata > Aves > Coraciiformes > Brachypteraciidae > Brachypteracias > Brachypteracias leptosomus. Next base: position 87,007 of record VYZX01017243.1, on the reverse strand, counting down.
ATGATGGTGCACTCAACCTTCAAGGAACAAACTAATTTTCTGCCCTACACACCATGTATCGAGTGTTATCTCTGAACTATTGCTGCCTTTCACAAATAACTGCAGCAGCACCCCAGATTCTTTGCTGTAACACACAGCACTGGTAATTATTTTTTTGCTTATTGCCTTCTCATCAAGCCAGCCACACAATTTAAGTAAATGGCTGCCAACCTATTCAAGCTAAAATTGTAAGATGAGAGAGGAAATAACATAACAGAAAAGCAGCATTTATGCAAAATGTTGGCAGTGTTGAAGCAAAGCTCAGAAATCTTCATAAATTAGCAGCAGAGAGTAACTCAGATTATGTGAATCCCACTTCTCCTGCCTTCCACTTCACCAGGACACAGCAGGAAGTAATTACTGGAGCCACACTCCCTGGTATATAGCTGGGAAGAATTCATCCAGCACCTCATTTGGGGCATTGTCTGCTTGGAAAAACAAGTTTTCCCCGTATGGAACAGTTTGTTTCTCATGTAACTCCGGAGATTAGAGCTCTCTGTTCTTTAAATACACATCAAGGAATTTAATGGGAGCCCATACGGAAAATGTCACCTTTACAAAGGCTCTGCTGCAAATGTAGGTGAAGGTTCCACAGAGTCATTTGTTTTTTTCAAAAACAAATAGAAATAGGACATTCAGAAAAATGATTCAAATAAGAGACCTGAAATTTGGTGTCCCTGCCCAGGGCAGGGGGGTTGGAACTAGATGAGCTTTAAGATCTCTTCCAACCCAAACCATTCTATGATTTTATGATTTAATATTATGTACTACACATTAAATGACAGCATCAAGTTTGGTGGCTCTTTTCCCTCCACTCTTTCCTACTCAAAACTACAAATATCTCTTAGATGAAAATCTACTTCTCATTATTTATTTGTTGTATGCACACAGTTCATGCTCTTCTGATCAGTTTTACATAAAATCTAAACCAAGAAACTAGTTACATTCCTAATGATTAGGCACCTATTTTCCTAAGGGTAAAGGCCACTAAGGACATCTGGGGATTTGATTAGGAAGATAAATAGGAGCTACTAGATACATACATTTTATAATACTAACTTTAGTAAGGTCTGGAGTGAGATCTGCTAAACCTTTCCAAATGATAGGCCTCTTTTATAAAAGCCTTGTACTTTGCCACTGAATCAATTGAAGTGAGTTCTCTGAGGAATCAGAACACAAAAGGCAAATGAGCTTTCCACAGATCCAATATGATCATTAATATGTCTTATGGATGTAACTCCAAGATCCACAACATGACAAACAAAATTTTTAATATATATATGGCACATCCTTGTGGTTTAGCTATTCCCTGTGTTAGTTTTGGATTATTTAATACACTGAGTTTGCACTCAAGTGTAAGGCAAGATACACGTGATATATTATGAAAGAAAGGTGTAAATCCCCTTCACAATGCCACAGTGCATCACACTTGCACCTCAAACAACCTCAGAACACCGTTTAACACATGACACAGAGATTCCTGCAAACTTGCTTTGGCTGATCCATTCAGACCAAGAAAACTGTCAGTTTAAACAAAGAGGAGGAAGGAGGCAGAAGACAGAGCACATGCTCCCAAGCCTCAGAAAACAAAAGAGCCAGATGTAGATCTGCTGCTCATAGTCAATATTCCTCCAGGAGAAGGTGGGTACTGGTGGTGACACACACACAGTACTACCTGTGTTCCTCGAAGGCCAAGGGACAGTGAACTGGCACAAGCACGCCAGGAAGAGCTGGCAGAGCTGAGCCCCAACTGGAATCAGACAGCAAGAGGAAATCAGGGTTCAAGCACCAGCAGAATTTTTCAGGAAGGTGACAGTTTTCCATATCCAAAGTGTCTATGCTGTTTTCAAGGGGGTGAGACAGCAGCAGGACAGATGATGGATGCCCTTCAGAGCCATGCAGGCAGCAGAGGAGCAGCTTTTTGATTCTGTGCCCGAGGCCTGGATTTTTCAGGCAGCATTTACAGGTCTAGAGGGGCAGCAGCTGCCACCCTCGTGCTCCATCAGCGTCTGGTCGCTGCCAACGCTTTTCTAGGAAGGACTCCGACCCCTTGAGCTGTGAAGGCAGCTGGAGGAACACCCAAGCTCTCTTGCCGCCTTGCCCCTCCTCGGCAGGAGCCGCTCCGTGAAAAACTTCCACGTTTCTTTCCAGCTTCCATCATCCCAGCCAAACCCCTGAGGTTATCTCATAATGGTTGCTAGAGCTAATTTGTCACACAAGGACAAATTCTTTGTCCTTTTCCCCAGTTATGAAACGTGTGCTTTGTGCTATGCGCGGCAGTACCACAACCCTAAACCAACAGGAAGCTGTAGTTTCAACATTTGTCATCGGAAATACATGAATCATCCCATCAACAGTAATTACGTAGCACATGGTAAATGAAATCACCCTGCCTAGAAAAAGTTCAGATGTTAAACACCAGAAAGTTTCAAAATGCCAAGTTTTCCAGGCTTTCTGCTAGGGAGGGGAGAAGGATGACAGCGCAGTTGTAATGACTTCAAAACTACCTGCAATTCACAACCACCACACTCATTCTCAGCGACCCGCTGCTCCTCGCCTGAGAGGGAATTACTGGGAAGACACCTACGGGCACCAGCTCCAGGGCTGCCTTTAAGAGGACTCCTCTGATGAGCCCAGCTCCTGACAGGGAGGGGGAGACCAGCCCTGTGCCAAAATCGGATCACACCACACTTCGCTGTAACAAAAGATGACTCCAGGGAGTTTGTGCTCCACATCGTTATTCCACGCACGTAAGAGCCACCTCCAACGGCTTTTACTTCAATTAAAGGGCAGAGGGGTTATAAACACATCTATCCAGCAACTGTGAAAGGGGTAGTGACAGATAAAGCAAATGGAGTACCTCCCAATCCCGATTTAGAGACTCCCTCCCTCCCCACAAGAAGCAAGGAAACCCCCCAAACAATGTCTCCTGATATCTGCACAAACCTGGTGGGTGAGAACACATCCATTCCTCGCCCTGGAACCATCCTCCCCGACCACCCCCCCTTTTTTTTTTGTTTGTTTTTCCAGCTGAGCACTTGCCTCTCCTCCGTGCCCATCAAATATCCCGAAGATGGAGGGGTGAGTCTTGTTCACCAGGTCAGTGATTACTTCGAACCTGTCCTCCATGTGATCCCTCCGGCCTTGGATGGAGTAGACAGCCACGTTGTGGCTCTTGAACTCCCAGGTCTTGGAGAACTCCGCGTCCAGCACGTCTAGCCCCCCGAGCCTGTCATTCTGCATGATCTCGGCCACCTTGCCCTTCACCATCTTCACCGCATCCCTGCTGGACTTAACAATGGTTTTCACCTCATCCGTGTGGAAGAAATAACTCCACAGGGCCAGGCTGATGCAGAGCAAGAACAAGGTCTCCGGTCTAAGCAAGAAGTAACGCATGATCCGACCCAGCAGAGACAGCAAAGTCATTGTATCCTCTATCATTTATTATCGAGACCGTGTATCCCCACAGCATGCAAGGCGCAGCCCGGCGGCAGGGCTGGCTGGGAGCCGGCTCGGCGAGTCACTGCATGCTCCACNCGCCGCTCGACTACAAGCCCCGGCGGCCAGCGCGGGGAGGCGGCGGGCCGGGGCGGGCCGGCGCGGAGGCTTCTGGTGCTTGGAGTGCGGCCGGGCCGCGGGGCTGGGCCCGGCAGAGGCGGGCGGTGGGGGAAGGCCGGCAGAGAAAACCCTCGGTTGCCGCTGACCATGTGTCAAGACCTGGCCTGGCCTTTCACCCCGCTCCGCTTCGGCAAAAAGACCTGGGAAACCAAGACGCAAACCGTGCAGTGATTTTTCTAGAGGATCATCTTACAAGGTTCCCCATCACCTACAAGAACTTCTCCGTTATTAAACTGATTGAAGAGTTTGCCTGGACAGCGTTTTAATGGAAAAAAATCCATAGGCTGGAGAGTTGGGTGGGGAGGAAGCTTGTGAAGTTCAAGGGCAAGTGTGGAGTCCTGCACCTGTGGAGGAATAACCTCTAGAGAGTGGGGATCAAGAGGCTGGGGCCAGACTCTTGTCACTGGTGCCCAGACACAGGACGAGGGGCAACAGGCACCAACTGGAACCCAGGAGGTTCCATCTGAACAGGAGGAAAAAATCCTTTGGTGTGAGGGTGTTGGAGCCTGGCCCAGGCTGCCCAGAGAGGTTGTGGAGTCTCCTTCTCTGGAGAGATTCCAAACCCACCAGGACACGATCCTGGGCACCCTGCTCTGGGTGAGCTGCTGGCGCAGGGGGGTTTGGATGAGATGATCTCCAGAGGTCCACCCTAACCCCCACCATGCTGGGATTCTGTAGTACTCAAAACATAATTCTCTTTCTCTGACCTATTTCAGTAAGTCACCGTTTTTCTGCTAACTGATAAGCAATGAGAGTTACAAGCTATGACCATGTGAGCAGAAGTTTGCTGGGAAATCAACAGTTCAGTGTAGTGCCTGGGCTGCAGATGAGCTGATTTTCAGCTAGCTCTCAGGCTGGGGGGCTGAAAACTGACAAAATCCATCAACCAGCCTCAGAGGGTATGACAGCTGATGTAACGGTCAAACATGTAAGAGTGGTGTTGAATTAGCAAACCACGAAACCAGCCTGAAATTGTGAATGAAAACTACAACAAGCTGCAGTTCAGCCAAGGCTCAGTGTTCAGGTACTTGCCTTCTGAGTCTTCCAGCACCTCCCACTTCCTCTGGACTTTGGGTAACACCAAAGTCACACATAAACATACATTAATCACTGTTTTCCTGTTTTTTTCAAAGATCAGCTTAAGTCGGTCACATAAACCCAAACCTGGATAACCCAAAGAGGATGATTTAAGTCCTTTTGTATCCAATTCTTACACCCAACTCAGAAGCAGAAAAGTTTATGTCAGATGTTGTATATAATGATGATACTGCTTTAATTTTTAGAGTATGTAACACTTTATCCATATTTCCAAGGACTATCCTAAATTGTACATGTCAGGCCTGGAGAAACTCTTACCTTTATCTTCCCATACATCTCTCTCTGCTTGAGTTGAGCTGTGGGTTCTTTACCTCAAAGACCAAAACATGCACCCATGAGGTTGGTACCAGGGTGACAACACAGACTTTGCAGCATCTGTGGCTTATGATGTTGACTAATAAGGACTTCCAGGAAACATAAGGCTAAATGTGACAGAGGCTGAAATATGTTGCATCAATGAAATATTTTTGCTACCACAAACTTCCTCCAGCCTGAAGGTTTTTGGTCAGACTCCAAAGAAGTAGAGGAGCCTCTCTGTGTTACATGCCCCCAAGAGCAGGAGATGCTCCACACTACCTTGGAGCAGTCCGTTAGCAAAATGGTGATTGCTGCCTATCTTCCATTGCATTATACATATTCTATACTGCGAGAGAGTTTGAGCTAGTTCCAAAAGCATCTTGGCTGTGGAAGTGTGACCTGAAACATTTCGGATCATCCCAGCCAAGACCAGCACAGAGGTGGATGGAACAACAGGGTAGAGGGAAAGTCATGTTCTGCTAATGGGGCAGCAATTGTCATTGGGACAGGGCCATCTCAATGTAATCCATGTAAATACCCAGCCCTTGAAATGGGACTGCCCACTAATTAAATGTTAATAATCCTGGTATTAATTACACGTTCTACACCACTGTAGAGTACAAAATTCAAAGCAACACTGAGCCAGCCCAGTGGTCTGAGCAGAGTGAGCCAACAAACCCTGCATAGGTTTCACTCTGCACTCTGTGGCTCCAGCAAACCTTCCCAGAAGAGAAGCAGAACTTTGAGATCCAAACACACTCTTTTAGACACTGGATGTGTCAAGATCAGGTTGGATGGGGCTTTGAGCAACCTGATCTAGTGGGAGGTGTCCCTGCCATGGCAGGGGGGTTGGAACTAGGTGATTTTTAAGGTCCCTCCCAGCCCAAACCACTCTGTGATTCTAAATCAAGAATAAAAAGATTCATAAATATTTTGGATAGTAGTTGTTAGAGATTTTATTTTGGACGAACTCTTGACTTCTGTTCATTTGTGAAAGGAAGGAAAAGTGATCGCTGAGTCAGCTTCACAAATAAACTTGATAATAACACCCGATGTAAGGAGCTGGACGTGTGGAAGAAACATTTCTTGCTCAAGAGCTCCTCCTACTGCTTACGAGTAGCGTGGAGCTATCAAGGCATCATTTGTTTTCATGCACTGGCTAGAAAGGCAAATAATCTGCTGATATAAACATGTATTCGTCATCTGGTTAGTGTTAGAATAGACAGGACTTGAGTGTGTGTTGCCTGACATGGAGTAAAACTGGAAATGATTTGGGATACAAGAGAAAAAAAGCAACACAACATACAGCTTCCCTTCCTTGTCAATTTTCATGGTACCCAGAAGTAAATGTAATAAAAGAGGATGATATCAGAGAAATCACTCACTTTTCGCTAGTCCACACACTACCATCACTGTTCGTGGTATTAGTGCTTGCTTAGAATAGGAAAACAATGGGTTTGATGGTAAGAAGCCTCATTTTCTAAAGATACTGACCAGGATAACTTCCAAAATAGAAACAATAAAAACATTATTTCATTTACTTCAGTTGCAAACTGAATTTACTGTTATTTTACCCCGAGGATGAAGAGTGAACGTGCCACCAGCTTCACTGGACAATTTCACTGACATGAAGCATTTAGTCTGATGGAAGTTTCCGTGTAAAAATACTATCAAAATCCATAAAATATCTATTCTGTAGTATTCTCTGAGATGCTAAAATCTGGAGTATGCTTCTTGGATGGGGCTTTGAGCAACCTGATCTAGTGGGAGGTGTCCCTGCCCATGGCAGGGGGGTTGGAAGTAGAAGATCTTTGAGGTTCCTTCCAACCCAAACCATTTTAGGATTCTATAAATCCCAAGTGATTTATTCCAAGGTTCCCCCCGTTAGGCCCTGGGTGTCAGCATTATTCCAAACACGGTTTTCCCTGGCAGTTTCCAGAGATGAACTCTCTGAGAATTGGCTCCTGACGGAAATATCATCCCAAAGGCCCAGCAGATAGAGCCAATGATGATCCTGGCTGCCAAAGCTGCTCTCTGAAGAATTCTTTCATTTAAATAGCAGCTTAACTTTGCATCAGGACAGAGTGAAGATATATTTGGAAATGTTTGTAAAGTATTTGCTGGTGAACTAATGCATTGCAAACTTAGCACTTTTATGAAGAACTCCAAGATATACAAGGAAAATATAAATAGAAGCCAAGCAATTTAGAATCACTTTGAATTAGCCACAAACTGGCTGCATTCTTATTAAATCTTCCTCAGATTCGAACACAAATTGATAAAAATCAACAATAAAGCAATCTTCATTTTCTTCTTCATTAACTTTTACTTGGTCTAGCAGCTGTTTCGTGTCTTTGTTGCAGACTATTTAATTTGCATTAAGCAAGAGACTACAAATTTGATTTATACAGTTTAATTCCTTGCCTTTTTACTTCTTTCAGATACATCTGTATGCAGAACATCATGGGCTGTGTTCTGGACTGGATCCTGAGGACTGTGATAAGAGGGGAACAGGTTAAAAGGGGCTTTTTTTGGTGACTTTCTCAAACACTGAACTGAACTGTGGACTCAGCTAACAATTCAAACAGATCTCAAGCTGCACTTGGCTCCATGACCCTTCAAGAGGTTAGTTACAGCCATGATGAATTTCAAAGGTGCAGCAGCATCCAACCCTGACACCTTCCCTTGGCCACTCTTAATACACCCTAAAAAGTAGTACTGCCTTCTACAAGGAAGGATAGAGAGAACTCATCTCTGGGCTCCTTAAGATTTCCTTGAGCAAGGCAGGGAAATGGGTTTTCTGACTGCTTTATGGTCCCTGCCTGGCACGGAGCAGGCAGCCTGGGCTCCTTTTGTCTCTGGGAATATGATTGATTCTCACACACTGCTTCATTTTCATAAGCTGCCTCAGGGACAGACTCCTTTTACTCCGTTCAAAAGGCTTGCTTATTTTCCCTGATTTTGGTGATGGAGACAGAGAAATATTCAAACAAGGATGGTGGAAGAATTTTTTTATTGGGGTATGGAGAATTTATTATGACTTTCCCCATTTTTTAAATGATGTTGCTTGTATTCATGCCCAGTGCTTGGAATTTGCTTGAAATGGGTCTGTTGATAAATAAAGATGAAGCCTTTATACCTCTAGGGCTGAAAGGGGGGAGGTATTTTATGAGCAGCAGGAAAGGGAAGAGACTCAGGCTTTCTCTAAAGAGCTGGCACAGAAAACAGAAGGAGCATTGCTGACGTCCACTGGATACTGCCATCATCTTCCTCCAAGAGAAATACAAAAGCCCATAAAGAAATACAAAAGGAATTAAAAAACCCCAGAAGTTAACTGTTAGGGACACTCTCAGACGAAGACTTTAAAAACATTCTGTGCTAGGTAACAAGGATAAACTGCTTTAGAGATATTTAGGTATCTCTGCTTCACTGAATTGCACCAGAAAGTTTGGGCTGGTAAGAACTGGGTGCAGGAAGGGAAGTGATAATTCCCCTACACAACTCCTACACAAGGATGCTTTTGGTGATATCCATTCTTCTGGTGTGTCTGCAGTGACAAACATATTTCTTTTTGTTCTTTTGCCATCTTCTCCTGGGCAATATGTCTGGTGAGATCCAAATGGCAGGGTTTGTACTGAAATAGCTGCATGGGTTGGTATTATCAGATGTCAGAACTGTCTCTCCTTCCTTCCTGCTTTGTGATCTACACATCCCGCAGCACCATCTGCTTCAGCACGGCGCAGAGAGAAGCTGTGTTTTAATGGGCAAAATCAGCTGACTACAAGAGAATTTTACAACTTGGTTTTAATTTTCTTTTATAGCTACTATTTTTCTTTCCCCCTCCAATTCCCACATCAGGTCCAGGCCTCCCGAGGCACCAGACTGTGAAGCTGGCACCAGATGGGGGAATGAGTTTCCAACAGCTGTGGGCTTCCCTGCCGCTGCTTCCCGCTCTCAGGGATTCATTTCTGCACGTGCACACAGAAAAAGCAAGACGCTGCTAAATTCCCTTTTCTTCCCTGCAAGCTCCTCTGCTTTGAGCACTCTCACAGCTCACCAACTTTGCTAGAGTCACGGTGTCTGTTTGGAGAGGGCAGAGTGACTGGCAGCTGCCTTTGGTGGAGGGAAACGCAGCGGACAAAGGATGAGAAAGCACGAAGAACGAGTGGAATGTGTTCACAGGGATGCCTCTGCAGGAGGCTGTTTATCAGATGTTATGAACTGATTTATTTATAGCTAATGGCTTCTCCAGAAACATTGTTCTCTGCTGACCTTTACGCTGAAATTGAAAGTCAGGAGACCTGCTCTGCCAAGTAAATGAAATAAATTTAAATTAATATACCAGGGAAAAAAGGCTTCTTGCTGTGCTGTGAATGCTTTGTTAACTACTGCAGCTCCTGCTCTTTTACCTTATGATCCTTGCTGGTTACTACGGATAACTAGTATTCTCCAGAATAACCTGGTATGTGAAAAGAAAATAACCCAAATTTGATGTAAGATGGGAGCTGAGGACTCTCAGCCAGTAATCCCATCAGTTGCTCACACTGCCAGCTCCTTACCCGGGCATTCAGGGGGCCTGGGCAATGCCCAGTTCATTAGTAATGCTCCACAAACAAGGCACAGGGATTTGCACTTTTCCAGGCTTCCATTGCTTCCTACAAAACTCCAGAAAGCAATAACCAGGTGGAATCATGTTTGTTGCTGCCCTTTAATAAATATACCTCAGGAAAGGCAGATCAACTAAGCAGGAACACCTAAATGTTAGAATTAATCCTGTGCTTTACAAGTAAAACTTGATAGCTGCGTGCAGATAAAAGAGTTTCTCCTTTCTGCTCCTTGCTGGCATGGAAAAAAAGGAAGTATTGAAGAAATAATTTCACAGCTTGGTTAAGCATTAACTAACAAACTGCACTTTCTGTGTAACAAATACACGGTGCTGTGGATTTGGTAATGGAACAGGAGAGGGCTGAGGCACTGATATGAGAGGGACTGGGCTGCCAGCCAAAATGTGAGCTCCCAACCAGGAACTACAAGAATTAATTCCTGATTTGATGTATGTGAGGCTAGAAACACAAAATCTGTGGGATGTGAGCGTACACCGCTGTCTTTCTTCTATGGCTTTTCTTTATCTCGTCTTTCTAGATCTGAAAATTCATAAAAGTCTGGAATCACAAAATTCTTTGTAAGCAAAGCAACCAAACTCTGGTGTCAAAGATGGAAGACTCCCACGCTTTCAGAGCCCTTAAGCCTGGGGCCTTTTAAAGAGTTCCCTTCAGCAAGGGCTGGTTCAATCACTGCACACCCAACAGCAGAAGCACAGCCAAGAAACTAAATGCCCATATACTTTATTCCTGTCATGATTATGGCATGAATTACATTACTGGTAAGACTTTAAGATATTTTTCTTTACCTTCATGAGTCTTCTACCTGAAACTATCAGTAACAAACACTGCTGAGGTGGAAGGAGCAGTCTGAGAAATGCAAGATATAAAGCTGGGGAAGCAGCAGCAAATGTTGGCTTGTGTAAAATGAAGACTGGAGACACCACACAGTGAGTTTTAATTCAGGAGTTATGAAGAAAGGCCAGGTACTTGCCTGGTGGATTCAGTGGCATGTAATAAAGGCCTCTAACCCCAATAAAATGGGTTCTTAAATGTTTGAGAAGTCTCACGCTGACAAATATCAGGACAGGAGTGACAATACAAGGAAGCAAGTCAGAGAAAACCCCCTTGAAGAAAGGAGAAACCCTCATTTAAAATGCACAACTTGCTGTAGTGTTGAGGCAAACATGGACAAACTAGTGGAAGACCTGAAGAAGGGTTTACAATAGCTCTTCCCACACCTCCTGTGTTGCTGTTAGACACCAGGGCTTTTCACAGAGTGTATTTTGATGGGAATAAGTAGCAATGAGACAAACTAGGGATAATTTTGCCTTTTGTTATCAAAATGGGCTTTTTTTTCCCCCTCACCCTCAAATGGTATTTTACAGAGGTTCTCTAGGGCTCCATCTGGAATAAGGAAAAGATGGCTGAAAGGATTGAATTTATCTTCAAAATCAGACCCAGTATGTCATTCAGACAGGAAAGGGAGCCAGCAATGAATGCTTGATATAAAAATTTATGAAACATGAAATGGGCTTTAATAGTAAGTCCGTGAAGTCTTGAAACAATTGGTCTCTCTGGAGTGTCAGAGGCCTGTTTTTATGGTGCCTTGATAGGTGGGCAGGTCATAAAAGTGTTGGGTATGAGGAAAGAATTAAAAATGTAATTGAACATGGTTCATAAATCCATGGAGATTCCAAAGCTACGCTCTGGGTACTAATTCCTGCTGGGAAATGTTGCTGTTTAGTTACACTGTCAAGGTTGACAGTAAATACAGCCTTTGATCTGTGAATCTCTGGTTTATTTTACTCCTAAGCCAGGATTTACCACTGACCTGACGTTATTCATCATTTGATGACTGTGTCTGCATTTTCCAATAAAAACTGTTCTTCCCTTTTTTTGGATCAAATTAGCCTGTGAGCTCAGAGTTTGATTTATATGGAGTAGCAATGCCTCATTCTACCAGGACTGAAAATGTCCTCATTTAAGAGCAGCTCAGGAGAAGGGATGAAAGCCTTTTATAATTTTGAAAGGAATCAGTCTTTTTAGGCCAGTCACTACGTTCCTGTTATTTATCATAAAGATGGATATGTATAAAAGAAGATATTTTTACATCTATACTAAAATTCTAAAAATTCTACTTTGACAAATGGCTATTAATAAGAGAAGGATGTAGAGAGAAAAGCAGAGAAATGTTAAAAATGAGACCTTCTGGCTCAAAGACCCACAGCTTTTGTGGTATGCAGGGAGCTCAGGCAGATCAAAGAGGAAAACTCGAGAATCCCAGTCCTTTTTAATTTCTTGTTTAGCAAATAACTGTATCATATTTAACGAAGCAACTACTTTTTAGGTAGGTATGTACCTATAGCATCCTTCTGGTCATTTTCACTGAAAATAAAGCTACAGAACAGAAATCTCTTTGCTGATCCATACGTGAGTCCTTGCAACAGTTTTCAGAAGACAGCAATAAAACCTATGAAATTCACAAAACCCAGTATTTTCTAGAAATACTGAAGAAATACCCAATGAACATTACTGCACCACTAGTACAATACATGTGTGAACACAGTTTGTAATAACAGCTACACACATTAGTTCTGTATTGCTTTAAATTCCAAGCCATGAATATCCTTATTCTCCCTTTTTTTCTCATGTATTTCTAGAATAGTTCTAATTATCCTTCAGAATTTATATTTTCTCAGTGGTGGGTTGGGAATTACACTGAAGAAATTGCTGTTTCTTATACTGTGGTGCTGGAGAAACTAGGACACATGTAAAAGAAGCAGCTAAATAAAGAGAATTCCTATAGAGGGAAAGGGCTGAACCTCTGTCAAATTAATATGAATAAAGAAGCAGCATCACTGATTATCTTGGCAGTGCAGAAATGCAGAAGGCTTGTTTCCTGATAGAAAATACCTACAGATTAAGAAAAATCTGCCTCAGATTCTCACTCATAATTTATCAATGTCATGACTCAGAAATTACAGGAATAAGAGAGAAGGTGGATCCACTTTTCCAACAGGGGTTACTACAAAGTTTGTAAAAGTAGGAAAGGACCTCTAAGATCATGAAGTCCAACCACCAAGCCACCATTACCACAACCACTAAGCCATGTCCCAGAGTGCCAAAATGATCTTTGATGGTGCTCAAAGAAAGGGCACAATCCTCTTCTGGGGACAAACATGACTGTCCTGATGGGCCACTTTTCTCTCTGCCAAGTGGATTACATTCCAGGATGCTCAAGTAGCAGGGTTTGCTGCTTCTAGTTTTCCCTTGACTTACCCTGACTTTCACAGCAGTGTGAGGATGTTCACTTCTCTAGTTCCTAGGAGTCAGCAATTAAGAAAACTAATGATTTCCTGAGTCTTCAATTGACTTCTCTGCTCCCTCTTACAGCAGATTAAATTTCACTGAAAGCCACCTTCTCCCCTGTGAAAGGCACTGGGCTAATATCTTAGCAGAAGATAAAATTCTACCAATCTTTCCATTATTACACCTAATCTATACCACCTTTTTTCCCTTCAGAAGTACATGGAATATTCCTCTTCCTCATAGTTATAAAGCACCAGAGAATGAAACAGAATTTTAAAAGTGTAAGGATAAAATTTAGTTTAAATAAAACTAGAAGTAGCTTTATTTTGATGGCATCGATGAAGACTGTTTTGAAATAAGTTTTAGATAAAGCATATGTATGCAGATTGCTGTGGCTTTTGGGGGAAAAAACAGCTATTATCTGGATGGAGTATTCAGTTTCCCAGAGCTTACCCCTTGCATTGTTCTCACTTTTATACCACGTATTCAAATCCACGCAGAATTTTACCAACTAGGATTTTATTGAGAGAGAATAAGTACCCAAATGACCATGCCATTTCTACTCCTGTATCTGTAACTCAAAGCTAGATACCTAAAACCTCTTCAAGACAACTGAGAATGACCCATTAAATACCTTGATAACTCCCATTTCAGTTTCTCATCCTTCCAAAGTGATCATGGCCACAATTGTAGTCATGTGCCATGTTCCTCTAAAGGCCCATTCACTTGAGTGCAGAGTGAGAAATAAACACTTCTACCTTGGGTTTGATGAGGAAAGGAAAAATTTGTGGTAAAATGGCAACAGTCTACAAAATTAAAGAAAAAATATGCTGAAAAAAGTGAGACACTTGCAAATTCTCTTCCAGTAGAAATACCTGTGCCTAGAAAGAGAGCATTTCTTAACAGACATATTTGAACACCATGTACTTTTGGAAGCAATTGTAGAAAAAACTGTAATACTTCCTAGTCCTATAGTTCCTCAGGAGACCTTTCTGTCAGTCAAAAGATACTGAATGTTCTCAAGTTTGCCTTTTCAGAGGATCACTGACACAAGGCAGCAACTATTTTGTCCTCAGAACACCCTTAATTAATTATGCAACGCCTCTATAAAGTGTAGGATTAGATTTTAATGGGTATTTTCTCTTATTATAGCTAATTTGGGTCTTACTCACCAGGCCTATGGCTATGCTGAAGAGAAAAGCAGCAAAATGGTGGGCATCGGTCACCTGGAAGCCTTGGTGCTGAGGGCGGCTGCTGGCCCTGGAGTCTGCTCGCTCCACCTGAGGCAAGAGACAAGGGCAGTCCTTCAGGGGAGAAGCTCAACTAACCAAAACCACTTCTAATTTGGAAGATACAGAACGAACTATAAGCATAACCCCCCACCCAAGCCCTTCACAAAGTGTCCTTGCTGCTGGAGGAGCGGGTCTGGGCCTACAGAGCCCGAGGGCGGCTGCAACAGCAACCACCAACAGCACGCAGGAGGAGTTTCAGGGATCTGTGCGATTGTTCTTACTCTGTCACTATCACAGATGCAATCTGCCCTCTCACGCCGTGCTCATACTGAATTTTCCCTGTCACTATATGCCCACACCCTGTCATGGGCTCCCTCACTCCCCCCCCCCCGGCACTGCCGGCCCGGGTGGCCCGTGGGGCGGGGGCTGCTGGGGCTTATAGATGGCTGCCCCCCGGGGAGGCTCCAACGGCGGTAATGGTGGCCCCTTGTAGGGCCGGTAATGGTGGCTGACCCGGGGCGGAGAGAGCAGTGATAAGCAGCAGCACAGGGCGAGGAGCAGGTCGGTAGCCAGGGGAAGCCTGGCGGGGACGCTGAGGAGGCTGTGAGGGGCGGGAGGGCTGAGGTGTGAGAGAGTGGAGGAAGGCTGAGGAGATGAGAGGGAATGGAGGGAAGGCTGAGGAGATGTGGGAGGACAGAGGGATGGTTGAGGGGATGAAAGGGAATAGAGGGAAGGCTGAGGAGATGTAGGGGGACAGAGAGATGGCTGAAGAGATGAGAGGGAATAGAGGTACGGCTGAGGAGATGACAGGGAATGGAGGGAAGGACGAGGCAGGAAGGCCCGGCAGCATGGGGGTACCTCTGTGGGCTGTGGGAGGGTCGGCAGTACAGGTGCTGAGGAGATTTTGCACAGCCACCCTTCCTCTATCATTTGTGAAGAGAAGATGAGATCTGAGTGAGTTGGGGGTTGTTTTATGGCAATGAGCACTTAGTGACTCCTGCTTCCCGTCTCACAAGGGAAGGACCAAAGGCTCCTCACCAGCCAGCTAGCAGGGTGTTTTCCTGAGAAGCTGGATGAGGATCTGTTCTCTGCTGAAATACTAAATTCAGCCTTGAGAACTTTTTTCTGGGGTGGTGGAATCTTCAGGTAGGCTTTAGATGCCAAACCTGAAATTAAAATGAAAGAGGATGTGAGAATTCATTATTCTTGCCCAGGAAGGGACACGCATTTTGGGAACTACCTGTCTCAGTTACAACAGGAGAAAATCGCTGAGCTCATTGTTTCACCTTGCATATTTTCTTAAAAAGCCAGAATTTTAGTTCCTTGTCTTTCCTCCTGAAAACCAGCTCCTTGGACCTCACCCTGTGCTAATTTATCTTACAGAGAAACCTTCTGAACAGTGCATCCGTTCTGGTGGATTCATAACCCTTGCTAAGTGTGTGTTGACACCTGGGAGTGAAAACCAAGCACACAGCTATTAGCCTTTTGATGTTCAGTAAGTGGAATGTTCTTTTGCATATTCCAAAGCCAGTGCACTGGCTCCAGCTTTAGACAGGGGAGGGTTTCATGCTGCAGTGATTTAAAATTAAGTGTCCGCTGAAGTGACCTTTTGGGTTGTTTTTTTGCAACTGGGCTGAGTCATGCAGGCTTTGGGATTCCCTCTGTGCCTGTGACAGAGTCAGGCAGCTGAGTGTTTTCCTGGAAAAGGGATGAAGCATTAACAGAGCACATCGGGACTGCAGCTGTTGCCTATATATAGAAACCCTCCACTCCACACACATGTGGGAGACAACTGGATCTGCTGGCAGCACAACTGGAGTCTGCAGGAGCTTTTGGTCATCTCTCGAGACTCAGTTGCTGCAGGAGCACTCAGGAGTTGGCTTCAGAGTTGTTAATTAAAGGTGGAATTTCACTGAAGTACATAGTTGAAATGTTTACTCAGACTGGTCACCAGAGGTGCACATATTTCTGATCTGAATGAGGAGGGGAGGAGAAGTGAGAGGAGATGGCACAAAGGAGGACCAGTACTAATGGAAAGTGCCCAATTCCCATCCTGTGCCACTTGGGGGTCACTTTTAGCAGGGCCCAGTGTAGTTTTCTGTACATCTGACAAATAGACTAATGACAGGAAGTATGATTTTAGAATAATTTACAGAATAAATAATCTGCTTGAGAAAATACATCTTTCTTTTTTAATTAAGTCCTACGTTAATAAATTATTCCATAGTATTTGACAGAACTATGCGTATTATGACTCTCATTGTGCATACGATTTCCTGTAAGCTTGTAAAAATGTCTAAAATAAAGAATAACTGCAGCTAGTTCTCTACTAAAAGCTAAACAAAATTTCATCTTACCACTTCAGTCAATTCTTTGCATAATATGTGCTGAAGGTCTGTGAGATAGCTGGGGTTGTATCACTCCCACCTTTAAATAAAACTACAGAATGATCCTAGAAATGAGGGAATGTGAGGATCTTGGTCTTAGGAGAACTGTCCAACTTCTATGAATCATAGAATCATTAAGCTTGGAAAAGTCTTCTAAGATCATCAAGTCCAACCATGACCACTAAACCGTGTTCCTAAGTGAAATGCTCAGTTCATGATGTATTAAATGGTATGACATCATCTTAGTTGAAGATGAAATAGTCTGTGCCTGGTCCTTCAGGGCCAACAACGTGCATTCCTTGTGCTTCTGGAGATCTCTGGCCTCCGTCATTTTCACTTATTTAATTATCTGTCTTGCTGTAGAATTAAAAGAAGTTCCTGAACTGGTCTGGCCGGGGGTGGGGAAGCATGCTGGGAAACTGAATGACTCTTGCAAACAACAATGTAATAATTAAAATATGTTCTTTGCATTACAAGCAGCAGTAAGTCAAGCCCCTGAAAGCTGGAACCAAGATACACTCCTCATCCAGACACGTTCCTGATCTGGTTGTTAGGTGGTGTCATACAGCCTGATTACAGGTGTGACACCCCTCCAGATAAACCTGTCATCTGCTGCTGTAATTCATGGAGCCACATGCCAGGTGTTTGACATCACCATTTTCTAAAAATCAGCCTGTACTACACCCCAGGGCAAATCTTCTCCAATCTGTCTAGGTTTCCTCTCCACATTCTCTAAGTTCTCTGGTGCAGGTCAAGCTGCCAGCTCCCTGTATGATCCATTCCTTATTGTGGGGTTTGTCTCCCTCTGCCATGCAGCTGCTGCTTGGGTGACCTGAGGACAGAGGCTGACTATCAGAGGCTGTAGATGTTCATGGAAGGAGGTTGGCACCTCTCTGGTCATGTTACTCACCCTGTGGTGTGGTTCCATAGCGACAGGACAAGGGGGAATGGTTTGAAACTAAAAGAGGGAGATTTAGACTAGGGGGAATGAAAAAATTTTGGATGCTGAGGGTGGTGAGAGCCTGGCCCAAGTTGCCCAGAGAGGTGGTGGCTGCCCCAGCCCTGGAACCATTGCAGGGGAGGTTGGTCGAGGCTCTGAGCAACCTGCTCTAGTTGCAGATGTCCCTGCTCCCTGCAGGGGGGATGGACCAGATGACCTTGGAAGGTCCCTTCCCACCCAAACCAGTCTATGATTACAACAAAACAAACTTGTATGTGCCTTGCTTTGTGTGGATGGATGGATGGATGGATGGATGGATGGATGGATGGATGGATGGGGTAGATTATAAAGCTTTCCCAGTCAGCTGAACTTTCTCTTCAATTATTTCGCAACACCTAAATTTTAGTTAGTAAGATAAGTGACTTACCACAGTGTCTAGGTGTGAGGCTGAGAGATTTCAGGCATTCTGGCCTCGGTCTTCTATGGAAATGAGACTTAGTTTCTTTCTTTACCTCCTTCTGTACTCCCCCACACCACACCTTTTAACCCACAACTGATTTCAGTTAAATCAGTGAAAGAAGGACTGAAATTAAAGGTAGAAATTTGGTCTGAAGAGGTGACCAAGAAAAGCAACATTTTTACAGAGTCATAGAACCATAGAATGGTTTGGGTTGGAAGGGACCTTAAAGCTCATCTAGCTCCACCCCCTGCCATGGACACCTCCCACTAGACCAGTCCAGAGCAGAGGAGCCATTCCAAAGCCAAATCCCTCAGTCTGGGTTTACACCTTATTTGACATCAGAAGATCCCATTATAAGGCATGAAATAATAGAGAAAAAAAAAATCACTTCAGCTAATCTGCTAAATTCTGTATAAAGCAGAAGTTGCTGCTTCTCCATATGGGGAACCTCGCTGAAGTTGAGAAATGAGAGGCTGGTGATTTCCTGTGGTGATAATTGGAGTGTTGCTGGTTTGCTTTTTTAACTCATGTTTCCCTTGAGAGGGAGCATTATTGCTGTGTCCCTGCATGGCTTTTCTGTGGCTGTGTTTCAATTTGCTTGGCTGGAAAACACAGTGAGAAGTGGTAAAAAGAGGTTTTGAAATTTAATTCTGTGGGCAAGACGATCAAGAGACCTGAAAACGAGGGACCAGCCTCTCTGGGCCAGAGCACTACCTAGGAGAGTCCCCTTCCTGCTCTGCAGAGCAAGGTCTTTGCAGTGCTTCCTCCTGCACCTGCAGGCATCCAGCAGATGTAGCTGTACGCTTTTGTCATTATTTATCTTATTTTTTAATCTTGAAGACTATTTTCTGTTTCTTCTCTGCATGTGGAAATGTGTTTTAAAGCACATAGGTGAAAACCACCCTCAGAGGAAGGCAAGTGGTGTGTTCTGAGTGAAGCTGTACACTTCTGATTAGGAACTGTCAAAGAAATTCATGAGTTATTTCTCCTTCAGGTAGAAGCTGCGCCAAGCAGCAGGAGCTGGAAGTGAGAAGATGCCTCAGGGCTTTACATACCCCTGCCCAAGCTGTGCTTGCAGCATCACATCTGGAGTGGATTGCGCTTACCCCATTTCAGTGCTGGGAAACTGCCTGATCAACTGCACCACCTCCTATGGCTTTCACAACCTCTCTCAGCTGCCAGGTGAGAGAGAAAAAAGAAAGCTGAAGCTGTCAGAACTAAAGCAAACCCAGGGAAGTCTCACTTTCTGCCTTGTTTTCAACTCGGAATTTATTCGTGAAAGACCTAGTGGAGAATTATTGAAAAGAATGAAAACATCTGGAGTTTGGCACTTGAGAGCAGCAGAAGGACCTACCCGAGCATTCCTGGCTTTTATGCAAATGTTTTTAGAGAGGACTCAGGGAGCACGGAGGTGACAGCCTTGCCTTTGGCTGCCCTGGTAATTGGTGCTCTGCCACTAAAAGGTTGGAAAGAGGCTGCTCCACCTTGCAGGGAAGGTGAGTAACATGAAGCAGGGATGCTGGCCTGCCAAGAATGCGGACACTTTGGTAGTCAAATGTTGTTCCTCCTGTGAGTACGTTGTTTTCCACCAACAGGAAGAAAAATCTAAAAAATTTATCCTACTCCAGCCCTCCATATTCTATTGAAATACGGAGCTGAGAAAGTCTGGTTGAAAGTAGAAACTCTTGAGATGATAATCATAGAACGGTTTGGGTTGGAAGGGATCTCAAAGCTCATCCAGTTCCAACCCCCCTGCCATGGCAGGGACACCTCCCACTACACCAGGTTGTTCAGAGCCCCATCCAACCAGATGCTGGAACACATGCAGCACTACCCCAGGGTGATTATAATTCTCTAGACCCCAGCATAGTTTATGTCTTCCATGATGTAGTAGTTGGTCCAGCCCAGGAGACAAAGGACTGCAGCAGACCCCTGGCTCTGCAGGAGAAAGGTGGACGAGCATGGGGCATACCAACGACTGCTGCCAGGGGCCCAGCTTTACCATTCCTGAACTTTCTATGGAAAGTGGGACAGTTTGTGAGCAGAAAACTTTAGTTTGTTGGAAACTGTGGGGTTGGGAGTAGGCCAGAGTTTAGTCCTAGCTCAGTGGAGGCTGTTTGCTAAGGGAGGGAAGGAAGAAGGTGAGGCTTAGATGCCTTAGACGTTGCTCGTGGCATCTTCTCCCCAAATGAAGCTGATTCATTTTTGGAAATGATTTGGCTGCAGGCAGATAGTTTGGAACATCATATATTATGCAGATTTCTACCTAATTTACTTGTCCAATTAGGTCATTAAAATGCCTCAAGAATTTGTGGCTTGGTTTTGGAGCTTTTTTAAGAAAAACTCACCATCTTTTCCTTGGAGAAATCTTGTCTGTGTTTTCTCTTCACCCTGGGGTTGCTGGAGGAGATGACTGAGGTGTGTGAACGGGGCTGGGAGATACAGACACAGAGGAGACTGGGAACTGTCTGAAAGTGGCACTAATCAAAGGTTGCAGGAGGTGGTGGCTTCACTGGAGACTGTCCTGTGGCATATTAATTGAGCTGCATTTTTGTGGCTACTTAACTCTGACACCATCTTTTTGCATGGACATTAAATTGCCCCTTGTAAGAACTTTGGCAGCCTGGGTCCTAAAGTCCCACGGAAGCAAAGAGATTTTTTGGAGATTCAAAATTAGAGAAGGCACTAGTTGCAATCACTTTTTGCTGGTCATGCTAAAGAATATCTCAGCCTTGTATGTTCCTCCCTACCCACAGTTCTTCAATGTGGTTTGTGAATGATCAGACCAGGGCTGTCACAGAGTGTGGTGCCAGACCTTGGCTGTCCCTGTTGCGTAACGCCGAGAGCTGTGGTGAGAGGAGTTTGTAGCAAGAGTGAAGGAGGGCGGGGTATGGAGGCCACACTCTGTAATTGAGGATCAAAGCTAATTGTTTCTGCTGCTCCATCTGTACCTCAGCTGTTCAGCTGCAGGAGGCAGAAGGGGCAGGAAGCATCTCTCCTTTAGACCTTTAGAAGTGAAGGGGTAAGTTCTACTTTTTCCAAAATCCTTTTTTTTTCCTGCCTCGAAGTAGCTCAACAATATATTTGATGCTAAGAGGCTTGAGTATAACAGATTTAGTAAATATGCTAGAAATTTACAGTAATGTGACAGATTTAGTAGGGCTATTGCTGGAAGTAGTTAATAATCATTCTTACCTACAGAAGCATTGCCCAGTTTATCTCACCTGCTGGGCAGAAAGGGGATTGTGAAGCTATGGAAGGATAATGGAAAAGGTGAGACAAAATATTGCTAAAAACTTGAGGAAGTGGCTTTTTTTAGGATAAAATCCCACTCTATAGATCTGTGAAATTGAATTTCTTTTCTGTGGAACAAGTTTTTTCCCCCAGATCTTGACACCACCAGAAGTTCTTAACTTTCCAATTAAAAGGAGGTGAATCAGTTTGTGTTTTGTCTCCTTTTATTTGCCAAATAACAGGGGGCACCAGGAGCTGCAATAGTTTTGTTTTCCTTTTACTCTTCAGTCCTGTATGCTGGTAACTGTATCATGAAACCCTCTATAATTACTAGCATTAATTTGAACACAAAGCTTTAAAATAAATTTATATCTTTTCATTCTGGCAACAGATCACTTCAGTGTCTGATGCAGAGAAGCTGGATAATCTGTGTATCGTTTCCTTCCACTGTAGTTGTATGTGTGGTATTCCACACACTCCCAGTTTGACTTCTGGAGCACAAGACATGAAATTCAGTCTGCAGGAGCAGCAATCTGACCTCCAGCCAAGCTCTGTGTGAAAACCCACAGGTGGTGAAGGACTGAGGGGGTTTGAAGTGCTTTTAGAATTGAGCCACCTCAACAGAGGCTGAAATAATCTGGAGAAAAGCAAAGTTACCAAAGTGGAGTTTGGCTGGAGAATGGAATTGTGGCAACTGTTGGGTAACCAGCTTCTGGGAAAAGTGAGAAATAGTGGTCTCAGCTGGGCAGTCGTGGTCAGAACTGCGTGGAGGAAAGGGAACAGGAGCCACGTGAAGCTGGGACAGGGTGAAGGGAGAACTCACGCTAGGCTGTTATTATCTGATCAGGTTTTATGCCTTCAAACAGAATTTTAGCTCTCTTGTGCTTTTAAAACATCAGTTAATAAAAATGATCAGTATGAGCAAACTGAGGAGCATGGCATTGCTGCCCATGGGATGGTTTTATACATTTGGTTTTTCTGTTTGGTGAGGTTTCTATTTCTACTCTCCTTTTTCTTTTTGCACTAGGGAAGGCTTTCAGAAGCAGCACCAAGTTGAAGATGGACATTAAGAGCATAAAGAACTATCTGTATTGGCTGTTCTGCCAGTTTGAACTGATCACCTGCAGCTATCTCATGGAGCCCTGGGAAAAACTGCTCTTCTACACCTTCAACCTCACCATGCTGGCCACGGTGTTCTACACAGCTTACACCTTCATCCCTGCTCACGTCAGCACAGCCTTTCAGCTCTTCCTGAACTTCTTTGGAGACCAGCACGAAAACACTGTGTCTGTTGTGAAGTAATACCCTGACTTTTGGATCAAAGAAGTGCTTCCCAACACTCTATTTTTGTTTAGAAACTGTTTTATTCTGCAGTAGCTCTTCCTATTCTGCATCCTGGGACTCTCATCATTTTGCCAACACAATTTCAATCAATCCTTATTTTAGTTTTGGACTGCTTCTTAAAAGAGGGGTTTTTTGAAAGACTGGCTGGAGCTAGGAAGCTGCCCTTGGTACAGAAACAACAGTGCTGCCTGTTTTGTTATTCCAGGGAGAGCTGCTTGGATGTGGAGAGTTTCCATCCGGAGGAATGACGTGGCATTCACTTGTTCTCCTCTGCTGTAGCTTTGCTGACAAGAGAGATACATACACAAAAGGTTTTGCACGGTGCTATCCAACTCTAAGCTGCTTCTCTAAGCTTGGTATGTATGTATTTATAGAATGATTTTATGGTTTTGTTTCCTCAATTATTATTTAGCACAATGAATGACTTGACGGGTTCATCATCATGATGCCAATAATGCAGCTGATGTATGAAAAATGTGGGGATTTACTTCAATGAAAATGTATAATAAAATTCTCTTATTCTTGGACTTTATAAAAAATGATCATTTTTGGTTTACTTTTAGAAGCCTCATAAAACACATGTATCACATATAGAACATGAAACTACAAATCCACTTGCAGTAGGGATATTTCAGCTGAAAAACAATAAAATCCCTACCTAAAATACATCCTTGTTTCCTAAACCCCAAATATATCACCCCTCCTTCTTTCCTAACCCCTTCTTCCCCCTCTTTTCCCTCCTTTGACACACTGCCTGTTGAACGGTGTCTGAAACAGGAGCTCTGGAGACTGCAGCCTTTGTAAGATGTTCTGGACACCCCATCATGGGCTTTGTTTCAAAGTCTGTGGTTTTTAAGGTGCAGCCTTAGCACCAGAAGATACCTGTACTGCTGGGGTGCTTCAGCAGACACAAACTGGAGCTGGCCAGGGACATACCACCAATACGATTAACATGGCCACTGGAATGGGTGTCTGTGTCACCCCAGGAAAAGAAGAGAGCAGTAGCAGGGTGCAAACAGGGGTAACATCAACACAACTTTGCTCCCACTCACCCCAAAGTGAGTTTTCTTACCTATTTTGAGCATAGAGTTGTTGCTCCTGGAAAGTCATCTCCTTCAAGAGAACAGGATGTTAGTTAGTGGCAATCAAATGACTTAGGAGATCTGGTCATAGATGGTGATATAACAACGTGAGCACACTAATTATGTCATTTGTCATTTCACCATGAGGTTCAGCTACTTTCCCAGTTGATAATTAGGGCAGGATATGATAGGATATGAAAATAGTTTATTCAGGACGATGAGGGCAGCTGCACCTAAAGGTACAACTCTTTGGGCAGTACCCAAGTAATCTCTTGAGTTTGTAAAAACCCAAATCTTCTATTTAATGCTTTCAGCTTAGAATCCCAACTGTGTGTGTTAAAGTAATATAATGGCTGAAGGAGAAACTCTTGGATTTGCTCCTGGCAACTCCCATGCTCAGTATGGATATTGCATTGACCATTCAGGAAAAGGGAAACAACCCCTTTTTGGTAGGTCAGTTATTGGACTATTCATGGAGACAATACTTTTGTTTCAGAAGAGCCAGTCTATAATGTAGGTAAATACAGTGTCTGCAGTATACATGCCAGGGAACCGTGCACACAGGGCCTTGTATCCCTGCAAGCAGAGTCGGGGGGAAGCAGCCAGAGCTGAGGTTCTAGTAAATTACAGGAGAAGACTCTACCCATTAAGCCAGAGAATCTGTTGACATCAAGGCACCTGACACCAGGCTGCAGAAGTCAGAACTCTGGCCCTGGGTGTGTTTTTGTTTATTGCCACCCTCACCCCATCCCACTGGGTGTGTGCTGTGGTTCCTTCAAGTGCCTGGTGCCTCTGTTGCAACAGCCAGTGTAGGATGGTGCCTGTGGTGCTGTTTGGTTCTGATGCCAGCTCTGCTGCAGGAACCACAGAGAGCCAGGAAAGCCCCCAAGAGCCAAGGAGGGATTGAGGGGCTTAGAAAACCCCCAGCTTCTTGATTCATTTTATTCATCACAATCTTTTCCCTGCCTGTCACCAAGGCTCTCATCTACAGAAGAGGATTTAAAATAGGACTTGAAAATTCCACCTTGCAATTTAGGTGACGAAAGCCCAACCTGTGCAGGCAGGTTCCTTCCTGGAAGGTGAGCTCTGACCAGCAGCCAAAGGTGTTGCTTTGCTAGAGTAAGGCCATGGCTCCAGAGCAGCTCCTGTCAGGGCTGTGCATGCTCACCTGGCAAGGTGAATGCCATCCAGGTATGGTACTGGCATCATCTGGTGTCTATCTAACCAGCCCTGCACTGGGCAGCTTTGTCCCAGCTGTGTGAGAACAGCTGGAATAAAGGCTGCTGGAGCAGCCTGCTTCCACATTTTCCCAGTTCTTTCCATGAGCAGAGTTTCCATGGTTTACTGGGAAGTTTGCACTGAGTGGCCACAACATTGTTTTTTTCAAACCTGGTGATGTGCTACAAATCTTTACCAGTAGTACTTTACTAATGTAGTAAATCTTTACTATGTTTAGCAAATCTTTTACTATCTTTACCATCACATGGCTGAAGCAGAAAGATTTCAAGAGGAGTAGGAAACAGAACATTCCCTGCAATTCCTGTCCAAGCTCAGTTCCCTGTCACCTCCTGCAGGCACTGGTACCATTTCCATCCCACTTTGCCCAAGTTTCTCACACAACCAAGAAACAGCAGCAGTTTTTCAGACAACCTTTCTCTCCAGCCACCTGCAGAGTTTTTGCACAGAGACACACACAGAGAATCTACATGAGTAGGAGGTTGGTTGTTAGACACCAGGGTGGCTGGTTGGTCTCCTCAACCTCCTCAGAGGAGCTGCTTGCTCACCCAGAGACAGCAAACCCTTGGTGCCGACACCTGCTGTGCTAGATCCCTACAAACACCACACATCTGCTCTCCAGTGTCTGTGTGGGCTCAGCGTGGGAGAAGAGATGGTTGTGGTGGCTCTTTGCAGGGTTTGTCAGTCAGACACACAGGTAAGAGGTGCCTGTTGCTCCCTCCTAGGCTTGGTGGCCCCTTGTACACACACTCTGTGCTGGTCAGTGACTTTCTGTCCATGAAGGAATTAATTTTAGTATTTGCGAACATGGACTCAACACGCAGCCTTAACATGACAAGGTTCATCTCTGACATAATCTGCTTCTCTAACATCACTTGCACTCCCCACCTCTGTGAGCAGATCTGACCTGCTCCACGTTTCAGGAGGAGTTTATATCCTGGGGGTTCTATACATGAAAAAGGGACGTGGAGCACTCTTTGGATTGCTGATGAATCTCATCATTCAATTGCCCAACTTCCCAACGCTGCCTCAGCAAGAGTTGAAACTAAGGAACCAGACAATGAACGTGCTAAAATCAAACTGCTTGGGCTGCTCCCTGTGAGCTGTTTGATCTTTACAGCTCTAGGATGGTAGATTCACAGTGTCCCATTATGACAGTTTATTATTGCAGCTTTTACAGCTTCTCTCTCATTAACTATAATTGATATAAACTATAAGCTGTATTTTATTGATCCATGTAGTTTAAACTTCCTAAAAGCAATGAAGAGGGTGATTTTGTTCACGTGGAACTTCACCCCCTCTGCTACTGATTACTTCTAAGAGATTTCAGAGGCCTAAGATAAGTTCATGCTCCTTGTTGCTACTTTTGTTTTGCTACTACAACAGATGTATCTTGTCTACACTGTTTACATCTGAGCATAATTTGAGTTCTTATCTTGGCTACTCATTATCTGACTTGAAAAGCCTGCTTTTAAGATGAACTTGTCAGCACTTTAGAGGCTCTGCATCCCACAGAACACTCCTTTTCATCCTGCCCGTGGTTGTTTAGAACAATGTAGAGTTTACAACAGATCTGTTTATTTTTACAAAGCTGACCTTAGATTACTCAGTCCTGCTCGGCTGAAACTTTCTGCCTTTTACTGCTCAGCTGAAACTACTTCACGCAACAGCTTAGCTATATCAGAGCCTTTGTCACAGAATTACTTCTTCCTGTACCCCTGACGTTCCCAGTATACAGTGTAAAGATTACATAGAATGGTATTTACATAGAATTTTCTCTAGCTATTTTTCAGAGGGACAAAAGAATTTGGAAGCGTGGCCAGGGCTTTGCCTCTGTTCCTCTCTGCAGCATCAGCAGCTGACTCACCTCACTAACTTCTCCATCTCCCCTTCGGAGCTGTCCACCAAGGAACTGGAAGGAGAAGCACTCCTGAAGGACCTAAATTCAGGGTGATTTTCAATATGATCATTCAACTTTTAAGGAAAAGTCTAAAACAAACCTATAGCTCCAACAAACCCTGATGGTTTTCTCTTCTGCTGCATTCATGCTGGCTTAAATATGTCAAGCTTTCATATATCAGCATAAATTCAGCAGAGGTACAAGTTAAAAATTGCTGCATTTTCCATCTCAGACCTGCCCTATGAAAAGTATGAATTAAAAAAGAGCTACATTAATAACAAAGGTGTTCCCACCATCACACAGCCCATGCAGCAGGAAGTCTCATCGTGCCAAGTGCTACACAACCAACCTGCCAAATAATTCACAGCTTCAACAGCTTCCTTCCATCTTACAGAACTTGTCACTGAGCATTTAAAAATAAGTCTTTGGAGTCTTCTTAGTCCTTGACACATCTGAAACATTTTCTCTGCTGATGTAAAAGGTACATTAGTTGCAGATTTGGGTCCAAATTGTTTGAATATTCAGATTAACCAAAAGTGCTTCTATTCTTCACAATTACACTTTGTTTTTCATCATGGAACTGAGATCCTGGCAAGTTTTAAACTCCATCTCCCATTTCTTAGGTTCCCATCCTAAGCTTGTGATGAAGGTGAAGTTCAGAAACCATCAATAAATTAAAGGCAATAATATCCTTTGCTACATTCTGGAATGAACCACAGCAAACATTGCTCAAACCTCCCTGAAACCCAACACCTGAGTCTCACCCCTATATTTAACTCTCTGGGAGAGGGCAGCTGAAATAAGCGGCCTTAGCACAGTGTAAGCAGAGGTGAATCTGTGGCAGGAGTAGCAGATTGCCAGCAGTAAGTCCTGTAACATTGAGATCCAAGCAGCTTTTGTCTTGTTTTTCCTTACGTCGGTGTTATTTTAAACTGCCATGAAAATATGAGGAACTCCATTGGCATGAGCATGTTGTTTCAATGTCTACAGCAGCTGAATTGGTGCTGTTGGGCCGTGGAGGTGAAGGAAGAGTGACATCAGCTGGCCTACCACAGCAATCACAGGCACATCTCCATTCTCCTGTGCCAGCTCCCACAGAAGGATGGGCAAGTTCCTGCCCCTGAGGCTGCCTCCTGCCCCAAATGCCCCTCTCCAAGACATCACAGACTTCCAAGCAAAGTGTACTTGGCCATTCCTAGAAAGGCCCTTTTAACACTCCGGGCACTTTGTGTTCCACCTCGAGCACCTTTCAATTACAAAAATAAGCCCAACTTTGTCTGAGAGCACTTTGCCCACCAGATCCTGCCTGTCTGGACTGGACCATACACTGCTCTGCATGGCCCCAGTTTGTGAGGGTCTCACCTGATCCTGGGAAGGATCAGATCCAGTGTCTTTCCAGGACACAGCAAGAAGCTGAGCATAAAACATGCTGGGTTACAGCAAAGGTCAGTGGTGCTACCTTGCAGCTCCCGAGTCCAACTTGAAGGAAAAAAAAATGACACAATATTCCCCTGTAATTCCCTACATTTAAGCTACTTAAAGAGACTAAAATAATATAGATTCTACTAGAGTTCCCCACCAGAGCAGTATCTCAATGACAATGAGCACATGCTCTATTCCTCAGCTTGTGATTTCCCCCAATTTGAACCAGAGCAGACTTTTTAGACAACAAAGGGAAGTTGTCTGGCACCATTTTAACAGTATTTTCCAGTAAACATCCCACCTGAACAATTTCCACCTGAACCGTATTTGGAAACCTCTGTGGTTACATAAGAGAACCTACTAATAAGATTTTTAAAGCAGTTAAAGGTGAAATCATCACCCGTAAGCTTTTCATCATCACTCTACAAGAAGAGTCTGGGATTTTTTAATTAAAAAACAAATCAGGAAGTGGTGGTTGTGTACCCCAATCACCCCTTGCTGCATATTTGTCTCCCTCAATCATCCAGCTTTTGTGCTGTAAGGTTTGATTTACACAACCTAACAGTCTCCTTCATTTTCTGTGAGCAAAGCTTTCAGACACACAAAGTCCTGGACAGCTTTTCCCCTGACCAATTAAATTTATTTTTTATAGAACTTTGAATGTCAAGCAAATGACCTAGAATGACAGGAACACATCACATGCTCACAGACACTACCGCACACACTCCCTTGTTTTCTTGTGGTAAAAGTTTTGCTTCTGAAAGAACCAAACCTTGGCTGAAGGACAGAACTTCTCTGCTGAAACAAAACTACCCCAGCTGCCTGCACAGCCTTTTTGGGGTTTGAATACTTTGAAAAGTGTTCTTTTTGGTCCTACTACATGTGGCAACCACTCTTCAAATTGAACCACCAGGTAACTACTTCAGATAGCCCTTTTGTAACCACGTTTCTACTCCTAAATTACTACACATACTCCTACTGCTTGGTGCTCACGATCACACACACTCTGATCTAAGCCTCTTCTGCCTCCAAACTGTTTAGATGTCAAACTCCAGAACCTAAAATCAGAACTAACTCTGGTTTCAAGCACCCCCAGCTCACCCACTCATTGAAGAGCTGTTACTACTTGTTCCCAGCCAGCAAACAAAGGCACAAAAAGCCAAGCAACATACTTAGACTTATGATTTGTTTGCATGACATCTGTGGTATGAGCTCTTTCCAGACAAGATTCTTGCTGAAAGATGCTTGAAACTTAAGACAGACTGGTGAGAGACCACGGGGAGGGGGTAAAAGAGAAGGGGACATCTCCAGGAACCAATTGGATGACAGATAAAACAGCAGTAATCTCAAATTACTGAGACACTATGAAGGAAAACACAAGAGAGGAAGGAAAAGGATTGATCAAAACACCACAGGTTAAAAGAGAATCATAGAATTACAGAATCATTTTGGTTGGAAGAGACCTTTAAGATCATCAGGTCCAACCTTTCCCCCATCCAGGTCACCACTAACCCATGTCCCTCAGCACCACATCTCCATGGCTTGGAAACCCCTCCAGGGATGGGGACTCCACCACTACCCTGGGCAGCCTGGGCCAACCCCTGACAAACAGCTTCTATTACTCCCCTTTCACCTGCCAACAACAGGAAGCTTCTTGCCAAACAACCCAAGATAAAGGTTTGATCAGTTTCACCTCTGTCACAAAACTCAACACAAACCACATCTCACCCACACACAGAATGCACCAACTGGCTACAGGTTATGCACTAAAATTTTTCCATTTCCACAGCTTTGGCCACTGAGTTTCTCTGCATCTCCCCAGCACTGCTGGCAGGTGTAGCTACTGCAAAACATGTATAATAAACTCTTTTCATCACAGCAGTAACTCAGGTCAGCTACACAGCCACATTTCCATGAATATTTTTTAAGCACAGTTTAATGCCTTTCCTATACTCAACTCAATTACTGCAGTGAGATAAATTCTACCTTTAGTTCTCAGCAGCTTTATGGATTTTTCTTAACTACTTTTCTACATAGTAAAAAAAAATACAACAAAGCTCCTGAGAGTGGGAGAATTTAGTGTGACACAAAAAGGCAGCAGAAGGTGGCATGGAGAGATGGCATCAAAACTGCATTTCCCAGTTTCCATTCTTCCCCCTTTACAAATGTCTCACTACAAGACTGTGAGACAGACTAAAACCCCAGTAACTCCCCCCAGCTGTCTTGTACAATCCCAAACCCCTCTGCCTTCCATGTGACATTGCCCGGGCTCACACCATAAGTGTGAGATCCAGCAGCACTGCCAACACTTAGTCCAAAGATTAAAACTAAAGAGTGAGGTGGAAAAGTCTCTCACCTGGCAGTGGGCTGGACACTTAACTCCTCATGTTTTGTAGCATTTCTTCGAGGCCTGTGAAGTGAGGTGAGATAAGAAAGGTGCTCCCAACACCTCCTCAGCTGATCCTGCAACTGTCAGCCCTGGGAGTTTCTCTTACACCAAGGGTTCTCATTTGAGCTACCCAGGTCCTTGAGAGAGGAATCACTGTTAGATGAATCCTAAACATCTCTAGGGTTTTTTTTCCAATTTTACATCATTAGTATTTCCCTCCTTTATATAAACCATTTATTCCAAACATTTTTTTCCTGAAGTTAAAAAAAATTCAGTGGCAAAACCACTACTATTACTCTTCCCTGTTTGTACTGATTTAAATCAAAGGTCTATGCACATAAACCCTCAGTAAAATTGATGTTGAATCACCTTTGCGTGGCAAAGTGAATTAAATCCAGATGAATCCAAGTACATAACTTCCTCCAACACCACTGACATCATCTTTGGGCTGACGTAGAGAGACATTTGAAAGTTTAACTAAAAAACGAGGGATCAAAAATATCCAAATAGGTTTTTTTAATAGCTCATAGATGGTATATTAATTAGACATGGTGCATATTGCTTTTAACCCATGGGTATAGTACAATAAAATATTCATTACACTCAACAGAAGTTCACAATCTTTCTGATCGAGGGCTGCAACTTCAATTTCCAGGGAATGGGTTTTTTAATGTAAATAGGTGTATTTGCAGTTCCCTTCCTAAAGAAGCTCCATTCTTCAGCTTCCCCAAAATATTGTTATATGGAATAATATTGAAATATCACAAAAGGCTTCAAACCATTGTGCCAAAACCTGTAATTGCCCATTCTGCAGATTATATATAAAATATTAAATTAGGACTGTTATTTAGGGGTATAGTGGTAGTTAGCACATTACTTTTCATGTCCATGTTGTCAGTTTATAAAGTTTACTTGTGTTTTGGGTGTTTTCTCCTTGCAACAGGAATATTTCTTGCATTGGCTAATGCACTATTCTTATTCTGTCATCATGTTAGCTCCCTCCCCACCAGTGGCATCCTGGGAAATATGGAGATCCTCCAGCATCTCAGCCAGACTGATTCGTGGAAGACCTTCATCATCTGTGTCACTCTCCACCGGAATATCTGCATCTAAGAGAGAAATAAAAAACCCAAAACCAAACAGGTAAGCAAAGAAAACAACCCCCCTGAACAATCCCAAGGTGGGGGAAAAACCTAAACCCCAAAACAACCAACAAACCAAAACCCAAACAAATCCCTTCTAAGTAAATAAAATCCCATAGAAGATGCTGAATTATGCATCAAAACCTTCACCCAGCAGAGGTTTTGGGTGCAGGAAAAAAAATACACTTTTCTCTCTTGTTAAAGGCAAGCAAACAAACCCCCTCAACCTCTGTTCAGTGCATAGGACATACACTGAACACCTGAAGCTACTACATGACAGCATTTCTCAAGGCAAGAGCAGCTCAAAGAATCCAAACACAGAATTCCTCTAAAAATCTTTTCAATCAAAGAGTCATGATCCAGGTACATGCAATGAAATGGTTCAAAAGGCCTTACTTCTGTAAATGTTGACGTTCTTCCTTATGGCTTCATCTTCTTCCAGATCTTCAAGGAAGTCCTGGTATTGTCTGTAGAAGACATTTAATGTATTTACTCACTTCTCCTTTGGATTGATACAGTTGGAAACCACAATGAAACCAAAGAAAAGCCCCAAGGAAGGGCTACAATCCCCAGTCCTTCAGATATGCCTTTTGACAGCATTCCTACATGTGCAACTCACTCCTGCTGCTTTTTTAGTCATCTATTAGTTTCCAAATAATTTATCCTCATTTATCTCCAACTGTCTCCTTTTTTCCTACTCAATTGAATGTTTACAATCTGCTGTTGCTGTGTCAGCTCTGTCATTGAGCAAGCAGGTTGTCACAGAAGTGTCCCTTTAGTTACACAGACACAACCCTTCTGATAGGACCTGTCTCATGATTTGAGCTTTCCTTGGAAAAAAAAATTACAAAATAAATAGTTTTGCTATTTTGCACAGTAAACCTGAAAAACCAGCAGTTACAAGATTAATTTTTTTTTTTTTACTTTGCTTTACTCTGTTTCCACCCCCACGTTGTCCTCAGTATCCCTGCTCCCTGAAAACCCCATAGTGAAGACTGGACAAGCCTAAGGAAGGTGCATGTGCTTTAAGTGCTTCCTGCATGAGGAAAGGGGACGAAAGCAAAGAGATTCTGAAGCAAGAACACCAGTATCAGCCTGTCCTAGGAGCCAGCTCCACGCTCAGACAGAACCAGCAGCACTCACTGGTGCCTGGTGAACAAGCAGCACAAGTGTTACACTGGGTTTACCCTCAGCAGAAGCTGGGATTTCTAGGCTGGGCTCAGTAGGAGGGACTGGAGAGTTTCACAGCAGGTAACAAACCTTTCATCATCTGACTCCATGCCTTCTCTGTCCCTTTCTAGCTCCTTCAGCTTCCAGTTCCTGCGACGCTGGCGCTTGCTGCGGTCGTAGCTCTTCTTTATGAGCACCTACATGGAGAAGCAGCACGTGCTGACACACACCCCCCTGCAACACTGCCAACGACACCCTCTCAAAGTCCAAACCAACACCCAAGACTAGATTTGGGCAACTGTAAAATCAGGTAAACTACAGAGTCAGTCTGGCACTCAGGATTTTATACAGCACTTATACAGCACTCATTTCAACTGAGTCATCAATGCAAGAGCTGCCCCAAGAGTTTGGATTATGTCCTGTAGATGCAGACACACACTGGAGTTGAAATATTTTTCACCCCAGAACATGTGGTAATTCAGCCAAAACCAATGAGGAGTAAGATAAGTTAATGTTGTCATTTAACCACCACTCAAAAAATTTAAGTAGTGAGAAAATAATTCTATATTTAGATGCTAGTCCAATTTCAATATTAACAACCCCTCTTCCTTTAGGCACTGCAGAACTCATGAGTATTGATCACAAAATCAGCTTCCCCAGCGCCCCCAGGGAACGCAGAGAACTTTGTGCCCAGGAAGAACATGCTCTTACCACATCTGGAATATTGTGAGGGTTCATCTTATTGGCAAATTCATCGTTTAAGTTGCAGTTGGCCAAGTCAAATCTAAAATGAAAATAGGCATTTTATCCTCCCCTTTTATGTAAGTCCACAGAATTGCACATGCTTGAATTAAAGAGCAGCAATGTTCATCCAGTAATACTCATGTTTAAGCCTGTTTGAGACCCAATTGGCCTCATCTTATGAAAATGCCACCTTTGCCACGGCTGTTTATGACGCTCATTGTCAAACAAAAATATCTTGCCTGGTATTTTCAACCCCCCTCTGAGCCATCTGCATCCAAACTGTCATTCTACAGTCAATGCTTCAGCTTTCTTATTACTAGCAGCTCTTTTCACAAGATTTTTGCTAGAAAAAAAAAAAAAGATTTCCTGTATTAGGACCATCTCTTTATGGCCAAGATGAATGATTCTATCCCTTTTGCTGATTTCATTTCAAAATCAGGACAGTTCAAAACTTCCTTGATAAAACCTAAGCCTGCAGAGAACCCAGAGAATTCAGTCATTAAATAAAGAACAAGAAACAGAACAGACCCCAAGACAAGGTCGCCAGGATTCAGAATGTGCCCCAGGTGAGTAGAGCAGAAATACTGATGATCTGTGTTCAGCTCCGAGGTCTTCTGTACCCAGGCTTCAGCCAGCATGTGCTTGAGGAATGAAAAATAAAACAATAAATATACTGTAATGAAATGCAGCTGCACCCACTGTGCTGTTAGAACACCTGCACTGCTCTATTGCTATTTTAAATTAAGTTTATAACTAAACTTGTATTTCAGCACCAACTATCCAATGTATCACTTGCTGCTCCTCATTTCTCACGTTCACAGAAGTGAGGAAATGGACGTGCCAGCTTCTCTGCACAAGAATTCTACAACTAGGCAGGTTTTTTGGCATTTTTGGTGGTTTTTTACTTCGTAACTTCCAACCACTTGCAGCTTTTGACCAAGAAGAAAATGTTCAGTACTGATTCATTAATTCTGATTAAAAAGGAATGTTTCTATACTTCAACCAAACCAGTTTAATAAGTGTAAAGCTCTTAATTTCAGTAATGATAGGAACAAGTGGAGTTTAAACTCTTCTACAGAAAAGAACTTCTGAAAGTGGAGTTCACAGAGTGCCTGAGCAACTTCCAAACCACTGTCCTCATCTTTCTGAGCAGAGTTTTTCCCAGTAGCCAGATATAGAGAAGCATTTCTCAGATTTTGCAAGGTAGAATGATTTAAATCATATATTCAGCTGAGCAGGGGAGGGAGGGGAGAGGAAAGCCCAGAACACTGAGCCAAACAGAGAGGAGCTCTGACCTTGTTTGATCTTGCCCCTGCTCCTGCTCCTTTCTTCTTTTCTTGAACCCTGTTAATATCCACAATGATAAACTCCTCCAGTTGTTTGGGGTGGAACAAGCTGTTGAAAGGGTGACGCCAGTAGGTACTTCCATCAATTTCAGCAACTGGAAAAAAAACAGACACCAGTGTGAGCAACCACAAGGGAGAGAGTTGCTCGCCAAGAAACTGAAAGGTAAAGGAAGCAGCCAAAATTAGGGAAACTACCAAATGCATTTTGTTATTTATTGTTCATGGAATCAGAGAATGGTTTGGGTTGGAAGGGACCTCAAAGCTCATCTAGTTCCAACCCCCCTGCCATGGGCAGGGACACCTCCCACTAGATCAGGTTGCTCAAGGCCCCAAGGTTACTGAAATACAAATAATTAGGGCAAGACCTATATTGCAAACTCAGGTGACAGAACAGTCCATCTGTGACAGCCAGATCCTACCACGTGGCTAAAGCACAGGCCTTTTCACTCAGAAGAACCATTCTCTTACATGTGTCCTCATCAGAGGTATTTTACTGGTAGTGTTTACCAGCAAACACCAAATAAAGGATAGTGCTGCTGCTGGCACCAAAGCTGCTAGAATCATAATTCAGAGAAAAACTCAATGCCACCTAATTTTAGAGGAATATACCTCACAAATGTCAGTGCTTAGCCTAAAACATCCATGAACTTCACACTGACCCTGCACACCTTGCTTAAAACACTACAGAAATCAAGCTTGGAGAGCTATGTCTTAGTTTGCTACTACATTTTTACATCAGTGATAATAAATATACATTAATAAATATATAACAAGACAAGATTTCATGGAAACAAAAATAACTGTGTCAGCACAAAACTCAGAGGCTGCTGCAGTGCAGGGAAGAACCATCACTTACTCTGCAGTGTGCTGGGATCAATGAGGTGGATGGTGCTTGTCACTCGGATGCACACACAGATCTGGCTCATGTTGCCCAGACTCTGGGCCAGTTTGGGTGACAGACACACAACATTGTCCTGCATGCAAACAGGAAAGATTTCCTTCATTTTCAATCAAGTCTTTAGAGAAATCTCAAATGGGTTTTTAAAACTTGTTGTTTTCAGCTCTCCACCCAATAGCTTTCTTCAAACTGCTGCTATCTGCACTCCCCGTGCTTTGTGGGGAGCAGACCCCTCCCCATTCCCCAAATACACAACAAATCAAATCTCCATCACCAAAACCAAACTCAAACTTCATCCAATATAAAATAGAGAGAACCTACCTTGCATATTGGAACAATTTCCACAGAGAAAGTACTTTTATAATTGTAGACATTGCTATGAATATCATGCGAGATCAACCGTTGGGATGATTTTGATCTGTAAAATATAAAACCAGAGCCTTGAGGCAGCAAGAAGGACATTACTTGACACAGGAGATGATCAGCACAAAATAAAATAATGGTAGTATATAGCTATGAACTGAAAAGAGAGAATTAAGGAAATCAAAACATGCAGGAAGGTTGGGTTTACAATGGCTATGCAGAAAACATGGCACTTCCACACAAGGGGTTTTGTTTAGTACAAGGTTCCTTACACTTCCATTGACAAAATTCCTTAAAAATGAAGGATAACAGACATTTCCCCAAAACTTTTAATTATTCAGGGTGACAGATGTACCTGGATGGAACTGTACACTGAAGGAAGTCTACCATCTTCTGGGCCTGTTGCTTTGAAGAATAATAAAAATCGAGGCCATCTGAAAGAAAAGAAAGCTTGATGAACATCTCTGTTTTCTTTTTTTAAAAATTTTTTTATATTGGCAACGTAATCTGCTGCTTATCTGGACAGAGCTGCTACCACAAGCACTCTTCTGATACAAACCAGGCTGGCCAACTCTTGAGTCAAGACTAACTCCCCACTTACCATGGATTTCTTTGATCCGAAGCGTGTTTTGATGAAGCCTGTGTTTTAAAATCAGCTGCTCCAAATAGTAGAAAGTCTTCTTGTGCAGAGTCTAAAAGCAAAGGAAGATTAAATAATCAAGGCTATTTAAGAACCATGCAAATGTAGTATCTCTGAAGAAGAAACATTTAGAGGAAGAGATCTTCTTGAGGAGGAGCCCAAACTCCAAGTAACCAAAAAGATTTCAGAGATGTCCTCTATCTACACCAAATTATTTAAAGCTTCTGTTTCTCATTTTTCTGTCATTGGTCCCTAGATGTTGTTTTCCTTAAAGATTTAAATATTTATATACAATCTGTGCCAGTCTAACACTGCCTTAAAATACAGTTAGCAAGATTCTCCTGCCAGGAATGATTTTAAAAGAATATATTCATAATACTGGACAGCAGAAAATTTTTTTCTAAACTAAGATCAGTAAGAAAAAAAGCCCCAACACGACCACAAAATATGTTACTGTGGCAGTGTGCAAGAGTGAGCACATCTTTTGGGGAGAAAAATCAAAAATTCATCCAAAGATTTGGCCACCTGATTGCTGTAGACAACTGGAGATTCAGTTTGCCTCTACCTTCTGCCTGACTTGCACTACAGCTTTCCAGAAATCCTTGGCTTCAATCCTGTGACAGTCTTCACACATTTGTGACTGAACTATATATTCCATCACAAATACTTGCTGAAGAACTGCTCCGTTCATCACCTGCAAAACAAAATTTAAAAAAAAAAAAAAAAAGGTTTCCTCATTAGTGAAACAGAAATCAAGTTTACCCCACTTAGCTCTGAACTAACTCCTGTGCTACACCACAGCTACGTGGCAGGCAGCTATATTTGGGTCACAAATACTAGTAGTAGTTTCCCAGCTTTACTGAGAACAGCCAATAACCTTCTTCAAGCTGTGACAAATGGCTCTTTAATGACAAAATTTAGGCAGGATGAAACCAATGTTCCTTCCAGATAAGCCAAAGAACAGCTTAGGTTTTTTATTATTACATTTTAGATAATTAAAATCATACTGATGGCCATAAATGCTTTCTAAAAGCCACACACAGGGTTCTGTAGAGCAGTTACCTCTTTCTGCACCGTCAACTTCAGCTTCAGCCTCTTGGAATGTGGTTCAGTCCAAATAAAGCCCGCGTCGATCAGTCGGACCTGGCAGGGGGAAGAACAAGAACCCAGCTTAGTCCATGTCTTAAAATCATACAGCTCCACCTACCACAGGACCCAGGCTTAGGGTATAGTCCACAGCTCCTCAACCAAGTGATAACTTCCATTTAACATGAGTATCATTACACCAAACCCAGGGAATACATACAAACGTACTGCACCAAAAGATATTTTGTATATTTAAAATATTAACCCAATAGACAGAAGCTCACTAAGGTGATTTAATTCAAACCTTGATAACCACGGGAATAAAACAATTTTTTATCTCAACCACTACCTCAGATTTTTTCCTCTGGTAAGATTCCAAACCCAAGAAATACTTTACTCAACATAAACATGTGGCTTTTGATTTAAACTATATATTGACCTCTGCAACCCTCTTTCATATCATCATAAACCAGCCAGAACAAGTATTGTTAAAGTGCTTGAAAAGAAAACTATAAAACTAAGGTGTATTAGCAACACGTTGGCTTCTTTCAGTTCATTACACTCAGCTCCCACCTATATGGTAAGAATTGTATGCGCTGAACTCACAGAACTGCACTGGGAGCCTCCTCAGCGTGCTTGGAAATTCTCTGTTAGAGCCCATCCTTCCTGAATCCTCCAAAACTCAGAGTTATTCCAGATCAGATTGTCATTCCCTATGTTTAATATCAATCACTCAATAAGCTCTACACAAGTACAAATGGCTGCTCCAGAAGACTCTAACCCTGGACTTCACTTTAGGCAATACCAACAGACACACTATGAACCACCCAGAGGATCACTCACCTTGCTCAGCGAAGCTTTGATTTTCTTAAGACACAAAGCAAGAAGTTCTCTTGATTCTAAGGTGCACTGAATCCAGGTTCCTGGAGGCTGGAGATACCTGTGATATAGGAAGCATTTTACAGCATGTTGAAGCTGCTTCAGCAAATTCAATCGCTCAAAAGACAAGCAGTTATCACCCAAGCGTTCAGTTTTAATACCAATATATTTTTTTCAGCAAGATTTGGAGAGACTGGAGAGTTGAGTGGAGAGGAACCTCATGAAGTTCAACAAGGGTAAGTGTGGGGTACTACACCTGGGGAGGAATAACCCCCTGCACCAGTACAGGGGAGGGGGTGACCTGCTGGCGGGCAGAATCCAGGGGGACAATAAGTTCATCATGAGTCAGCAATCATGAGCTGGAGAAGACTGAGGGGATCTGATCAATATCTAAAGTGTTGGGATCAAGAGGCTGGGGCCAGACTCTTTCCAGAGGTGCCCAGAGACAGGACAAGGAACAATGGGCACAAACTGGAACCCAGGAAGTTCCATCTGAACAGGAGGAAAAACTTGTTTAGTGTGAGGGTGTCGGAGCCTGGCCCAGGCTGCCCAGAGAGGTTGTGGAGTCTCCTTCTCTGGAGAGATTCCAAACCTGCCTGGACATGATCCTGGGCACCCGGCTCTGGGTGAGCGGCTGGAGCAGGGGGTTGGACCAGATGATCTCGAGAGGTCCCTTCCAGCCCCCACCATGCTGGCATTCTGGAATGCAGCTATTTACACATTAAAATTCCAGCATTCCAAGCGCATTCACACTTTTACTGCCATCCTTACCAGCTCCCCCACTTTTTTTTTAATTTCAATTTCCACAAACTCACTCATTTAAACTTTCCAGACCCTACATACCAACACCTTCCTACTTCAGCATTACAAAAGAACATGCTGAACAATCCCAAGAGCCCTGTTGAATACGAGCACAGCACAGCATCATATGCCTGCCCAGCTCTCCCGCCGCAATGGCCCCCAGGAGAGGCCCCACAGGGAGGGCTGGGGACGGGAGGGGGGGGAGGGCAGGATGCCGGCTGCTCACCTTTCGCACTGCTTGCAGAAGTGGATGGTGCCCTGCTTGGGGATGCCCTCGGTGATGTCCACCTGCGCCCGCAGGCAGCCCACGCACATGTTGGCCGGGTTGGGCGGGATGGGCACCCCGCACTGGCAGCACAGGCTGTGAAGAGGAGAGGGGAATGAGGCACAAACCGCAGCCCGGCGCCCAGAGATGGCAGCCACGGGACCCCGCGGCGCAACCCATGGTAGGTGATAGTGGTTTATTTTAATCTGTTTTTTTAAATCATGGTGGCCAGGGGAGTTGTCGTCCCTCCCCCCACACGCCGGTTTGTGGCCCTCATGCTCATGAGGCGCCCTGAGGCCCAGCCACCCCCGCCCCGCC
Source organism: Brachypteracias leptosomus (assembly GCA_013401335.1). Taxonomy (NCBI): domain Eukaryota; kingdom Metazoa; phylum Chordata; class Aves; order Coraciiformes; family Brachypteraciidae; genus Brachypteracias; species Brachypteracias leptosomus. Next base: position 46,764 of record VYZX01017243.1, on the reverse strand, counting down.
TAACGGACGCCCCCACGGCGGGAACGCGGCCCCCGGAGGCGAGAGCCCGGCCCCCTAAACCCCACCACCCCCGAGCCCGGCCGCCGCTTACATATTGCCTTGTGTCGGGGCTACCGGCCCTGCTATGTACTCCATGGCTGCGGCTGCTCCTCGGCCTCGACTTCCGGGAGAGAGGGGAAGGGGAGGTGGCGGCGGCGCAGGCGGCTGAGAGCGTCCTGTGCATAACGCTGCGCTTAGTGATGCCTGGAAACAGCAATTCCGTTTTATTTGAATAATCGTGGGGTTGGTGTCAGAAGGATAGAGTTACACACTCTATATAATGAACCTGACACCAGGCTGAGAACAGGCCCCTAAAACTAGAGCACGGAATGACGCCGGTGGTTAAATTAAACAAAAACAACACACGGGCTCTAAGAGCAGTCTCTAAAGCCAGGAAAATCTGTCAGCCTTTTGTTGGTAATGCGTCGTTGTGGCTTCTTCACATAAACCAGAGACAGATCTGGTCAAAGATGAAAATAAGAGGTGTCCCCTGCATACCCTGTGGTGATTTGAGTACTGAAGGAGGAGAGTTTGAATGGAAATGTAGGATAATGAATTAGGTAGTAGGATAATGAATTGATGGAGTGTATGTACAAAGATGTATGTGATGTAAAGCCGTGTCACCATTCCTATCTGTTATTTCTGTTGTATATAAACTGCTACTGTTCCAGCTAACGGGTTGGATTTGCAGTTTATCACTCAGCACCTTTTTCTGCAGAACCAAAATTAAACAAATATTTCAGCACGGTGTTGATCAGCTTCACACACCACGGAAAGGACCCTTTTTTGGGATGACAGGATTTGATCCACCCATCTTCCTCCTGTGCTGCTGTTGGAGCAAATGGCATCAGTAGAGTACGACCTTAGTGGCCTCTGGTGCTCCTCCTTAGGCAGATAGACTTATGTCCTAATTTTATTTTTCATTTTTCATTCATTTATGTATTCATTTATTAGCATGGGGACTGATCTGGCAGGTATTGCACATCTGCAAATCCTGCTGAAATTGGTGTGAACTGGTGCTGTCAGGAATAGAGGAGGAGGTGGTCCTTTTCCACAGTAATTAATTCTTAAAGGTTGCTGCTAAGTTATCAAGAAGTATTGCTTTGAAGCAGTTCTGTTACTGTTTTTACCTGTTTGTCATCTGTGGCTGAACATCTCCAAATACTTATTTTATGTGTACTTTAAAAGGAATTTCCAACTTTGGTGGAAGGAATAAGAATGCAGATGTTTGACGTGATATTTGTATTACTTTCAGTAAAGACTGGTATTTTCTAGTTCCAGAATTAACTAGCTACCTCTTGCACCTGCCAGTAACTTCTCATCCCTTTGTAGAAATGGGTAAAACCAGAGTGCCTGAACTTGTCTCATTGTTTACTCTTCCTGTATCCAAGCACGAGGTCACATTTTTTTTATGAGAACATCGGTTATAGATTATATACAATAGATGCTGTGATGGTTTCATGTTTGATCCTGCTTTGAGCAGGAGGTTGGACTGGAGACCTCCCAAGGTTCCCATCCAGCCTGCATGATTCAAAACAATATCTATCTTTTTGAAGTATAACTTAAAGCTTAAATACAAATAGCCAAGCCTGGCACCAAGTTAACAGCATCAAGTTTCTCCGCTCTTCCTGGGTCCATTGCTAATACAGCTTACCCACAAAGCTGGAAAAAAAGCTTTATGCTGAGACTGTTGTAATTCATTAATTAAGAGCTACAGAATGCTTTGGTTTAGGAGGAGGACTTGGTGTAATCCATTTGGGTTTGATTCCATTTGTGGTGTACAAAACCCAGACACTCCTTTTGCAAAAGAGGAGCTGTCATGATATTAAGGAGAGTTTGCACGGCAGCGTTTGTTTTCTGCAGGTTTACAGTTAAGATGGAGAAAAGTAGAGCTGAATTCTATCGACACATTGTGTGTGGTTTGTTTAATGCAGTAATATCCTGATGGAAAGGAAGAGTTGTTGTGGTTGCTTTAGGGACTGAAAATCACAGGCTGTCAAGCTGTCTGACTGGTTTTTTTCTTCTTTGGCACATTTTTCTTTGATGGGCTGCTTGTGTTCACAGAGTGTTACTGAGTTCTGCTCCTTTGAAATTAAGTTTCTTTGCAGACCTCTCTGGAGTCTTACCATGGACCATATTATTAAAAAAAAAAAAAAAAAAAAAGGAAAAAGCAAAAAAAGATAAGAAGTGTTTCCCTTCACTGAAGTTTCATTTCTGTACTCTTCAGAGCCCTGCTGCACAGTGGGTATTATATAGCTTTTGCTTTCAAGCCCTGATGAACCACTTGATGTTTGATTTCTTTGATTTCTGGAATCACACACTCTCTGTGAGTCCTGGGCTGTCACTGGGTGAGTCTCATGTTGCAGGAGGGGTAGGACAGAGCCTGTCATTTAGGGGAGCCAGATCTTCTCTGAAGTCACTGAGAGAAGAATTTGATCCTAATATTTTGTTTCCACTGCAGATTTATTTTCAACTTTCTTCAGCAATTTCCTCCATCTTATTTTGGTGCTAACAGACTAAACCCTGCCTCAACTTGAGGCACAACCACCACCCACTGCCAGTTAGCGTCAGAACTATGTTCTTTATAGTCACCAAGGTACTTTGAGTGGCTTCTGCAAGCTCTTGTTGCCCGATGGCTTTCACCCACCCAAGTAGAAAAAATTATGGACATGGGTTTATTTTTCAGCCCTGTCAAACCACATCAGCTTGATTTGTGGTGGTCCGGATCAGCCTTTTAAATGAATACGTTCCATTTGGGCAGATCACCGTGTGTTTTGGCCATCATGTGCTAGTTACAGTCGTGCTGATACTGCAGTGTCTCCAAGGAGCTACTCAAAGTATCTGCCAGGCCTGGTGTGCCTTCCAAACCAGACAGGCTATCTCCTCACTGCCCTACCAGCCGCTTACCTTCCTGGGGAAAAACCTGCAGGAATTACACTCCTAACTTGGGCTGAGGCTGTAAGTGGTTTTTTCTGTCCCTGCGAATGTCTCTGGAGCTGTTCTCTAAAGTGTGAGATGATAACTCATCAGGACATGGTGGTTTTCACAGCTCCGTTTAATTTCCCTTCTCACCCAGGAGCTGCAGGAGTTACCAGACTGTACAGGCACTGCCATGAATTTGAAAGCAGCTTTGTAAATTCTGGCAGCTTGGGTGATAAAGCTGTCAGGTCTCCACCACCAGCTACTTTAGTACTGGTGACAGAGAGTGGAAAGGGTGAGGGTGACAACTGCTGTTCCCCCTCCTGCGACTGCTCCTGTCTACAACTGTGTTGGCATTTCAGTCTGTGGTTCCTTGTGTGGAGTTAATAATCACTCCTTAGCACTCCCTGAGCTCAGAAGCATGCATAAGTTTTTATTTTACATTTTTTCTTTGCAGAATGTAGGGGTGTAGAGTGATTTAAATGTTTTGTCACTTTTTTTCCCAGTTGGATTTACAGGCTAGGGTGAGAGTCTCTGGGAAATAAATACTCAGTATGAAAACTGAGTACTTGTTAATCCTCTGCCTCCGTGTCTGTGCAGAGCTCACTTGTTCAGATGGGGAAGACATCACATTAGAGGGATGAGGAACTACTGGAACAGCTTGACCGCAGGGTTGCTCTTATTCTTGGACATGGATGATTTGAGTCAATAGCTCCACGTAGTTTGCATGAAAACTCAGGTGCCAAGGCAAGAAAAGCCAGGGCAGCGTTTGTGGAGGTGAAGCTCACAGCAGCTTCATTTTAAGTAACAACTTCAGTAGCAAGAAGCATAGAATGATAAATTCCTGGGAGCAGATATTCCTGTGATTAATCTAGCAGACACCTGAGGTCACTATTCCCTTACATAAAATGGATCCAGGAAAGGAGGTGACGAAACTGGAGGAGCTCCTGGAATGTCTTGTCCAGTTAGAGCTGCTCTGACCTTCCAACAAAGAGTTTTGTTTCTGGGCTGGGCTACTCTTTTCATTAGCAGTGTTAATTTAAATGTAAAACTCAAGAATTTTTGAAAAAAGGAAAATGTAGCATTTTACACTTTTTTTAAATAAAATATTCACTGAAAAATAAATTTGAGATTCAAAGCAGTGTGTACTATGCACAGCTTCTAGGACATTCAGCGCCACCAAGTCACAAATTCATAAAAATACCCTCATTTAACAATGGAATTACTGTAATGACATTCATATGGATACCTGGGATGGGTGGCACAATAACAATGAAACACCTTTATGGTCTTTACCTTGTGAAGTTCATCAAGAGTGAGTGTGGGGTCCTGCACCTGGGGAAGAATAATTCCCTGCACCAGTACAGGTGAGGGGGTGACCTGCTGGGGAGCAGCTCTGCGGAGAAGGACCTGGAGTCCAGAGGGACAAGTTGACCATGAGCCAGCAACGTGTACTCGGGGTCAATAAGGCCAATGGTCTCCTGGGATGCATTCAGAAGAGTGTGACCAGCAAGTCAAGGGAGGTTCTCCTCCTCCTCTACTCTGCCCTGGTGAGACCTCTAGAGTATTGTGTCCAGTGCTGGGTTCCCCAGTTCAAGAGAGACAAGGAACTGCTGGAGAGAGTCCACAAACTGGAACCCAGGAGGTTCCACCTGAACAGGAGAAAAAAATTCTTTGAAGTGAGGGTTGGAGCCTGGCCCAGGCTGCCCAGAGAGGTTGTGGAGTCTCCTTCTCTGGAGAGATTCCAAACCCTCCTGGGCACGATCCTGGGTGACCTGCTAGAGCAGGAGGGTTGGACCAGATGATTTCCAGAGCTCCCTTCCAACCCCTACCATGGATTCTGTGATTCTCTGCTGTTTCTCCTGTGCAGCTTTGCATTTGCAGCCACAGATTCATCTCTCCCCAGACAGTTAAGTGGCCTGGTCCTTTGGGAGAGATGAGCTCTCGTTGCCTTTTATCCATTGCGATGGTGACATCTCAAGCTAGCACTTTCCAGAAGGCAGCACCTGCAGAGCTGTGCCTTGGTGGAAGAGCTGCTGTTCCAACTTGTCTGCTGTGGTCTCAAGAAGCGATACGAATGGGAGGAGTAACGTTAGGTAATTCCATTGGGACACGACACTTCCACAGGCTGCTTTCTGTGAGATAATCTCCACTAAATTTACTGGGGTAATGCTCCAGTTATTTTCCAGCTCATGTCTATTTCTTGAGTTCCCTGTGAGGAACCCAATTAGCAATCCAATTTATCGTATGAGCCACAGCCATTATTACTGCTGAACTTCAGAGGCAGGAACAAAGGGAGCTGAGAAGGAACTTCTTTAAAACAGCTTTGCCACAGAGAGCAGCATATTGTGACACTCCAGCTTCAGCTGATCCACAGATAAAACCCAAACCTGTGCATTGCATCATCAGGCTTTAATGAGCTTCGTCACAGCACAAATATCTGTGGCTTATTTTCCTTTGAACTAGTAAATGTGGTGCCCGAAACGTGTGTGTAGGATGTACCTGACATGGCGCAGGACCTACCTCTGGAGTAATACTTGACAGAGCAGCAGTTTAGGTGCAGGCCGGGCAAGGGGTGCCACAGAGAGATGGGGAGATGCTGCTGTTTGGCAGCAGCAGTGGAGAATTCCCAGTCCAGCTGTGTTCTGGAGCAGTTGGGAGTAGCTGGATGCTCTGTGTGTCAGAGGCGTGGGTGCTGGGGTTGTGGGAACCCTGCCCTGCTGCTGACAGGGGCTCGGTGGCTGCAGCTCTGCACTGAAAGCCATCCTCTGCTTCCTCAACTCCTGCAGCCTTGGAAGAGCCACTGCTATGCCTGTCATGGGGTTAGCAACTGATGCATTTTTCTTAGTAGCCTTTTAAATCCCCAAAGAACTTGAATTGAGCTGCTTGGAGACATCCTAGATTCAAGAAATATGATCTTCTGGGTATTACAAGGAAAAATCCTCCTCATGCTGACTTCTCTTCTTCAACAGCTCCTGTCACCTCCTGTATCAAGCACCACAGCTTATTGTTTCTTGGTGACCACAAAACCCAAAGCTTTTGGTTTATCATCAGGACAGTTTCAGCAGCTCAGCCTTTACGTTGTCTTATCAACCTGTGGTATTGTCAGAGAAAGTCTCTTTGGTAATTAATTCTCCATTACTTTATCATACTTCACTCTTCTGAGATTGCAAGGTTTTCCTCTTTGTTTTCCTCTTTAAAATAGGGGTGACTGTTTTAGCGTGGCACCAGTCCACCAGTGTGGCTGTCCACCCATGAGAACCTCTGCAGCAAGTACAGCTATGGTCAATTTAGCAATCACTTTTATTACCATTCTTCTTTTTTAGTGTAAAAGGTCATGACAGGTCTTGCTACTCACTTCAACCTTCTTTACCTGGGTCGGGGAACAGCCATGGCAAAGATTTAATTTTAAGCAAAAGTGTGGATAGGAGCCAGGAGGTGGTTGCTTTAGTACTGATATATTTGTTACCTGTACTGGGATGCACTAGACCTGAACCTCAGACTAAAGAAATAATTGTTATAAAAAGGTAAATATTTGCTCATCAGAACATGATAAGAATCTTGGAGGCTATTGTACAGTAGCTGTTTGCTTTCCACATGCCTTTTGTAATCTTCCGAGTCTGAGCTAAAAACATCTCATCCCATTAACAGGTTAAAGGAGACCCAGTGAGGGGGGGGGTTGTGCTGGGAGGAGTGGAGCTGCCAGGAGATGGTCCATGCCAGTGTGAACTCTGGACATTGGTGTCAGTAAAATGAATATAGTTTTGTAGAATTGATATTTTCAGGTGCTGGTGCTTTGAGTTCCCTTATGAGAGAATATGAGAATAGCAATATGCAAGTAAAAAGATTTTGCACATTGTGTCTGTTGAAAACCTGCACATAAAAATTATGGATGGTGTTGATATTTCCTGGGCTTGCCTCACTTGTTGGCTGGAGACAAGACCAAGCAGAGAAAAAAAAGCCCAAAAACTGTTCAATGAACTTACTCTAGAAACAAACGTGCATCCCCAGTGCTTTGGCTGGGATGTGCACTGCTCCTCCTCCCACCATCCCTGCTTGTCAGGGGGAAACAGAGGACAGGAGTGTGGCGGAGACACAGCTTACGTGTTCTGATGGGCCTGGAAGAGCCAAAGCTCAATAGTTGATAGGGGAGAAGGAGGAGCAAGGAAAGGAGCCTTTGTTGATGGGAAAGGGAGGTAAAATAAATGGACACAATGATCCAACCTTGCCAGGGGTCCTGCGGAGTGGGTAGGAAAGGGAGGTGATAGAAGACAGCAGGGCTGGATGAGTTGCTTGCGCCAGAGTGGAGCAGCCTGAGATCTGCTTGAGTCTTGCCTTCTCCGGAGCGCAGCCAAGGAGAGCTGCTGGGTAGCTTTGCTTTTGTCCAGACTTGATGCCTTCTTCAGTAAGTGGTGGAAATGTTCCAGTAGTCACTATGCCAACCTCCTGTTGCTCCAACAATCCTCTGAGCCAGGGCTGGACTGCAAAACAGTCCCATTCAAAGGGGCCTGGGGCAGAAAGAACCTGAGAACTTGTCTGTGTGATTGTAGGTAATTTGTGCCAGAGAGTGTGGGACTGATAAAATTGCATCAACGGGAAAGGAAAATGTGGAAGGAGGAGGACAGGGACACCCTGCCCACCTGGGGCTCCACCAGACGTGAAGCGCCTCACCAGTGGTACCTTGGGACCTGCTGAAGTAGCAGGTTGGATAAGGATAATGGTAGTTAGCTCTTCTGTTTTCTTGCGACCATCCCCTCTGATGGTAAATGCATTTTCTAATTACTCATCCAGATAAATTCTCTGGAAGAGGTGATGCAATTTTAGTGGGCTGAAGTTTTCTTCCCACTGTTCCCATCTTGCTGGTACACGCACGACACAGAGATCTGACACATCACTATTAAAAGATGCCTGTGCAGGTATTGCTCAGCTGTTCCATTGCAAAACCAGAACTCAGTGGTATGGATGGTAGACTTTTAATGTAAAGGCACTGGCTGTAGGCTGCTCTTTGGGAGTGGAAACTTCCAGGGCTTGCAGCTCATCATTTATTTACAAGTAGAGGCTTTTATATAAAAGGCGACCCTGGTGATGCCAAGTTTGCTCTTCAAGATTTCTTGGGAAGAAACGGACCATGTACCCAGGGCTGCTGCTCTAAGGTGCTTGTTTCAGTGCCCAAGTCCTGTGTCCTTCTAATAACGTTTGGATGGGTTGTAGAAGGCACAGTAATTCTGAATAGAATCCTAGAATCATTAAGGTTGGAAAAGACCTCTAAGATCATCAAGTCCAACCATCAACCCAACACTACCATGACCACTAGACCGTGTCCTGAAGTGCCACGTCTACACATCCAGGGATGGTGACTCCACCACTTCCCTGGGCAGCCTGTTCCAATGCTTGACCACTCTTGCAGTAAAGAAATGTTTTCTGATATCCAATCTAAACCTCCCCTGGCTCAACTTGCGGCCATTTCCTCTCATCCTGTCACTAGTTACTTGGGAGAAGAGACCAGCACCCACCTCTCTACAACCTCTTTTTAGTTGTAGAGAGCAAGAAGGTCTCCCCTCAGCCTTCTCTAGACTAAACAGTCCCAGTCTCCTCAACTGCTCCTCCTAAGACATGTTCTCCAGACCCCTCACCAGCTTCATTGCCCTAGAAAGCTGATATTGGACCATTTATGGGGCTCTGAAGTATTTTGGTGCCACCAAAATGTATCTGTGTTAAGGAAGAGCTTGTGAGTACCAAAATACTCAGATTATTGGGCAGTGAATGAGTCACATCTGGCCAGATGTGAAAGGTTTTTGCACAGGAGGCACTGGAAAGGGAAGTAGGAATCTGTGAAGTAGTGGAGGCTTCTTGTGATCAAGTATTACTGACCATGGGTGAAATATCTGGCACGTCCTGTGTGTCCCCTAGGCAAGGCACCAGTACATGTGGAGTTGGATGCCTCTCCTTGGTTTGCACCATCTTTTTTCCAGCTGTTACTTCACAGATCACTCAACCTCCGTGCGTTTGGCAGGTAACTCGTGTAGATGAGCTCCCAGACTTCTCTCATTGTGCAATTTGCAGCTGTGGGGAGCGCAGAGAACTGGTACAGGCTCTTTGCTCTGCCAGCCTGGTGGGTGAGGCCGTTTGCTGTGCCTTGTCACCCCGTCCTTTAATTGCATTGCTGCAATCCTATTACAGCCTGCTCTGACATCAGGCTGCTTTATTCTGAGCCTGGCCCCAGTTGTTTTGTGTCAAATACCCCATGAACTACATTTCACCTGCAGTTTTCCTTCCTTTTTTTTTTTTAAACATCTAAAGCTCATAAAGATTCATGACATGTAACTCATCCTTGAATATGATCTTGAAGTAATGAGATATTTCTGATCTCCTCCATGGTTGTGAAGTGAAGATAGGAGCCGTCAGCAGCAGCCCAGCTGATACCTCCTCTGTTCCTGACACTGCCACCATTGACCTTCATTTCCTCCCCTCCTGCCTCTTTGCTCAGTCATTGTAAGTGAAGGAGAATCACATTTTTTCATCCAGATTTGCCAGATTTACCTTATTCTCCATTGTGTGGAGATGGAAATCTCTTTGATGGATCTGTTTGTCCTGGGTTTTGGCTTTTTTCTCTTGCCTGAGCATCCCTCAGCAGCAAGGTCTGTATTTTTGCTACGCATGCATCTTTTTAATTTCACTTTTAAACCTAGACTAATGTCTTGGTAGTCAAGGGAGGCTATTGCTTATATTAGGCCCCACAAAGCAATTTCTACAGCTATTTCTAGCTCAGAGCTGCTTCTTCTAACCTAAAGCAGGCCTCAGTTATCCTGGTAACAACTCCAAGACAGCCCTGGCTGTGCTGAAACACCAACATCATCAGTTACCAGCTTTTATGTAGCAACTGCTGAAAGCAGCCTCCGAAATAAGGGTGGAGCAGACCCTGATGCTGAGTGTGAACTCCCAGAGTTAATTTTTACCTCCACCTCTGAATCACTGCCTCACAGCCAGGGAGTCTCCAGATAAGTTGCCTGGAGTTATTTTCATAACTTGGGCTCCTCACATTGAAGTGAAATGTTGCTTACTCTAAGGAAGAACTATATTAAGGACAAATTGATCATGCTTTGAACCGAGGTGTCTTTATTTAGCTCAGGCTGAGTTTTCCTTCCTGTGTGGAAGGACAGAGGAGCCTGCTTCATTTCTGCTCTTGCTGCTGGAGCAGTGGGATGAGCCTTTGGAGGACCTCGGAAATGTTACAGGCATCTGACCTCCTTTGTCAGCTGACAAACACTGATAATACAAGGAATTTTCAGATTCCTGACATTTAAGGTTTTTTGTTTTAACCAAACAACTCCCTTGATGCCCTTGACTACAAGTTTGCAACAGGGCTGCATGTTGGGGGAGGTTTGCTGTGGCTGTAGGAACTGAGCATCTGTGCTTTAGAAGGAGTTTTGCTTTTCTAGTGGCTCCCCAGTTCTTCAGTTTCTGATCAGGCTTAGCTTGGAGGGAAGTGCTGGTATGACCCAAATGAGGCACTTCAGGGATTCTGCTGGAAAATCCTCCAGGCAGCTGGAGAGCTTAATGCAGGTTAGGAAACACCAAGTAATTTAGCTGGCAAAAGAGACAGATCTGGTTTTTAATTGTGGTTTTGTGGTCTCATCCAGAATGTTTTCAGGGATGGGGCATTGGCCACCTCTCTGGGCAACCTTGGCCAGGCTCTCACCACCCTCAGTGGAGAATTAAGCCTGCTGGAGATGTGCAGAGTCACTGGTGGCAACGCTGATCCCTGCATTGCCCGTGCAAGACCACCACTAAGGAAAAGGCCCCTGGGAAGCTGTTTTTAATAGTCTTGGGTAAAGGCTGCCTGGAGGGGCTTCAGGAAGAAGCTTCTGGAGTTTCATGGTTTGGGCTTGTGCATGTGCAGTCGCCCTCAGTAATGGATTTGGGAGGTGATCCATGAAATTGGCCAGGAAACCTTTACGGCAGGGTAAATGCAAATGGTGATTAAATGAAATTAAGAAAATGAATTTTAAACAAGAGAGGTATGGTGCTGGCCAGCTGAGCCCCAACATTTCTCAGCACTTAATTTAAGGATGCATTTGGACTTTCAGGGTGAATGCAACTGGATCTGGTTCATCTCCTTTCCTCCTTTTGTTTCTTTTATCACCGTTGGAGTATTGGTTCTGTTTGCTCTTAACATAGCCCTGCCATTGGTTTATTTTGGGGTGTAAAGCCTTCCAGCTGCTGTGCACAGCCTGAACTACAATTAGCACGGGATAATAACGGAGCAATTAACTACAATTAACATGGAGGAACAAGGAAGCAGGAGAAAAGAGTGCCATGCCAAGGTGTTTTTATTTTAAAGAGCCCAACACTACACTTCACCACGGCGTTGCTGCCCATATGCTGCATGTACCAAGCTGTCTGCTGGTGTTACTGGTGGCTCTGCCCCCAAAAAACCCTCTTCCCATCATGTAGGAATGGCTTCATCGACAGGATTTCAAAGCTGGAGCAGAGTTCCCTAGGGTGTGGTGTGGTCCCAAGCTGTCCAAAGTGGTATCTCACCTCCACTCTCTTTTAGCCAGGGGACAGAACTGTTGCTGTTTGCTGCTGTATGCCAAAAATGCTTTGAAACCTCCTGCTGGAAGCCACTAATTTGGAATATTAAGTAGCTAGAGTTATTTCAGCTTCTCTAGCAGAAAGAAGTGAAAAGGGTCGGAAAAATCTCAAAAGGCTTAGTAGCAGAGAGAGGTTATTTTCAGCTGTCTCTTTCCTGGAGAATACCTCTTGCCTTAAACCTTTAAAAGTTAGTAAACATGCTGAACAATATACACACACAAAACGTGTTTTCACTTAAGTAAGTCTGCAGGGACACTCCCAAAGAAAACCTGCTGCTGTTTTCAGAGAATCAGTTAGGTTGGAATAGGCCTTTAAGATCATCAACTTCAACCATAACCCTGCTCTACCAAGTCTGGTGCTAAAACACGTCCCTCAGTACCACATCTCCATGGCTTTTAACCACATCCAGGGGTGGTCATTCAACCACTTCCCTGGGCAGCCTCTTCCAGTGCCTGACAACTCTTTCAGTGAAAACATTTTTCCTAATATCCAATCTAAACCTCCCCTGGTGCAACTCGAGGCCCTTTCCTCTTGTCTTATCACTTGTTACTTGTGAGAAGAGATCAGCACCCACCTTTCTACAACCTCCTTTCAGGGAGTTGTGGAGAGCCAGAAGGGCTCCCCTGAGCCGCCTTTTCTCCAAGCTCAACCCCCCAGGTCCCTCAGCTGCTCCTCACCACACTCCAGCTCTAGACCCTTCCCCAGCTTCACCGTCCTTCCCTGACATGCACCAGCACCTACTGCAAAGCTAAACAATGCTAACAGGAATAATAAGGAAGATAAATGCTTTACAGGGATCCCACCATGAGAGTGGAAACTCCCTCTTCCTGAACAAAGCCATTTGCTCATTCTGTTTGCTTCAAGTTAAATAAATGTTTAAATAGCAACATCCTATCAGGGTGTGTGCTCCTTGAGATACAAGATGACCCAGCCTTTGCATACCTATAAGAAAGTGGTTTTTCTCATGCTCCTAAAAGCAGGTCAGTTGTGTTTGATGCCATTGGCAACCAATAACCTTTGTGAGAAGTTAAAAAATAAGATGCTAAAGGAAATGGGGGTGATGAGCAGATGCCACAGCACTTACATCATCACATTATCCAGTTAAAAAGTAGAATCTTTTGAGGGTAGGACATTGGGAAGTCTTTTTGATTCACACACCAACTTGCTAGGTAAATCTTCTCAAGTTTTCACCTCCAGCATATGGCTTGTTACTTTTATTCTACCTTATAGACCATTTTCATAGAAAATTTCCCAGGTACTTGACATTTTCATCTCCTCCAACGCTCTGCTTACTACTGTAAGTGTGATTACAGCCTGGTATCAAGTTTTCAGCTGTGATTAAACTGGTACAACAGCCAACCCCTTGCCTCCCATTGGAGCCTAAACCCCTCAATCATTGTGCCACCAGCACACACAGGTATTTGTTGCCTTTATTTGAAGCACATCAGGGGCTGCCTGCAAGAGAATTCAGGCACATCCATGATCTGCTTGTCTTGGAGGTATAAGCAAGTGGCAATATGAACTGTGCAGCTCAGGAGATGCCTTCAGGACCTTGTGAACAGGTCTGTGGAGCAGGATCTTTTATAAAGATTCTGCTTTTGAGGTGTTTTGTTTTTTTTCCTCCCATACCACCAGAGAAAGGAGAGTTCTTGGGCTGGAGCACTAATGAGGATGAACACAGCAGTCCACACAGAGATCCCTTTAAGGGGCTCTAAAACCTTGCCCCAAAACATTTGCACAAGATAATCTGCCTGCTGTGGTGTCAGCCTGGCCCACACACATCCAGGGCAGTGATGAACAGATAGAAACCCCAGGAAGAGCTGAGCCATGCACTGCAATGTTGTTTCTGAAGAATTACATTTTATTTTTTTCCTGAAAAAAACTGCATGCGCAAGTTCAGACCTATTAAACCTTCAAACTCATCCTCAGTTCCCAACAGTGTTCTCTGAAGCATGCAGGACCCCACTGCAGCTTGATTAAGAAGTTAAGAGGGTTTTTTTTTACTCCTATAACTGTGCAAACATCAGTTGAAAGCTATTTACATTGTGCACCTCTCACTTGTAATAACAGTAGCATCAGCTGTTAGGGACATGCACTGTAGAGCTGGAACTTAGGGTTTGGCATTGACACTTGGTTTGGGTTTGAAGTGAAAACCAAACAAACCTTCCCCTGTTCAAGAAACACCCCACAGGCAACTATAATCAATCTAATTTCTTCTTTACAAAGGAGATGTCATTAAGCACTTGGACCTTCCTGCAGTCATTGAAATATTACTTCCACTCTTTTTCTGGACCGTCTTCCTCTGGTGCAGATGTGCCCTTGGCTTGCCTTGGTGAACAGGAGCAGAAAGAAAAGATGTCTCTGTTTTTATCAGAGGTAACAGGAGTGCATGGAAACAGAGCCAGTTCTGTTGCTTTCTGTCATTTTCAGTAATCTGAAAGATCATTTATAGTATGTGTTTTTACTATCTTAGACCATCTAAACTCAGATGCAAAAAGCCGGTTTCAAGCTCATCCTCCTATTACTTTATCTTTTAATTTCCTCTCCCACCCATTAAAACCCAGAAGCCAATAATGAGCCAGATATTAGTCCTCAAATCATGCTGTATTTTACTCATCTCCTGTTATTCTCTGTCCTGGGTCAAAGAAGGCATGATGTGTTTTACCACTGCACTCCAATGGCAGAACTTTTGTGTATGAGTGTAGGACCCCTCCTCACAGCCATCAGAAACAGTCCTTGCTGCTCCATCTGTGTGATTTAATTAGGTGCTCAAAGTGGGAGCTGGTTGAGTAGTAGATAAACGTGGCATCCCAGGTGATGGGTTTCATGATCAGCCAGCAGAAGCTGGCCTGTGGTTCATTCAACAGGGACGGTGCAGCCACCAGTCAGTGCATCATTCTGGTTCTCAGCTACAGTCATGAAGTGAGCCACGTTTTGTCAGAGAAAATGGTGTTTTCAGAGCTGCAGAACAGATTAAATAGCATGAAATCGAAGAAGACCCTGCACTTCACAAGCTGCAAGAGCTGCTGCTCACTCCTCAGTCCACGATGGACACTGTGCTGTCAGGCTGCCCTCCAAATATCTGGGAGAAGAACTCAAAAGCCAGGCGGACGTGGATGGGGACAAAGACGTAAGCTGTGTACAGCACCATGGCAAAGACAGTCACGGTGATGGTGTGGAACATGGACTGCTCCCAGGGCTCCAGCACGTAGCTGCAGGTGATCAGTAGGTACTGGTAGTACAGCCAATAGATAGAGTCCTTCACACGCTTAATATCCATCTTCGGCTTTCAGGGCTTTGGAGAAGAGGACCTGGAATGAGAGAGAAGTCTGGGTTACAGCTGGAGTGGAAAGAAAGACCTGGAACTAAAAAATGATGTAGATGACAATCACAGAATGCCAGCATGGTGGGGGTTGGAAGGGACCTCTGGAGATCATCTGGTCCGACCCTCCTGCTCCACCAGGTCGCTCAGGGTCACATCCAGGCAGGTTTGGAATCTCTCCAGAGAAGGAGACTCCACAACCTCTCTGGACAGCCTGGGCCAGGGCTCTAGCACCTTCCAAAAGCCCCATGCTCTTGACTCCACTCTTTAGATATTGACAAGCATTGATCAGATCCCCTCTCAGTCTTCTCCAGGCTAAACAGATCTGTCAGCCTCTCCTCATAAGATAAATACCCCAGTCCCCAAATGACCTTGAAATGACCATCATCTCAAGTTTGGTACCACATGTAATTGCTACATAAAATAAAGTTCAAACAGAAATAATGCATCGGTGCCACCACCAACCTCTGGTGCCCTGGAACAGTCCCGAGGAAAACTGCTGCTTGCAGATATTGAAGCTCTATTGGTTGGGCACTCTCAACTCAAGGTTCTGAGCCTGTTTTGCTATTCATTCAGCAGAATGAATTAAGACCCCATTATCTTCCCAAGGCACAGGGTTCATGTGGAAGTCAGGGAGATATGGGTTTAAAAGGGAAGGCTTTAGGCCAGCTTCCATAACTGTGGATGGCAGACTCCCATGCTCTGGAATAAAGATGAGATCCAAAGAACTGCTCTCTAAAAACTCCTCCGCTTACTTCTGATCATAATTTTTATTATTCTGAAATTTTGGGCAGTAAAGACAAGTTATGAAAGGGAGGGGGAAAAAAAAAATCATCTCAAATAGCATAAGAAGTTTTTTCAGCTCATTCCAAAGAAATAAGGTACATTACAGATTAAAAGAGTATTTAGTAGAAGTTACAAGCCCAGGGAAGATTTTCTTCTCAGGTAATACCTTTATGCATTCATCATTCCTGTCTCCACACAGAAAGGAGAATGGCTGAGCAAGTATTAACCAGGAAATGGGGTTTGCCTTCCATTGCTTTTTGTTAAAATTGCTTTTCAGTATTTTGAATAATCTTTAAATTCAAGCTGAAAACATCTACTTAAGGAAAATACAGAGGCAGAATGATAAACAACTGTACAAAGCTTCACAGAGGGACTCCTTCATTTCAGGGGTTGAGTTTAGGGACACACGTGCTCATGGGTCAGCTCACAGTAAGAGAGTGATTTCAGCCCTGCTGGAAAACAATCCAGTATATCATTTTGTTCTACATTTATGCCATGCTTGGACACATCATGTCCCTCCAGTCTTGTGTTCATAGTGGGCATGGGGCAACAGAAATTTTCTGTCCCTCAAGGCAACATATACTAAGGTAGCACTGGAAGATTTACAGCTTGTGATTAAAATAATGATGGGCCACTGGTATAGGCCAAATATATGACAATATTCCATGCTTTACTGCCTCTGGAGGCTGTACAGGGTAGTCTGGAGATACGTGGGTATTTACTGAAGGGAGGACAAATTACCAACAAAGATCCCTGCTTTCTTTTGGAACAGCTTTACTGTGGTCACCCATGTGTAAGTGCACACTCACTGTTAAGTGCACCCCCCTTGACAGCTCTCATTCCTCCATCTCTCTTCCTTTAGGTCACCAGTGCTGCCAGTTCAACATTCCCTCATGACACTGCAAATGGAGCATCCTGCCAGACTACCTTACACCTCACCAGCTGGGGACCCTGAAAGGTAGAGTTTGGCCCCTTCTTCTTTGGGAAGGCAACAACTGCAACCTTTTTTGGGAAGGCAACCCTAAGTGTGGCTGCCTGCCTGGTGGAACTGGCACTCCCAGTGCCTATCCCATGCTGTTGAGAAGGGAGCTGACTGTCTCTGCTCCCACTCCTTCATCCACATGCTGGCTCCTCTCCCAGTGTTTCTCCTCCCATCCCTTCCTGTCCAGACATCCTTGCATCTGCTCCCAGGTTGCTCCTCAACTCTCAACACCCCCATGAGTGCAACGTCTTTGCTGGCAACAGGCACCATGAAACTAAACATTATGCATCTGAAAAAAGGGAGGGAGGCTTGTTTGTGTTACCAAATTTTTATGCAGAATAATTTCTGTACTTGCCCCATCACCCACCCAGCCTTTAATTTCCACCAGCCTCTCTTCTTCTGTGTCCTCCAACCATCAGTACCTTCTCCAATACAGCTTTTTCCCCTCTCCTCATCCACAGCAGTCTGTTTCCTTCACTCCCATCTTTCCTCTATCTCCTAGACCAAACAGGCCACCTACAATGCTTTTTGGGGGCAGATCAGTTCCATTTTAAATCTAGCAGTGACTGACTTTGCTGTGAACAGCTTAACTTGCAAGGGCACAGGCTGGGCAGAAAGACCACCCATGGTTTCTGTCCTGGTATGACAGGAATGGAAGATGATTCCTTTCAGATAATTTATTTTAAAGCAGAACTCAAGAGAGGTCTTAATGCCTTGTAAATATTGCAAAACCTGCAATAAAAATGGCCCAGCTGGCAAACTGTGACTCACTGGGAGCCCAAAGTGTCTCTATTTATGCCTTCTGCAGAAAGAGCAGCATTTTTCAATGAAGAAGTTAAGCCCTTTCCTATACAAGTGAAAGGGAAGTGATAAGGGCCCTCTCATACTCTCTAGGATTATGGTATTTACACTGGGGTTATACTTGTGCTAGTTAAACTCAAACCTTTCTTGGGCAAATACCTGTTAAGCCTGAGCACTGCACGAAGAGACTGGGGGGCTGCAGTGCTTTGCTGGGGGTGTTTATGAGGTTATCAGAAGGGTGCTGCAGTGGTTTGGAGGGGAGAGATCCCAGGCTGGTGGGGCTTTCTGCCCACAGAGGCACGTACACTTTCTATCTCAACGCAGAGCTGGTATAAGGAACAGCCAAAGGCAGGAAAAATGCTCTTCAGGCTGATTTTAGTGATGTGAGACCTGTCTACCAGGCTGCAGATTCACCACTACCCCTTGCTAGATGCTGCTGTTTTGGAGGGATATATGAATAAAGGATGAAGTAGTTAAAATACAGAGCAGACCTTTTGATTTATACCAAAGACCTTGTTAACACTTTCTCCAGCCTGGGGATTATGTTTCCATTGAGATCAGTCACCAGGTCCTAGCAGCCAACCTGTGCTTCTTGGGTTCTTCCAGTTCATGGCACTGTGGCTAACCCCATCCCCAGACACTCAGATACCCCCGGAATGAATGGGACTCCCTGGATTACCAGCAAGAACACAGGTCTTAATGAAGAGGCTGCACAGTCTCTAAAGGAATGATAGAGGTTGAGATAAGTAAAAGACAGTCAAATTACAGTCTCTGTCCTCACCAATAATGTTTCCACAGCATTTAATCTACCCAGAGACTTCCTCTGCTATCAGGACTGCCTGAAAATGCAGCAAGCACGAGTGGTGTCTTGGGATAATGCAGTTCTAGATGCATAATTTATGAAAGGAAAACACAAGGAGGGAAGGAAAAAAAGCCACCTTAAACCAGCTGCACAGTCAATGAGATACAGGAATCCTCTGTGTTCCTGAGACACTGATATCTCTTTGGAACATCACCCATTTGTATTAATCCAGGGCTAGTTTTAAGCCTAAGTACTAGCCCAAAGCTCCACACTCCTGAGATCTCAGGCAGTCTTACCACCACACCAATTATCTTACAGCGATAATCAAAGGGAATGGCAGATCACTAGACAAACAGAAACTTCTGAAGCTAAAAACTCTGTATTTTAGACAGAACTCATCCTAGAGGCTTCCACTTACATTTTTAAGCATTACTAGTTTTTATATTACTGCTGCAATCAGCTGGCAAAGGGTCTTGGTGTTATTAGCACATCAGTTCTCAATATTCCAGAACAGGAGATAATTTGCTGTTATGTCATTTTAACTTAGCACTCATTTGTCTACAAATTTGCCTTTAAGTAGCCAGTTGTGTTGTGGAAGTCCTTCCTGTTCAGAGGCTGGGACTGTTACAACCAGCTATGAATAAAATGCATAGAATGCAGCTTCCCAAGCCATTAAGCAATACTCAAATAATTTTCAGCAATTTCACCTCCAAGCAAAAAAAAAAAAAAAGGCAAGAGGAAAAACCTGTAAAGCAGCTTTTATTGTTTTAAGTGGCAACCTGATTTTCTTGCTTGTTGACACGTGTCTGATTAGGGCAGCTGAAAAGATAAATCATCATCACCAAAAAAAATCCCAGGTTTCATTTAAGATCATGCCTAATTTCTTTATTAGTAAGCTGAATTCCCAGCACTAGACACAGCATTTGGAGTCACACTCCAAAGATGCCAGTGGTAGGTACTTTACTACATCATTTCTGGTATAACAAAGCAACAGGGTTTGGTGGGCTCTGCTCATACCACCAGTCTGCAACTCTGACTGGTGCCTGTCAAAATGCACCTGCTGGGAGGTTCCTGTGGAAAGAGACATTCTTGTAGGGGAACTGGGATAGACTGGTTTCCAAAGAATGCTTGAAAACCACCCTATGCCCTCAGAAAGAGAGCTTGGTTGACTTATACAGGAGAAAAAAGGGTTTCCAGTGTGTATTTAGGTCTAGAAAAGTTTATCTAAAGTGAGGAAAACCAAAACCTGGAGCTAGAGAGAGCCCCACGACCATTAAACTGGTGGGCTCTGATGCTTTGAGTGTAAAGTAGGGCCAAGAGTTTTAAACAAGGTAGGAAGGAAAACCAATCAATCCATCTATCCCTCCCCAAAATGCAAATATTTAATTGGCTAAAAGTTAGCCATTGGCTAAATAATCACTGTGATAGCACAGCAACAAGAGCTGGTGGGTTTTGCAGGCTCCTGAGGGGTTCCCTGATGCTGAAGCTTAAGGAAAATCCTGCCAGCAGCCCCTGAGGCTTGTATTTGGTTTCATGTGCAGGACACCTACAACATGCAGGCTCCAAATAGCAGGTGTGACAAGGCAAAGTGCAATGATGATTTTAAAGGTGTCTGATATATAAACAAGTTCAGCTATTAGAAGAGGAATGAGTAGTCATCTCCCTTGGGTATTGAAATACATATCCCTTCTCCAAGTTATTCTTCTGTAATCATGCTTAGATATCTGTAATTTTGTGTTAAATGGGGTTGTTCTGCTGTTACTTAGAATATCCCAACTTACTCAAGGCACCAACCTTGACCCCCTAAACACTAAGATAACTCTGGGCTGAATCCACTAATTTTATGTGGAGTGAAGTTTCCATAAGAGCAAATAGAACCAACAAAGAGATTCACCCTCCCTGCCCATCATGCATTTGCTTTAATGTTTTATTCAGTGAGCACCAAGCAGAGTGCACAAGGAATGAAATACAAGTCCTGTGGACCAGTAATTGGGAAGAAATCAGAATGAAATTCAGATGAGGCAGCAGCTGGAATTGCGCAGAGACTCTGAACACCAGCATTTCCCAGGGACACATCTCAGTGTGCTCCTCTATTGCATCTGTGCAGCTCAGATTGTCCATCCACAGCATGGCCTATGGCCATACAGTGTCAGCCCAGCCTCAGAAGCTGCCTATTACCCACCACTGAGCAGAACCCTCAGGTCATGGAGGACTTACAGATGGGTGTTTAAATATACCCTAAAGCTTGTCTGGTCGTGCCAGACAAAACATGAATGAGAACAGCAGCAATCATTCCAGCACAGCTCCCACTATGCACCAGTAAAGAAGTCTTTTCATACAGATTTTAATAACCTCCCTTCCTCTAATTCTGGAGCAGAAACAGCAGCAGTGAGGACATCTCTGGTTTCTTTTCCTCAGCATCCCTCTCTCTGAATCAGCAGCTCATTCCTACATTGCTGCCAGCTACTGTGCTACAGGAACTCCAAGCTCTTCTCACATACAGGTTCTTGCCATCATCCCTGCAACACCAGAGTGAAGTTCAGAGCTGGTAAAATTTTATTGCTGAACATGACTCAGACATTTTGCATGTGGGTGAACATGGTTCGACTGTGCCTATGATTTGTTTTGGGGGAAAAAAGTCATCCAGGAATGGAAAAATACTTCAGGAATGCAAACAGTAAGGCAGAAAAAAGCCATTTTCAGGCATTTTTCTGCTTTACCTTGCTCAGAAGAATGAGCTCAAGCAGCTTCCTCTATGTCAACACAAACCCTCCTTCCTGCTGACTTTAGTGGTAGCACGTAGATGTTATTACATTGCTCTTAAATTGAAGAAGTTACATAACTCATACGAGACCTGGGAGTCTAGCAAACACCTTTCGCTGCTGATGAAAACAACCCCCTCCTTTTACTTTTGTTAGCTGCAAACAAGGCAGCATTACAGGAGTGGCAATGCCTCGTGCACACAAAATCTGACCCAGACTTCCTCGTTCCCAGCTCTGAACACAAACCTAGTCCCCCTGTGCATGGTTTGGGACTATCATTTAGCTGCATCTGGAACTGGAGTAAATGGATTCTTGCCTTCTCCTCAGAGGAGAGGATCTGCAGCACCCACAGAGATCTCATTTGGAGAGAGGCTTCCAACCATCCCAGTAACAGCACAGCAGCTGAAAGCAGTTACTCTTTAGACTAATTTCATGCCTTAACTACTCCCTGAAAACCAGGCTGTTCCTAGAAAAAAAAAATTCCTAAAAAAATCAACTCCAGCTAACCTTGAAGCCTGGTGGATTTATTGGCACTCTCCCTTCTCTACTTGGGCACAGAGGCAGGAGAAGATGCAGCTTCTCTATAACAAAACCACTCTTGGAGCAGCTCTGTCCCATTTTCTTCCAAGGCCAAATTAATTTTTCAACAAGTTTTCTGTTCTTCCCTTCTCTGACGCTTCCTCAGTAATTTTCTTACATAACTGGCTTCTGACAACTTATGTACAAACTCCTTCCTTTCCAGCTTGTTCTGGTCTCCAAGTCCTCCCTCCATGACAGGACTTGTATGTTGGAACAGAGCTTTAGCGATAAGCTCTGCCAGGGAAGGCGGCTAAATGGGCAAGTTGAGATGTCAGGGCAAGCTTTCCCTGCAGTTTCAGTGTAAACATGGTTTATTAACACGGTTTTGAACAAAGCTGATTCCCAACCAAGACCTCAAAGTTGTGACTAGAGACCAGCAGGTTTAAATAGCAAAAGTAACAATTGAGAGCTCTTAAAGAACTGTTACAGGAGGTATCTTAGAGAGCTTTTGGCTTTGCCCTTGGTGACAAGCCTCAGCTCCTGCAAGACTTTCCAGATTTGGGTCATCAGCTACATCCCGCAGGGGCTCTTAAAAGCCTTTAAAGTTCAGAAGGTTGTGTCAACACATCGCTCTCTAAACAAAATAGCTAAGATGCTTGGGCTCTAAAAAAGATTTCCTTTCAAATGTGGTTTTTATTTTATTCAGGCCTCTTTGGTTTGCTCTGAGTCATTCTGAAGCAGCTGGAAAGAATACAGGCTGCTCAGGGGTGATAGGTAATCTGAGAAGGTGAATAGTGTTATAATTATGACAGGTACCAAGTTCTTGTGCAAGTGCATCTCCTAATGAAAGGAGCAGTGTTGCACCATGCCAGATATTGGTATGAAAGGGGGGAAAGAAAACTGAAGTGAAATACTTGCAACAGATAAGAAGTAAGATGGGTAATTAGCATTTTTCACAGGAACTGATTTAATCCCGTATATGCAGTAGAGGAAGAACTTCCTTCATGGGCCGCTTCATCCCTATGAGCAGAGAGTATTGAACACAGAGCTATTGATACAGCAGAACACTTCTCATAAGGAGGGAGCAAAGCCACCCTTCATTTTTGGAGGGCAGAGCATGAGAAATTCTCCTATCAGCAGGACAAGACAAAACTCTTCAAGATTGCAACATGCCCCTGTGTCAACTTCTCCTGCCAAGCAATGGCAACTGGGTGGCACCATGTTTAACTAGAACAGATGGCATGAGTGAAGAAAGGAGGAGGTCTCCAGAAGGACCTGCTTATATCTTATCTCAAGTGCTTTGCACACACCTATATACAAGCACACAAGGCATCAAGAGCTGTGGGAGCATCTGCTAAGCAAGGCAAGGTGGGTTCCCCTCCACGGGGACACACCTAAGCATCATGTCACAGCCCAACAATATGGACTCCTCTCCTTCCAGGACACCAATTTGGGGAATACCCTCTTGGGTCTACACCAGGAGCATGGCCAGGCTTGAGGTACACAACTACGGCACAAATTAAAAGCTTGGTAAGAAGTGGATTGGTAGAACACAGTGCAGAGCAATGGCTGCTTTTCCCTGGAGCACCAAGTCTTGGTGTCGTTCACTCCATGGCATAACCTGGATGCTTTTTGGGCACAGAGGTGATGGAGCAAGTATCCCTGTGGCCCTGAGCTGTTCTCCAGTGCCCCTTCACCACATGTCCCATCACTAATGGATGAACAAGGTACATGTCCTGTGCAGAGCTTCCTTGCATCTCTCCACCCAAACCACACCATCTAGAAACCCCTCCAAGGACACGTAGAATTGATCTCAAAACAGTTATTTGTGCCATGCTCATGATATTTATGAGAAAAAGACAAACAAGCATTCTAATTCCTAAAGCATTTTAAAATACACAGTCCAAGAAGTACCAAGCCTGCTGATTAAGTGGAAGAGTAGCATTTATGAGAGGGATCCTCCTCTACACCATCCCAGCTCCACTGATACAACAGAGAGGTACTCTTGAGCCTCCTTAATACAGGAGTAGTAGCATTTACAAGAGGGATTCATCCTCTTTACTATCCCAATTCCACTTACACAAGAGAAGGTTCTCCTGTGCCTACTTCACGCTGAAGGACTCCTGGAAGAAACCACCAACTCTACAAGCAAAGAGCAGCAATCTACAAACAACGAGTATTAGCATCATCCTGGGGGCACCTTCACCTCCCCTCCTCTACCATTCCCACCTACTTCAACCTTGTTATGGGTGTTCGACTTGTTCTCAGCTTAAGCCAAAACATCCTCCTGACACTGCACCAGCACCTGGGAACCCCTGCCTGCACAGCCTCAGCAACAAGTCCAGGGAGACCCTGCTGAAGGCTGCGGGTCCTTCTGCAGTGCCACCAGCCACCTTGAGCAAGGCTCGCAGGGCAAAGCCCGGAGGCTTTACCGCTCCAAGGCCTCCACCGAGCCGCTCCTGGCTGGATGCGCGGCTCCGCTCGGCCAAGGTCACCGGGCCGGGCATCCCACCGCATCCCCGGCACGGCAAGCCCCGCATCCCCCGGCCTCTCACCTCC
The DNA here is from genome assembly GCA_013401335.1 of Brachypteracias leptosomus. NCBI lineage: Eukaryota > Metazoa > Chordata > Aves > Coraciiformes > Brachypteraciidae > Brachypteracias > Brachypteracias leptosomus. The sequence goes on along the minus strand of VYZX01017243.1, from coordinate 22,678 downwards.
GCTGCCTGCCGCGGGACCCCGCTCCGCTCACCTGCCGCCGCGCTGCCTCCGCGCTTAAATCC
>VYZX01017243.1:0-22124 GCA_013401335.1 Brachypteracias leptosomus | reverse complement strand
TTTTTAAGGTCCCATCCAACCCAAACCACTCTATGATTCTGTGATTCTATAATGCTTTGTATTATACCTATATCTTGTAATATATAAACTTGTAGGATAGTATATAACACAGCTGGAGGGGCTGGGTGCACAGAGGGGTGTTGGCAGGTGCCTGGGAGCTCCCCAGCTCAAAGGGGTGAGTGGGAAAGACCCGAGTGTTGCAACGTGCTACAGCATGGCTGGGAGAAACTAGTGCTGTGGGTGTGGAAAGGGAAATGGTGATAATAGAATATCAGAGGAGGTATTTCCAGAAAAGAGAGATCTGGACAGACAAGTACTTATAAGACTAAAGTCACTTGAATGTCATGAGGAGGGACCATCTGTGAGCAGCTTGGGAGCCCATGGCTGTAGTGTGGTGTGCTTGTCTTCAATCATGGCACTGGGCCTTCGGAATTCCTGCTGCTCTCCATGTCTGCCCCTTTGGGGACACATCCCCTTCTGTGGTGGATGGATAAGCTGGGCTAAGGGAGTCATCTGCTGAAAAATAAGTTTATTTTGCCTGTGATTCTCTGTGTCACAGAGGTGAGAGCAACCGGCCTGGGGCAGCATGGGGATGTGACTGATGAAGCAGTGCTCTGAGGGTTTGACCACAGCCTGCTTGGGTCTGTGAGATCACAGCCTGCAGGCAGTGAGGTTTGTTTGGGTTGTGGATGTGCTCATGCTGCAGAAGAATCATGGAATCATTTTGGTTAGAAGAGACCTTTAAGATCATCAAGTTGAACCATTAACCCAACACTGCCAGGGCACCACTAACCCATGTCCCTCAGCACCACATCTCCATGGCTTGGAAACCCCTCCAGGGATGGGGACTCCACCACTGCCCCGGGCAGCCTGGCACAGCCCTTCACAACCCTTTTGGAGAAGACATTTTTCCTCGTGTCCAACCTAAACCTCCCCTGGCACAACTTCAGACCCTTTCCTCTTGTCCTATCACTTGTTCCTTGGGAGAAGAGACCAACCCACACCTAGCTCCGACCTCCTTTCAGGGAGTTGTGGAGAGCAAGAAGGTCTCCCCTGAGCCTCCTTTTCTCCAGGCTCAACACCCCCAGGTCCCTCAGCCTCTCCTCACCAAACTTGTGCTCTAGACCATTCCCCAGCTTCGTTGCCCTTCTCTGGACGCCCTCCAGCAGAAGACACAGCCCCTCCGCAAAGGCAGCAGGTGCCACAGTGAGCCCAGAGGCTGGAGCTGAACACGGGGTTGTTGTTCTTGCATTTATGAGTAGAACTGCTTTTTACAACTAGGTGGGAACTGTGAGCTGAAGCNTTTTTAAGGTCCCATCCAACCCAAACCACTCTATGATTCTGTGATTCTATAATGCTTTGTATTATACCTATATCTTGTAATATATAAACTTGTAGGATAGTATATAACACAGCTGGAGGGGCTGGGTGCACAGAGGGGTGTTGGCAGGTGCCTGGGAGCTCCCCAGCTCAAAGGGGTGAGTGGGAAAGACCCGAGTGTTGCAACGTGCTACAGCATGGCTGGGAGAAACTAGTGCTGTGGGTGTGGAAAGGGAAATGGTGATAATAGAATATCAGAGGAGGTATTTCCAGAAAAGAGAGATCTGGACAGACAAGTACTTATAAGACTAAAGTCACTTGAATGTCATGAGGAGGGACCATCTGTGAGCAGCTTGGGAGCCCATGGCTGTAGTGTGGTGTGCTTGTCTTCAATCATGGCACTGGGCCTTCGGAATTCCTGCTGCTCTCCATGTCTGCCCCTTTGGGGACACATCCCCTTCTGTGGTGGATGGATAAGCTGGGCTAAGGGAGTCATCTGCTGAAAAATAAGTTTATTTTGCCTGTGATTCTCTGTGTCACAGAGGTGAGAGCAACCGGCCTGGGGCAGCATGGGGATGTGACTGATGAAGCAGTGCTCTGAGGGTTTGACCACAGCCTGCTTGGGTCTGTGAGATCACAGCCTGCAGGCAGTGAGGTTTGTTTGGGTTGTGGATGTGCTCATGCTGCAGAAGAATCATGGAATCATTTTGGTTAGAAGAGACCTTTAAGATCATCAAGTTGAACCATTAACCCAACACTGCCAGGGCACCACTAACCCATGTCCCTCAGCACCACATCTCCATGGCTTGGAAACCCCTCCAGGGATGGGGACTCCACCACTGCCCCGGGCAGCCTGGCACAGCCCTTCACAACCCTTTTGGAGAAGACATTTTTCCTCGTGTCCAACCTAAACCTCCCCTGGCACAACTTCAGACCCTTTCCTCTTGTCCTATCACTTGTTCCTTGGGAGAAGAGACCAACCCACACCTAGCTCCGACCTCCTTTCAGGGAGTTGTGGAGAGCAAGAAGGTCTCCCCTGAGCCTCCTTTTCTCCAGGCTCAACACCCCCAGGTCCCTCAGCCTCTCCTCACCAAACTTGTGCTCTAGACCATTCCCCAGCTTCGTTGCCCTTCTCTGGACGCCCTCCAGCAGAAGACACAGCCCCTCCGCAAAGGCAGCAGGTGCCACAGTGAGCCCAGAGGCTGGAGCTGAACACGGGGTTGTTGTTCTTGCATTTATGAGTAGAACTGCTTTTTACAACTAGGTGGGAACTGTGAGCTGAAGCGCTGGTGGTGTTAAATTCCCTACTTTTGAGCACAAGAATCTGCCTCTTCAAGATGAGCCTTTGCAGGTGAGCTGAAGTTCACCAGTTCTCTGCAGCTCATCACCTCACCCTGCCTGTGGCCTGCAGAGCTCCCCAGGCTGCCTCTGCCTGATCCTTCAGGGTCAGTGGGGACCTCCCTGCAGAGAAGGGGGGTTGTGGGAGCTGGGCTCACCTCCAGCACCCTGGGACCACAGGGTCCTGGCACCCACTGGTGTCTTCTGAACCACGGAAGGCCATAAAAGAACGCAAACTCTTTCAAGGGCCAGATCTAACGCTGTTATTAAAGCTGGTCTTTTAATATTTGAACACATTTTAATGATGCTTTAAAGCTGCTCTTTCCTCAATCTCTTTAAAAGGCACTTACACAAACAAAGCTGCACAGGGGCAATCAGGACGTGACGCTTTTGTTCCCGGCTCCTACAGTGAGAATGGGGCCTCTTTCTGCTGCTGCTGGCTTTATGGATGCTGACTGCTTGCTGCGCCTTTGATCTTAAAAAATACTTATGCAGAGGCTCTGGTTTAAGCTTACAAATAGTTGTGCCCCTTTCTAACTCAAAGCAGAGCTCCTGTCAGTCCTTGAGAACTACAGGAGCCTGCATTGTGTTCGTGCTTGGGGCTGAGCTTGGTAAAATACCTGGTGTCCAAGTGGATAGTGCTTGAAATGGCCAGTTTTTGCCAGTGCTGTAGCAGGGGGTGGGCATCACTGACCCTGATCCCATAAAAACCCTTGTAAAAGCATTCTGGGTTATCAGAGCTCTAGCTCCACAGCTTTAGCTGTTCAGGTGTTTTTCAAAGAGTTTACACTAACTTTCCCACAGCCCCATTATCACCCCCGATGATCTGTTGCTGTCCTGGTTGTGTAGGGTGCACTTCCCAGTTTATTTATCCAAGAGGAAGGTCCAGTGTGGATAAAGATGCTTCACACTTGTCTTTTGGCACAATCTTATCAAAAGGAGTAGGATTTGCCTTACAGTGAATTACAGATTTGATGATAATCAAGTGTTTCACTTAAAACAGGGCTGCAGGGCCCAGCCAAGCTCTGCTGGTGTTTCCAGGGCTGGTGTTTCCCAAGGGAGGAACCTCACCAAGGATGGTCAGAGCTGCCTCCTGATTGAATTCAGACTTAATAACTCTTGTGTGAGAAGTAGGACAGGATTTAATCTAAAGGAGGCTGTGGTTTGATTTATCGTGCATTGCTGCTGAGAGAGGAAAGGCTCTTTCCTTTCATCCTCCTGAGCTGCCTGCTACTGTCGGGCTCCTCCACTCCCTGACCCAGGAGAAGCCTGCTGGCTTGTACCTTGGAAGAAAGGAGGAGGAACAAGAAGAAAGTGAGCAAAAACAAAAAGGCAACGAAAAATTACTTTTTTCTGCTAGATGAGCTGGAGCAGCCAGGACTTGAAAGGAAGAGACTTTGCGTGATCAGAAACCCGTTACTTGTATATCAAAATACGGCAGTTTGTTTCCTTGTCTCCCCAGGGCTTGGTGCTCTGGAAGATCTGCTCCCTTCCTGGTTTTCCCACTGGGGATTTATGTTAATTATTACTGAGGATTTGAGCACTGGCTTTTGCTCCTGCAGGAAACATCCAAGTTACCCCCTTGAGACAGGAATAAAATCCCTTGCTCGCCATAAAGGCTTGCATAATGTTTCTAAAGTCAAAGCTATAGTCATAGAATCAATCCATAGGATCATAGAACTGTTTTGGTTGGAAGAGACCTTTAAGATCATCAAGTCCAACCATTCCTCCATCCCTGCCAGGGCACCACTAACCCCCGTCCCTCAGCACCACATCTCCAAGGCTTGGAAACCCCTCCAGGGATGGCGACTCCACCACTGCCCTGGGCAGCCTGGGACAGCCCTTCACAACCCTTGTGGGAAAGAAGTTGTTTCTCATGTCCAACCTAAACCTTCCCTGGGGCAACTTGAAGCCATTTCCTCTCATCCTACTGCTTGTTGTTTTGGAGAAGAGACCAAGCCCCACCTGGCTCCAACCTCCTTTCAGGGAGTTGTCAAGGGCAAGAAGGTCTCCCCTGAGCCTGCTTTTCTCCAGGCTCAACACCCCTAGCTCCCTTAGCTGCTCCTCACAAGACTTGTGCTCTAGATCCTTGACCACCAGGACAGGCTTCGCTATCCAGGTTGATCTCCATCCCATGTCCTTCTGCTACCTCCTGCAGCTTGCCTTTGCCTACAGGGCTTGGATTCAACACATGGATGGTGAATTGGGGCCCCATTCTGCAACCAGCCCCTGTCACTGCTCGTTACTGCTCCATCACTGCTGCCTGTGGGCACAGAGGTTTCCACAGTGCCTACTCCTTGTCTTCTCATCCATCAGGCTGCATCCATCCTGGAAGGCAAACCACCAGCCTGAGAGGCTGCTCGTTAGGGATTAAGGTGACTCTTTGAAGGTAGAAAGGGGTGAATGTTCTAAAAATAAAGACCTGCCTTTGTTAGCTGTCTGCGGTTGTGTCATCGTCGGTGTGTGTGTTGGGTATTTGCAAGCTTTGAATGTCAAATATTTACTAAGTCACGTCTAAGTGCCATGATGATGCTTTTATTAACTCCACTAAGTAGTCTGCACCTGTCTTCTGCAGATGGTAGATCTTCTGTCTCACAGAAAGGTCTGAAATCTCACTTACTTTCATTTTATTGTGGGTTTTAACTCTGTGTGCAAAAGGAAAATGATGGCAGGGCCATCAGCAACCAGGCCTGGTTTCCTGAAGAGACCTGAGGATGTTCCTGCAAGCCTAAGAAAAGAACAGGCCCCAACTCTTCTCTTTTTGCAGTAGTGAGATGTCTGGATATAGTCTTTCTGCTCTTGTCCAGCTAGTCAGGCTGCCTTGGTTGGTGGAAAGGAGATTTCCAGAGTAGGTGTAAAGCTTGGCTTGTGTGAGTACACAGAATATTCCTGCCAAACACCCCTAGGCTGGGGTGCTGGGCAGAGGGGATGCTCTGGCTAAACGTTTGATCATTGTCCTAAGTTGGTGTTGCTCTTGTGGTCCTGTTGAAACTCACAGACCCATCTCCTGACAAAGCTGCATTGAAAGTGTACTTGAAAAATTAGAGAACAAACTTTTACCTAATTATAGGGCAGACTGGATGAAGGAATCACCTCTGGGGGGGGGTGTGACAACGGTTTGTGGGTGATTATCTCTCCACTTGCTTTAGGGGAACACCACATTGGTCTATAGCTTTGATTTTGGGGACTTGTGTCAGTGCAAAGGTGCCTGGAAGGCAGGAAAGTCTGGGCAGGACACAAGGAGATCACTGGTTTGGGGGACAATGGTGGTGATGGGTCTGATCCTGCCCTTTGGGGCAATTTCTTTTGGAATTTTATGCAAGGAAAGATCCATGGTCTGCTGTGAGAAATTATCTTGCACAGAGAACTGCTTGTACAGAGCACACACTGAATTTGTGATTATTTATAAGCAGCCTATCAACTATCTTCATAAATATCAATATGAACTGGTATTCTGGGTAAATTCCAGCTGGGGCTACTCTGCCTGTGTCCCAGCTAGAGGAGGGGCTGGGTGGCATCCTGAGATCTGGCAGAACACATAATTAGATGGTAAAAGATTAATCAAGTTTGAGTGCAAGGGCTGGGCGGGATCTGCAATCCTCCATGAGTCACAGCTGCACATCACTCTGCTCTTGATGTGTCCCTTGGACACTGGTAAATTGCTACAGCCACTTTAATGGTCTGTAGAAGCCACTGTGTGATCTCTTGTTAGAATTTTAATCTTGTTACTGACCCGTAGAAAGTCTGAACATGTCCATGGTCACATCCTCCCTCAGATATCAGGTGTGAATGTTTGTTCTTAGGGATGAAAAATACCTCTCCCTGCACATGTTACTGGATAATATGTTGTTTCCTTGACATTCCTATTCACGAGGAGGTCCAGTTATTACAGAATTCTTTCTTTCTTCTTAGCAGAGCAGCTTATCTACAAGATCTTGATTTCTGCTAGGCAAAGCTGCTGCAAGCTTCAGCTAGGTATGTTCATACCTTCAAGACACAAGCCATTCCCTTCCCACATCCACTGGATGACTTCCACTATTACCCACCTTCATCCAGTACCTGTGGCTGTGGTTTGCTCCTATAACTGCTTCCCAAGTGTTTTGGGGAAAAAATGAAGTTGTTTTGGGAGTTTAAGGTTTCCCTCTCGAGAAGGAGGCTGTGTTTTGTGGTGGTCTGGAAGGAATCACCCACTGAAGACAGTGGAAACCAGTTCTGCGGCTACTCTGGGTTGTGCCCAGTTGCTGGAGAAGGCTTTCCCCTTCCTTGGAAAACTATGCAATGCCATCCACTATCTGTTTTCATCTCTGTTCCGTGTTCTTTCACAATGCTCCAAGAGCACAGCCAGCCTTGTGATTAATCCTGCTCATTCTGATACCACTTTGCTAGGTTTTCTTAAAATGAGCAGATTTTTTTGGTCATTTTCCTCTATATTCTTTGACTGTACAGATTCAGCCTTTTTTACTGCTCTCAATGGAAACCAGTTTGAAAAGTGTAGATCTCACAGCTCAGCAGAGACATGGAGCTGGTGGAGAGGGGCCAGAGGAGGCCCCAGCAATGGCGGGAGGGCTGGAACCCTCTGCTGGGAGGCCAGGCTGGGAGAGTTGGGTTTGTTCAGCCTGGAGAAGAGAAGGCTCCAGGGAGACCTTCTGGTGGCCTTTCAGGACTTCAAGGGTCCTATCAAAAAGATGGGGACAGACTTTTGAGCAGGGCCTGTTGGGACAGGACAAGGGGTGATGGTTTGAAACTAAAAGAAGGAGATTTAGACTAGAGAGAAGGAAGGAATTTTGAATGCTGAGGGTGGTGAGAGCCTGTGCCAGGTTGCCCAGAGAGATGGTGGCTGCCCCATCCCTGGAACCATTGCAGGGGAGGTTGGTCGGGGCTCTGAGCAACCTGCTCTAGTTGCAGATGTCCCTGCTCCCTGCAGGGGGATTGGACTGGATGATCTTGAAAGGTCCCTTCCTACCCAAACCATTCCATGACTCTCTGATTCTGTTGATAAGCTATCCTGGGAAAATGTTTGTTGTGTCCTGTTCTGCTGGTCCTGGGTGGAGCATGATGCTCAGGATGCTGAGCAGGGTACACAGGGTCCCTGGGGGTGATGAAGCTTTAGGGCTGGGATGTTTGTGCTTAATCTTTGGATGATGTGGGTTGTGAAACCATCCTTGGCAGAGCTGTCAGGAGCACTTGGAGTGCCCTCTTGTGCTGAGCCTCTGCCTGAAGCAGCAGCTCTCCACATTTTCCCTAACCTCTTGTGTTATCCTTCTCCATCCCACCTCCTGCCCCCTCATCCCTGTTTCTTCACAGCTGGACCTGCCATGTGGAAACCCTCTTCTTTGTCTTGCAGCTCTGCTTGTCAAAATATGTTGTGTTTCATCATGGGGGCTGGCACGGGGCAAAGCTTGGCACTACCTGGGGAGTCCAAACTGGGCTCTGTCAAACAGCACCTACTGCTGTAGAAATCCTTCCTCCTGAGGCACCTCTTCCTCTTCCTCCCTTTTCAAGGCCTGCTGTGAGAGGTGGGAAGGAAGTTACTGTGCTCCTGCCCTAATCAGAAGATCTGAAAAGTAGAATATATTTTATAATTTATTTATAATGATAATTTATTATTCTTATACACTGCCTTATATTATTCTTTTGGAGGTGCTTTTGCTGCCTCTGCTGCTGCTGCTGGGTGAGGTGGAGAAGAGGTGACAAGCTCAGTGGTTCCTCTCAAGGGATCTTCAGGGGAAATTGGGATAAATGTGTGTGGGACAAAGGTGGGTGATGCTTTGGTGGGTGAGAGTGTAGCCCTGCAGAGCAGGAGATACTCCTGCTTAGGGCAGTCCTGTAACAGAGCTGTGGCAGAGCCAGGAGATGTTCTTCCAACCCCACCCCAGCAACTGCAGCCACCACATGGGAGACCACGGGTGGTGAGGCTTCTTGGGAAATGCAAACTCTGAGCATGCTGAGGTGTGAAACAAGCTCTAAACCACAATGTTTTTCTCACACTGCCTCTTGCCTGTTGCTAAATGGGGAGTTGTGTTTCTGGGGTGGTTAATTTTCACCTTGCCTGAGCACTCGGCGTCTGCTCCAAAGAAATCAGCAGGAATCTCTCCTCTGACTTTGGTGTTGATCCAAAGTCCCTTGCCTCTAGTTTGTGTAGAGAAAAAACAATTCTCTCCCTCTCCCTTGCTTTTTAATGTTATAAATACTATAACCATTTTTAAATTTATGAATACTATTAACTATTTTTGAGTCTAACACACACATGGACGATTTTATTCCCAAATCTTTTCCTTCCTCTGGTGATTTTAACATTGCAGCACGTGACTCTCAGAGTGACCTGTGCTGTAACCTTGCTTTATTACAAAACATATATTTGCCAGAGCAAAGAAGGATTTGGGTTAAAGGAAAGCAGATATTTCCATTTCCTTATTTCCAGGGGGTGTTGCAACACCTCCCAATGCACACATGCGTCACCGCATGTCCATGTCGTGCTGTGGAAGAGCAGGACAAGATTCTCTGCTGAATTAATGTCGCTGTGGTGGAGATCTAGAAACCTTTTGTCTCCTCAGATGCTTGTTAACTTGAGTGGTTTCAGGCTGACGGGGTTGCACCATGTGCAAATAGCTGATGATTGTGGTGTTTAGCATGGATTAATAAGCTTAGGATAAAATGCAGAGCACTTTGCTGGGACAGGCTGTGTCCAACAGTCAGACATTGCCATCTCTTGGGCAACTGCAGCTTCAGCACAGGCTTTGTTTAAACCAGGCATTAATTAAAAGCCTGGTAGTGTAGCTGAGGACTAGGAAAGGGCTGAATCTAGTGCTGAGTCCAGAATCCCTCTATTTCAGCTGATGCTATTCATATATGTACTTATATATATATTTTAATCCTGGCAAGGGCACAATCTGACTCAGAAATCAGAAACAAGGCTTGTGTAAAAATGGCTACATTGCCAGGTCCATGCCCCTTAAATCTTACAAGCCAGGAGTCATTTCTTCTCAAATTACGAAACTGGGGAAGCTGAAATGTAATTACACGTGGGATTATTGTCATTTACCTCCTGGAGTTTGAGCCTTTTTAACACAAGGCTCAGAGCTGACTTTTTAAAAGGAAATCTGCAATTTTCTGCAGTCACAGGGGTTTAAGAGATTAAGCTTTAAGAGTTCTGAATATCCTAAATCTCATTGAAAAACTATGAGGTTGGCAGAGTCGCTGCCTGACTTGAGCTTGATACTACATCTGCCTTTGTAAAAAGAAGCTGTGTAGGCAAAAGCTCCTGACTTTGACTAGATTTTGTCTTTCAGGAGGGAAAGTGGCAGGTGGATGGGGCTAGAGAGACCCTCTGTGAAATAATTAGATGGAAAATGATAATATTTGGCTTAATCCCCAGCACTGGCATAAAGGTTCTTGGAAAACAACACCTGCCCTTTGCTGATTAATAGGCTGCTGTTGTGGTAGTGAGCCCAGCATCCACCTTTAGCAAATGTTGCCTGTTCTAATCATAAAAACACCTCCTTAAAACTTGGCAGCCAGCTGAGTCGGTTTTATTTGTCTGGGGAACTTTATATATAGGAGAATAATTGCACCTGATCCAAGTACAACAGCGACTCTATGGCCAAATCTTTCCCGATTTCTAAAAACCAAAATAAAATTAAAACTTGTGGACATTAGAGTGCGAATTTTTAAACAAAGGCGATTCCAATAGTTGACCAAATTTTGAACTTTAAATATTTGGCCTGTAGGGTCTTGGTGAAGAAAAAGTGAAAAAATTTGCTTATTTCCTGAAAAATCCCCAAATAGTCAGGTCTGAGCTGCAGGTAGAGCTGTCAAGTCTGGTGTTGGAGTGAGGGTGATCCAGGGGTGGGTGCTGGAAGGAGAAGGGGTTGGCATGATGAGATGTACCCTGGAAAACTTGGGGAAAGGCAAATAGGTGGGATGAATGAGACAACGGGTGAATGAGATTGTACCAGCACAGGTACAGAAAATTAGAGACAATAGAAAACTTGCTGGTGCACTTTTTATTCCTTCAGTTCAACAATATGCAATAGGAAAACTTAGAAATACTCTCATTTATATATAGGTGCATAGGTATAATCCAAAATATAATTTTGTAGTCCACAGTGTGAGTAGTTTTAAAAGGTGAATTACAGCTCATGGCTGTTTATAGGGGTCATTGTGGTGTCTATCAGGTTAATCCCAGACAAATATTTAGCCTGAGGGAAGTAAATATTTTTATAATAATGACAAGTTTGGCTACAATGCATATAGTATAACCTATAGTGTTGTATAAATAAACAGTTTTGTGTATCCAGTTTTGTGAGTGATTACATTTAAATAGACATTTGATTAAAAATATCTTTTTCTCTTCAGTACTTAAAGGGCCTGTCAGGAAGATGGGGACAGACTTTTGAGCAGGGCCTGTTGGGACAGGACAAGGGAGGATGTTTTTTAAAAAAAGAGGGAGATTTAGACTAGAGGGAAGGAAGGAATTTTGGATGCTGAGGGTGGTGAGAGCCTGTGCCAGGTTGCCCAGAGAGGTGGTGGCTGCCCCATCCCTGGAACCATTGCAGGGGAGGTTGGCCGGGGCTCTGAGCAACCTGCTCTAGTTGCAGATGTCCCTGCTCCCTGCAGGGAGGTTGGACCAGATGACCTTGGAAGGTCCCTTCCCACCCAAACCAATCTCTGATACTGTGATTCTATTATACCAGGAGCAGTGAGGGACAGGAACCAGGAACAGGAGTCCTGCCATGGGCACCCACTGTCCCTGCTGACCCAGGCTGGGGACATGTCACCTAAGTTGTCCCAGAGGGTGGCTCCTGGGCTGCTTTGACCTCCTCAGCTGCAGCATGGAGCTGCTGGAGAGGCTGACAACCCTCCCCCAAAAGGGACAAACTGCCATGACCAACCAGCCTGGCATTTCAGACCCCCCCAAATGCAAGATGGTTCTGGAGACAAGGAGCAAAACAATCCCAGCACTTGCTGGTAGCAAAGGCATGGCTATTGAGGACTATTTTGTTTCCTTTTCCTTGAGCACACTGAAGGGACAGAGCAGAACACCAGAAAAGCAGGGTTTCTGTGACATCCCTGAGCCCCACACACAAAGGGAGAGCAGGGTGAAAAGGGGGAGCCAGGTAATTTTATCACTTTTTACCTCGGGTCACCTTGAGTTTCTAGCTGAGGACAATGGAGGTGTTTCTTTGTCAAGACCAGAGGCACCTGTAGGTCCTGACAAAGGAGATCCATGGCCAGAGCAGGGCTTGGAGCCTGGCCACACTCTGCTCCCATTGCTGTGGGATGGGATGGGGGGAGTTCCTTTATTTCCAGGGCCATTTGACACTCCTAAAAGAGCTTAAAAAATCAGCACCAGTGTGGAAGTTCAGCCCAACAAGCCACAACACCTCACATGCTGGAATCCCCGTCTCTCACATACATAAGCAGATGTTACCTATATTGTAAATATGCATTAAGGGCCTCTCAGAGTGATTGACTCCATAGAACGTAATAGGTGTCATGAAGTTCTTATAGTCCTTCAATAACTCCCTGAATGCTTATTTATGTGACACGGTGGCTTTTGGATCTTTGTAGCCATTATGCTTTAAAGTACAATAAATCTCTTTTTCAGTGTAACTGCCATCCTGCAGACCAAGGAAATTCACAGCAACCTATAGCACTGGCATAGGCTTTTTCTGGTCTTATTTGCCCCTCAATAGCTGAATCTTAATAGCACTAAATGCAATCGTACTGGTATTATACAGGGAGATGACTTTATTCCTTTGCATCCAATGAAAATCCCTATGGCATTGTTTTTCCAAGTCCTCCCTGAGTAGTAGCTCTTTTTTCTACATAAATGACTTGTTTGATTTTTAATCCATGCAGTATTTAAAGTTTTCATCATGAATGAAAGTCCCCCCCCACAGATTTTAAGCTGAAAACAGAACAACTGTAAAGGCAAAATGGAATTAATCTCTTTTTTTGACCACTCTAAGCAACATTTAGCACGTAAGAGAGGAGAAAGAGGTTGTATCTTGAATAGATGAATTTATTTATTGTACTGTCTCATATGGAAATATCCCCTCCTTTAGTTAACATAGCAGAAAGTTTTCAATTCAGTCTGTTTTCTGTTGAGCTCCATTTTTTATGATAATGAATAAAGGGAACCAGAACACATTTCAGTGTTCCAGAAAACGAAATTACTGGGGGAGGAAAGCATCTTCCAAGAGGCTTTTAAAATTGTTGTGGGAAATCTTGTGAGAAGTATTAATTGTTTTTTTCACACACAAGTGTTAATTTCCTTTTAACATTTTTTATTCAGCTCAGATATAACTTAATTCCATTTTTACCCACTTCCTATTCTACATGAATATTCCCTTTTCCAGTTTGTCTTCTTGCTCCTTGAGAACGAAGATTTTAAATTACTTCTTACTACAAACCTGCCTTATTTTCTATGCAGCTTCAGTTTTCACTGCTTCCTCCTTTATTGTATTTCCAAACCAGATTTTTTGACTTTATCAGTCTACCTTGTATCTGCAGGTCTAAATTTTCCATTTTCATTTGCAAACAATTGGAAGTGGAACCCTCTGGGAGGAGCTTTTTGATTCTCCTTTGCTGATTGCATTTGAGAAACACTCCATCAGTTTAATATTTACCCAGTTTGCTTTGTCCCTCTGTGTCTCAGCAGGGCAGGGAGAGGATCCCACAAGGACAAGGATGCTGCAGCTGCAGGTGCAGGACCCTGCAGTGTCCCTCAGGCTGCAGAGGAGGGGAGAGGTGATGGTCTCTGGTGAGCTCCTTCCTTTCCTCCCCATCTCTGACAAGGACGGGGAGCCGGCACTAGGGCTGCGAGGATTAGTGGTTGCAAGGATGCTTCCTTGGCTTGGATCAGCACCAGTGCGGGCAGCAGGAGCGGGGCAGGGATCCTCCCCCTGGACTGGGCACTGGAGAAGCTGCTTCTCAAATCCTGGGCTCAGTTTTGAGCCCCTCACTCCTAGAAGGACATGATAGACTTTCCTTCATCAACTCTTAACTGCTGAGAGCAGCGCAGGAAGGGGTGGTCGTGATCAATCCCAGGGGATTACAATTCTCTCCACTTACATTAGAGGAAAATTGATTGTTTGCTCCAGCCAGCCTGGAACAAGCAGCCTTTCTTGTCCTGCAGCTGAGCTTTGAGCCTGCTGGTATATAGTGAATTCAGGCTGATGGGAGGAGATGGTTTCCTTGCTCATGTTTCAGCAAGACAAGGCAGTGAAAGGCAGCCCAACATCCCCACACTTCGTACCTCGCTCTGAACTGGGCTGGAAGATCTAAGAATAAGCACTGGCCCATTTTAAGCTCACAAGGGAAGGAAACGGGTGCTGTGATTGCTGGGAAAGAGTGAGGAAAATCAATTAGCCTATGGAATCCAGAGGGGTTATCACTTCCAGTAAGAACAACCCTCTAGCAACCCTCCTGGGGTGGATTTGTCCCTTTTCCCAGCGGGATTTGGTCCCCCTGTGCAGCATGACCCTGCTCTGCACCAGACCTGGAGGAAGAAAGGAGTGTGTGCTTGCTCCACCTCTGCATTCACCTGGGACAGCTTGGACTTGGGGCTGAATTCCCCTTTTTGGTGTGTTTCCAGGCAGGCACAGGCACTCACAATCCCATAGGGCTATTTCTGTAGTTTCTTTTTAACCCTTCTAAGCCCCCAGCACGGGGAGGGGAGCGTGACTGAACCCTGCACACTGAGGGGAAAAACCTGGACCCAGCTGAACCAAATGGACAAATTCCCCCCGAGTCTGATGCTACTAAAACATGATGCTGTGACTAGAAAGAGGAATTTCCCTAAAGCCCCCAAAACTGGTGCTGGGGGAGGAGCCAAGAAAAGCCCCACGTGAAGTTCAGCATCCCAGCCTGGGGAGAGTGAATTTCCTCAGGTTTCAATGTCACCTTGCTCCTTTCAGGGGACTTTGCCAATCCCCCCTTCTCCTCACAGCCATGCGGGTTCTCATTGGCCACAGGTGCAGCTGATACACAAATAAAACAGATTCTCCCCGAAAATAAGATTGTCTTTCTCAAAGTGCCATTGAGGGGGGGTCATCCTGGGAGCGGGGCTGTTGATAAGGTAGGAGATAACTCACACTGGTCCTGTATTCTCCAGGTGGGATATTTGCAATGAAGTCATGAAATTTAAGACATAATTGCAATATAATTTGTCTCAGGAGAAAGTTACTGTCTGTAGTGAATGTAGCTGCAGGAGGACTAGTGATTTTCCTCCCTTGTAATAATTAAATAACAGAAAGCTCCCCGATACTTAAAATTGGGAGACTGGCATTAAATACCTGTTGTGAACTGGAATATCTAAATATTATTATTTTAGGGACCAAACAAAAGAACAAGGGTATTATCACAATGTTATTATGGGACAGATGCTAACAATTAGTAGATGTGAGATCCAATTAAATATAGATGTACTGAGTGGGTTGTCACAGCAGTAAAGTTTAATTCTTCATATTCTGTGTCCGCTGTGAATCATAAGGGGGTATTCAGATGAACTATTTGAGGATCAGTGGTGGTGAGTGAATGTCATGAAAAAGTCTAAAAGTTAACTTTCTTTAAAGGAATAATAATTTTAGGAAGAGTCTCTCCCAATATAATGGCAATCTGTTTAATGATCCCTTGCTCTGAGCAAGGAAAAGAACATTTCTAAGCAGACAGGTAAGGTGTAATTTTTGAATTAATGATGTTTTTCTGGTATTTGATGGCAATCCATTGATCTGGCTGTGTAACTGGAGAGGGTCTGCTTTTTGAGCGTGTTGCAGAAGTGGTTTGTGACAGTAAAACATAGAAATGGTTTGAATTTGACAACTGATTTACCACTTCCCCATGAAGTTACTAGGTCTCTAAAGTCACAGTTTCCTTCTGCTGCTGGCTTCAAGCATGTGGAAGTTACAGGTTAGGTGACAAAGCACTCCCAGATGAGTAGATATTCTTCAAAAGGAGAATTTGATGCTTTTTTCTCTCTTCCTAGACAGCAGATGACTCCTTCTCTGCGACCGCGGCTGCTTCCCTGCTGCTGGCTCTAAGGTCTGGCTCCTCTCTCCCTGCCTCTGCTGAGTGCAGCCACCCTGCAGTTAATCACTTCATGATAAGGTTGGCAGGGGCTGGTTGGGAGCAAATGACCAAAATCAGTGCCCAGTATCCTGTCCTAATGTGAGATAAGCACAGGAAAGGGAGAATTTCTCCTTTACTGGAGCTGATGGGGTGAAGAATGGATCGAATGGCAGCAACGGGCAACAGTGATTACTGGGGATTTTGTGTTGATAATCAGTTTCCCATTAAACTATTTGGTTTTGTGTGATAATAAAAAGAAATCATGACCCTTTCCTCTAAAATTGCATTCTTAAAGATAGAAATATTATAATCCAGCCCCCAAATACCTGCCTGAGTCAGATCTGCTTTTGCCCTCTGGATGGCAATGATGAGCAGCGTTTCTCCTGGTGGCTTTTCCCCCTAGAGAGCTGCCTCAGCTGCTCAGGGAGGTCAGGTTACGTACAGGTCCAGCAAGAAAGGGAGCCTGTGCCCTTGGTATTTACAGGTTGGTATGCTGCTCTGAAAAAGAAACAAAGATGCTTTATATGACAAGTCATTTGAGAGGCGTCTCCTGCCCTATAGGAAAAAACAGGCGCTTCTTACTTTGTTATTTCCTCCTGGTTCTGCTAAAGAAACACTTAATAAAAATACAAAGAATGGACCTGGAAGTTTACACTAAAAGAATATGCAAGTCCAGAAAATCATCTGGTAACAAATGAAAAATCAATGTCAAAGTTTTGGAATACTTGATGTTTCATTTTGTTTCCATTTAGTCTTTTTCTAATGTGCAGTTGTGTTGGACTCTGAAATCATTGCTGAGTTATTCCTAATCATACCTCAGAAGAGAGACATCTTATGTCCCAGTGATGGTGTCACTCCCAGTCAGTCTCTTGATCTTCCATTGAAGATCCATCTTCCATTCTACTTTCAGCCACAGCTACCAGGAGCAGGTGGACAACACGTGCTCCGTAGGGTGATGGTGAGCAGGCAGGAGGTTCTGCTAACTTTACTTTACTTTCCCCATAGAAAATGAGGCTTTGTAACTTCATCCTCCAGGCAGAAACCTTCATGTGCCTGACACTTCTCACTCAGGTCTTCAGGCTTTGTGGGAACCATGGGAACACAAAGGGTATTGTGCAGCCATTTATTATTGCATTTATTTTCTTCTCCAGCTGCCAACATGTGGAGCTCACCGGGGCCCATCTGGGCCTTTGTGATGCTGGTTGTTACCACCGTGCACGCGGGGCTGAAGGTGACTCCAGATGTGAAGTACACGAAGACAAAGCCCTTGCAGCTGGTGGGCAGTGGTGCCTCCCCCACCCCTCTCCCAGCTCTGCTGGGGAAGAGCCCGTTCCCAGCGGCATTGGCCAGAGCCGAGTCACCCACCTTGAGCTCCACGCTCTTCCCCTTGGAGAACTACACCCTGGACACAGCTGATTATTTCTTCAACTGCTGTGACTGCTGCCCACCTGCCACGGGGCCCCGAGGACAACCAGGGGAGCCAGGACCTCCAGGTACTCTCTAAAATTCCTACTCTCAGCTAAAGCACCTAAACCCTATCAAGGTGTCTCCTGCTTTTCCTTCAAGATGTGATGTGATTATACCTCGTGAAAAGCCAGAGCAAAAAATGCATGCTAGTCACATCCTAGAAGATATAAACCACCAGTATGGGTGGGAAAGCCCCAAAAAGGAGCTTCCTCCCCACGGCACCCTCTCTGGGGACTGCGCTGGTGTGGGAGCACATGCAGAGCTGGCCTCATATCATGTTGCTGCTGGTGGGTGCTCCGTGTGACCATGTTCTTCCATTCTCTATCCCTGTGTCTGATCCTCTGGAAGTCACAGATTTATTTCTGCATTCCCTTCAACCACAGTTTTATGACCCTCAAAACCACCTGCAAACAGTTTTGTGTCTTTGCTGAAGGTTTCTGTTTAAAAGTCTTTTTCTTGGATTTTTTTTTCCCTTTGGGAAAGAGGAAGTTAAATTCAAAAATAATTCTGAGTTCAAATTTTAAATTTTAAAATAAAGACTTGCTCTCACATGAGGCAGCTTCTTATAGAGCACCTACATATTTTATAAGACATACTTTGTCTCTTCTTTCTGCTCCTAAAATACGTATCTATAGAGCACCTAATTCTAATGGTGCTATAATGAATAGTGCATTAGCCTGCAAGTGTTCACTTTAATAGCACTAATATTGGAGATAGAAACGATTCATCTGAGGAAAGGTGGTAAAAACGTGAAATAATTTTCTTTTAATAGAATGTTCTCGAGAGATTTGCACTTCCCAGAGCTCAGGAGGGATCAGCTAATGGAAAGTATAGTGGCTGCAGAGGGAGTTTGCACTCATACGTCTCTTGAGTGTTGGTGGAAAAGTCCTTGTGTCAAAAGGTGTTGTGGTGATTGAAGCTGTCATAGTCTGCTCCCACTGGGAGTCTCTAGATTCCCAAGTGGATGAAAAGGTAAGGAAAAGGCTGAAGCCAGCTTGCTTGCCTTCCAACCCATCCCTTATGCAGCGTGGAGCTGTCTGCCAGGCTCTACTTTTACATTTGCAGACTTCATTCTTCTTAAGGAGAGGGGCAATTATGAACCTGTGGGAGCTCCTTAGATGTGCTCAAATATTAAAGAGATTACTTCTGATGCTTTATGGATGTCTGAGCTCCTGGGGCTCTGAGGCTGCTGAAAGTTGGTTTTAAAATTCTTTAGCTACAGCCAAGAGTGAAATGCAGAACTAAGCTGATTTTGTTGATGTGTTTACATTACAGGTCCCAAGGGTGAGAAGGGAGATGCTGGTCTGCAAGGTCTGCCAGGAAGCCCAGGTCTTCAAGGTCTAAAAGGTTCTAAAGGAGAAAGAGGTAAAGCAGACTAACTGCTCATTTCAAAACCAGATGCTGTTCTCCTCATCGAATACCACATAATTATAGGAAAAAATATTTCTCGAAGGAAACAGACTGTGTTGCTATGGATTGACACCTTGGGATTTAGTTAGTGCAGGGACAATGACTCAGATGGTGGCAGAGTATGTGCAGGCAGTATAGGAACTTAAAGATCTCACTCAAAACTTCTTGTTCTCCATGGCAGTTTAAAAACCGAGTTCAGGTCGCTTTGGATTAGGGACGCAAGCAGGAAAAAACCACCATGGAAGCTACACACAGGTGTAGAAGCTGCATTTCAATTTCAGTATCTCAGGCAAAAGTATTGCAGCTAAGATGGAGAGCAATTATTATCCATCAGTAGTGACTGAAGGAAACCCAGCCCTTCATTTCAGTCTTGGAGCAGCTCTGTCCTGCTGCCACCCACCACTGGTAGGATCTGTGCCTGCCTTTGGTCGTGGAGAAACACACAGCAAAGCTGATAATGGGGGGTACCAGCAGCAGGGTGCTGCCCACTGCAGCCAGTGCAGGCTCTCAGGCTTTGACTCCCTTCTTGAGCAAGACTTTGGCAATCCTGGGGTGAAAGGAGAGCCAGAAATCCAACATTTGAGTGAGATGCAGTTGTCTGCGTGATGCTGCTCACTGTTGTGAGATTCAGCCCAGGTTTCTGAAGGCATGACTTGCAAACACACGGGTCTGCTTTATTAATGAAGTGAGGGACACGTGAAAAATGGTACCAGTCATCTTCTGTGTAATGATTGCTGTGCTGCAGACACCCCCACCAACAGTGTATTAATGGTGAAATGTCCTAGGAGCCAAAGGGGAGCAAGGCGAGCGAGGAGTAAGTGGAAACCCAGGTTATCCAGGCAAACCTGGCCTGCAAGGTACGTGACAAGACTGGTGCTCTAGACCCTTTCCCAGCTTCGTTGCCCTTCCCTGGACATGCTCCAGACCCATAATGTTCTTCTTGGCCTGAGTGGCCCAAAACTGACACCAGGATTTGAGGGGCTGCCTCCCCAGTGCTGAGTCCATGGGGATGAGCCCTGCCCTAGTCCCGCTATCCAATACTAATGTTTTAAATCTTTTTTTACCCCCTACTTTGCCCTTTTCTAGGTGAAGCTGGAGTAAAAGGCAACAAGGGCAGCTATGGCTTCCCTGGACTGAAGGGACAAAAGGGGTCCAAAGGGGAGGCTTGTGAGAACGGGACCAAAGGAGACAAGGGAGATAAGGGGGATGCTGGAGACCCAGGAGTGGATGGAGAACAGGGCGACAAAGGGGAAAAGGGAGACACGGGGGATAAAGGGTATTGTGGGGAGCCAGGGGGGAGAGGTGCGAAGGGAGAAAGAGGGGAAGGGGGGACAAAGGGAGAAAAGGGGAGCAAAGGGGAGGTGGGGGTTCAGGGTATGCAGGGGGTGGATGGAAACCAGGGAGAAAAGGGCGAGCAAGGAAGTAAGGGTGAAAAAGGGGACCTGGGACCTGCTGGTGTGATGGGACCTTCTGGGCCCAAGGGGGTTGCCGGCAGCAAGGGCAGCCGAGGGCCACCGGGAAAGAAAGGCTCCCGTGGGCCAAAGGGTGCCCGAGGGGACACCACGAAGCTCCTGCGGTCAGCGTTCAGCGCTGGCTTGTCCAAGCCCTTCCCTCCGCCCAACGTCCCCATTAGATTTGACAAGATCCTATACAATGACCAAGAGGATTACAACCCTTCCACGGGGAAGTTCAACTGCAGCGTGCCCGGGGCCTACGTCTTCGCCTACCACCTGACAGTGAGAGGCCGCCCGGCCCGCGTCAGCCTGGTCGCCCGCAGCAGGAAGGTGGCCAAAGCCAGGGAGACCCTCTACGGCCAGGAGATCGACCAGGCCTCCTTCCTGACCATCCTGAAGCTGAGTGTGGGTGACCAGGTGTGGCTGGAGGTGGCTCGGGACTGGAACGGGGTCTATGTCAGCGCCGAGGACGATAGCGTCTTCACGGGGTTCCTGCTGTATCCAGATGCTTTTGAGATCCTTCTATAGGTTTAGAGGGCCCAGATGTTACTGAGGAACATGCCCTTGCTGTGAGAGGAGAAATGGGCATCGATTTAGCCTATTGGTTTAGCTGCTAGGTTTTGTGATCTTTTAACAGAAATATTTATGTTTGCAAGATATGGATTAGTCTTAACTAGAAGCCCCAAGATGCAGCACGTCCTTGGCGCAGGTGGGTGATGGCTGAGAGAAACCATTGTCCAAACGCCAGCAGGACCAGCACAGGGAGGAGATTTCACATCCCAGACTTCAGGTTTGTAATTAGCCTGCTCAGATTATGTCATGAAACTCATTGTCTGACTAATATTTTAATCAGGCCAAGCTCCTGCAGCCCTTGCGTGGTTAAAACCCTTCTGGAGATCCGGTAACCAGGGGTTTTGGTAAAGATTGCAGAGTTTGATTTATAGAGCTTGCTCAGGTGTGAGCATGAGCAGTAGGTTTCTTGAAATCACATGAAAAGATTTAAAGCTATTTTATCACTGAATCAGTATTATCTAGTCCTCGGTCATTATCATTATCTTGGTCATATTATCTAGGCTTGGTCATGAATTACATAAAGGTTTGTCTAAAATAGTTTTAGAGCTGTGTGTAAAACCTCCCCCAAACTATTGTCCTTAGGCAAAAATATACCCGAAACTTTCCAAAGTAATGGAGAGATGCACGATCCACCTTATTGGGCTACTCTGAGCCCCCCTTCCCTGTTTCTGAGCTGCTGATCCAGCTGATGCTGCAGGTTCAGGAGGAGGAGGAGGAGGAGGAGGAGGAGGGTTTTTAAAAAGCTGGTTTACCCAAATGGAGATGAATCTTGCGAAATAAAAGTGTGACATTAAATAATCAGTGGCTGTCAGATTGGATGTATTTCCTTATGAATGCACCTCCCTCATCACAGTGACTTTGCAGCACCTCTGGCCTGTTAACTGTGGCACACAAAATGGTTCCAATCACTCTTTTTGTTCAAAATAAAGCTCAAGTCCCATAGCTAGGACCTCAGTGGCACTGGGGTTTACTTGTCTTCTCAGGCACTCACAAACCTGGGATGTTTTCCCCATGATTTGATGAATGCTGGGTCTGATCCCAACCCAGGGTGAATTAGGCTCCTATTCCCATTGGTCTCAGTCTTCTTGCTTAAATTGCCATAGTGCTTTCTATGCCATATTTAAATGCCATCAGAAATCATGTCCCTGTCCCTAATGTCTTCTTTTGACATGGCACCAAGATGAAGAGTTCCTGAGACTTTTTTTATGCAGTGAGAAAATTAACAGCAGGGAACTGCTGTTAAATTTTAAGATAAAACCAAGGCAATTTTGAAAGGCTGATCCTATCTTTGAGGTAAGTGTGAAGGGTCCCTCAACTCAGCCCTCATTCAACATCAGTAATTCTAATGTGATATGTACTGGCTTTGTCAAAAGGTTGGTACTTAATTTGGTGCTTAATCCAAGTTAGCTCTTATGTAGCTCAAATCCATAGCACTACATGTATAAAAGATGCAGATTTGTGAATTCTTGTGCAGCTATGTGAATTCACAGA